>MVBO01000005.1:47402-198951 GCA_002261195.1 Bifiguratus adelaidae
GTTTGTTGCGTGGTACCAAGAAGGTCAAGGAGAACTAAAAATCATAACATACACCTGTATTTTGGCCTGATCCATAAAGAAAAAGCTGTACCTTTCATTACGAGTGTGTTCCACCTCAATCTGCATGTATTCTTGCATATCATTACACGGTATGTACAACATTAGCTCAGCGTCAACTCGAGGTCTTTGAGCGCATTTGCTTTAGGAACGCGCTGACACTGTCTTCATTCACCTTGAACGCATCCTTTTCCTCCTCTTGACGATCATTCTTTTTTGCTACTATCGCATTCTCTTCGGCGCTTGGTGCGATTTCCCCTTTTATTTTTTGTCTCTTGGCCCTCAGGAGCTCCTTCCGCTTTTCCAATTCTAGCCTGCGCTTTTCCTTGGGATCGATATGCGTGGCCCTTTGTTCGAGCGTTTCCTGTCGTAGTTGCTCCAACTCTGACATTTGCTGTCGTCTGCCTTCTTCCGATGCCGAAAATTGATAAAAGCCTACACCCTTTGTACGGATTTCGCGGGTAGCATCGTAGTGTTGAGGACCCACTGGCCCAGTGTCCGGTGGCTTCCGTGCGTTTTGCTCAATGACTGGTCGATCTTCTGGATCAAAGATGGGTGTGGGGAATTCGTAGGTATCATTGGTATATATAGCTTGAGGGGAGGGTGATCTTGGGAATAGGGATGAGCAATCAGCTAGACCTGCAAAAACAGAGCGAACAGCTTACCTTGGTGGTGGCGTACGTATTTTGGGTACTTTGCTTTGTGGTGCTGTCCTTGTTCGTCCAAACTCATCGGTGTACTCGACGATTGGATCATCCTCGGTTGCTCGCGCAGTGCCATGACTCAAGTCATCTTCGCTATCCGACCCATCGCTGTCAGATTCCTACAATGTAAAGCGATGAATGAGCAATCTAGGCAAATGCATATGCAGCCATGATTAACCTCTGAGCCATCCCAACGCTTCTGTTCGAAATCCACGAGATATCGCTCCGAGTCTAAGAGAAAATTTAGAGGAACGAACAGGCGATCAATCTCGCTTTACCTTCTCCTTTCCTTTTTAGCTTTTCATAAATCTTTGCCTTCCGCGCCAACGCGTCTCGACTTTGGTCAATCGTCGGTCCCTGTGTATCTTCAAGTTCGATCACATCTCTTGCGGCCCTTGCTTGCACCCCTTGGTTCTGCCTCAGCCATTGCGAATCTTTCTGCTGGATGTTAGGTTACGTCTACATCATCTAAGCGCACGCTATCTACCTTTCCTCGTGACCGTGTTACTTTGTGGCCACTCTGTGCAAGAGCCTTTTCCTTTGCGTACTTTTCTTGGGATTTAGCAAGTTCGGCTTTCAAATCAAAGACCTGAAGGAGACGTAGTGAGAACAATATTTAGAGCATGTAGAGGGACATACCGACGAAGCGCTAATTTCGATTGGCGGCTTTGACGGAGGCATGGCACGGGCAAGCGTCGAACAGTGCGAAAGCTCCGCTCTAGGCATACTCTGCAGATCACGTGACCTTCGTTCAATTCATAGCGCACTGAAACGAGGCTTCTGTTTGACATACTGTGCGGCTTTCGGAGAGTGTAACAAGCGTCAAAGGCTCTTCCGCGCCTTGTCGCATGGTTCAAACAGATATAGCCTCAAACAACCGTCAATAATACCCCGCATGACGGAGCAAAACTACTCTGAAGAAAGCGGTGCTGCGCTCGTACCGACTCCGCCAACCACACAGTCTCCAGCCAACTCCTCTCACACAACTCTACCTGCTTCGCTCATAACCTCGAATACCACAACACCGACCACCTCACGCCCACAAAGCCCTTCCGGCCCGAACGCAAGCTCTGCCAATACAAAGGATCGTCATAGGCGCGAGGTTACAGACTTTCAGTTCACCAAAACGCTAGGGGAAGGCTCTTATTCTACGGTATGCGTGGAATCCTGGTTTTGATGCGTACACGTCATTAACTTCTCACAGGTCGCTCAAGCTATCGACAAACATACAAACAAGGTCTACGCGATAAAAATCCTAGACAAGAGACACATTATCAAGGAGAAAAAGGTACCTTATGTAGAGATTGAAAAGAAAGCTCTCAGTCGCATGCGCCATCCTGGTGTTGTCCGTTTATATTGGACGTTTCAAGACAAACACAGTTTATGTAAGTATCTTGGCACTTTTTCTACCTCCGGCAGTCGTCATTGACACGAATGCCATTTTTAGACTTTGTGTTGGATTTGGCGCCAAATGGCGAGTTGCTCAAATACATTAGAAAGGTGGGTATTATTCATGGTAATACGCGAGCAAGGTCGGCTGAAGCTCGTCTTCGCCATATCTACAGTGTTTTCCTATGCCATACGACACTGTACAGTTTTATACTGCACAATTAGTGGCTACTCTTGGCTACATCCATGATCAAGGTGTGATCCATCGTGATATCAAACCCGAAAAGTAAGTGTGACGGAACCGTGGCAAGGCACAAGGCTAAATGGTATTGCTAGCATCCTCATGGACCAAAACATGTACATTAATCTCACAGACTTCGGAACCGCCAAAATTATAGATGCCGATATCGATGCCAGTAATGGGGATGGTATGGCGCATTCCGCTTCATGGACGGCACCTAATGTTGGTTACATATATACAGATGAAAAGGCTGCAAAGTCATTCGTGGGGACTGCCGAATATGTTTCCCCTGAATTGTTGACCGAGAAAGTGACGACCAAAGCGTAAGTATTTTCATTCGATGTGGACTTCACTAAGACAATGGACACTTTTAGTTCTGATTTTTGGGCGTTGGGATGCATCGTGTATCAATTATTCACAGGACAACCTCCATTCAAGGCAGGCAGCGAATGGTTGACATTCCAAAAAATCCTCAAGCTTGAGTTCGCATTCCCCGACGACTTTCCGCCCCTTGCCAAAGACTTTGTTGCACGACTCTTGGTCTTGGATCCTGAACAGCGTCTCGGTTCGGACGCGTGTGGTGGTCTCGAGGCGATCAAGGAACATCCATTTTTTGAGAACATTGATTGGGATCGTTTGTTCGACCCTAGAACGGAATGGCCAGTTTGCCAGGCGCTTCCTCGTGAGGAGGAAAGTGACTGGAGTGACGACGAAATATTTGGTCTGTTTGGTAGCGCTGAAATGGAGACTGTCAGTCGCCAAGTCCAGCAGATGCTCAACGGAAATGAGTCGCATGACGGCGGGCATCTACTGAACTTACCGACGCCGCATGAGAATGTAGACAATTTGGAGAAGGCCGAATCACGACTGCGACAGGATGCGGAGAAAGTCAACGGTGCGTCTCAACAGATGCAGGATCAGGATGATTTCCCCTGGTATGCTTACTCTAGCGTATTACTTCAATGGCTCATACAAATCACAGGCCTGAATTGCTTCGTGAGGATGAAGTCGTCTTGCGATTCTCACCGGTATTGCGGCGTAAAAGCATCTTTTCCAAAAAGATGTCGCTTGCGTTCACGAGTATACCCCGCCTACTACTTATAGATACCGAGAAAGGCACATTGAAAGCCGAAATCCCATGGGAGGCAAAGTTGAAGATAGAACTTCGTGGCAAGAAAGGCTTTTGCATCCATTCGGTGAGTCAATACTCAATGCACTGCAGGATTATCTCATGATCCCATTCTGTTCTGCAGCCCGAAAAGACATACAATTTCGAGGATATCCATGGGGACGCACAAGGTTGGGTGGATGACATCAATCGCATGCTTGTAGATAGCTATGGCCTACTCGTGTGAAGCCTCCAGACTCCTGTATGTTATAAAGCCAGAGCAAAGAAAGATGCGTGATACCCAAGAAAGACAATGGCTGCGCCGACTTCTATGGTCCGAAATTGTGACGTCACTACCTCTTCCATGAACGCTTTTGGCAGGCACACCGGTTCAACGCGAATAAGCCGGCGATACTTTAGTGACCACATTCTCTGTCATTTGCAGCCTGGTGTGCCACCATATCAACGACTTGCCGAGGTGTGATCTTCGAGTGATCTCAACGCAAGGGTTTTACGGTGCGATTAAACTCTTGCGCCGCCCAGGTAGCTGCTTCTTTGCACGATCGGTCGCCAAAGCACTCCTGTCACACGCAACCTAGCTCTTGTGCAAAGGTAAGAAAAAGCTCTTGTCGCAATGTCAGAGTTTTCAAATCGTGTTGCCACTTGTGCACCGAATGGAATTCGACAGTGGACTAAACGTTCTGCGTCTTCCCTAGGCTGCCGTGACCTGAGGATATCATACTACGCCATTGTGAATATCACGCCTTCTTCATCCACCATACATATTACGCTCCACCCTGGTTTAAGTAAGGTTTTCACAGCACTTGGATTGCCAGAATACCCCTTTCTCATGTCTCTTCATGCTGCAGCTGACATCTTATCCATTACAACGCTATAATGCAACAAGCTGCGGATGCGAGCCAAGGTAGATGAGTTGACACACTATCATGAGCCGTCAATGATGATTGCTTTTGCGCAGGCTCGTCATTCTTCGAGAACCTGAAAGCGTCATTACCTCCAGACAAAGGCAAATTGTTGGATTCACTTTACGCTCAACTTTCCGTAAGTGCAGTATGCATGCTCCTCAGGACGGGACCGGACATTGACTGTATTTGCCCCTATTTAGAGCAATAAAATTGGTGCCAACACATTTCTAGAGCGTGCTAGAGGTATCTTGGGTCCTCAACAATTTCAATTGTTGCAAAGCTTGAATGAGAGAGCAGGAGCCACTGCCAGTTCGGTGGTAGGTATTGTGTATATTATTGCATGTTATATCTAATGCAAAACTGCGTAGCTCGCTTATAATACCGGAGTGAAGAGATCCGCAAACACATCCAATCCTACCACACCCACCACCACTCAAAGGTACACTTTGATCTGATGGATGCTTGCCGTCGGTCTGTTATGTGCTAATAATGACTTTCCGACAGCATGAGCAAGAAATTCAAGGCTGAACCTGGTCAAGCAAACTCAGTGTTCATTTCTAATATGGGCGCCCCAACACCACCCATTCTTAATACCCCAGGTGGAGGTGGGTTCAAGATCCCGGTCACGCCTGGAGCAGGCGGAAAGTAAGTTACTGACCGCTTAGTAAAGGTGCAAAGGTTTGGCTGACCGTTCGCTTTGCGCTACGTAGATCGTCACAGAGTACTCCTGGAGCTGATAATAGGGTCGATTTCGATACCATCACAGATGTCATGGGTTACGCCGGAGTGGACTTGAAGGTAGGTCGTTCCAATCTCTGCCTCGATAGATCCCGCGACTCTAACACAGTGACTGGGTAAATAGGAAGAGTCGGATATGATTTTGCAAGACACGGAAAGCTCTGCTGCTGCGTATCAAGATGGCGTGGACCGCTCCAAGATTCAAAATTTTGTGAACATGAACAACTTGGCGAAACGACTTGAGCCTATATGTGAGTCTGACGAAGGAACATCTCCGCATCATACTTATAACCTCTACAGTAAAAAAATTCGGCATAGACAAGATTACGGACGATGCCAGCAATCTATTAGCAATATCTCTACAACATCGCTTGCGCAATCTCCTAGAGCAAATGATAATGGCGGAGAAGCATCGGACACGGTCACAATTTTTCGATCCACCACCGGCAGCGGAAGAGGCCGGTTATCCAGCCTATAAGATTGTTATTCAATCCGATATTAAGAAGCAGCTTTTAGCTATTGAACGAGCAGAGCGAGAGCAGGAGCGAATACGGAGAGAGCAGCTGGCGGAACGGGCAGCGGCTGCAGCGGAAGGCGAAGATGGCGAAGGGAAGCCCAAGAAGAAGAAGGACAAGCCGATGGGTCCAGGTGTCACTGCCAGAAATATGAGTGAAGATGTACGCAAGAAAGAAACTAACCACACCGCGCTCATGATTGCCGGTGGCTATCGGAAAAGCTGGATGTTGTCTGGTGGTGGAGAAGATGTGAGTGTAAAGTCACCAAGCAGTCCTACGACTTCAACAACTGCTGGTGCCGGACGGGGGGCAAGCAAAGCAGGCGAGACGCGTGGGAAAAGAGGAGGTGGAAAAGGAGGACGTGGAAGGGGTGCTTTGAGCACACCTGGCCTGTTTTTGCCACCGTCTACACTCGGTGCTCCCAAAATGGGTGATCCCACGCGAGGCAAAATAACAGCTCGTGATGCAATGTTTGCCATCGAGCGCGATCGAGGTAGTGGAGGAGGATTAGGGACAAGTGAGAGAGTGTTGTTGAAAGCCTACGCAAACCACCTCAAATAAATGTTGAGAGGCAGCGAGTTATTCTATTTTGTTTGAATATGTACAAGCGTGTAAAGTCTTCATGTTGTAGTCTACGATCTGTATGCATCTTGGAAACAAACTTTACAGTTTTGTTTCAATCTGTTAGCATGATATGTGTCCATAAACTCGATATATTCCATCGCGCGAAGTCCTCCCGATTTTCAAGAAAGGTTTCCAAATTGGGATCGGCTGCGGCATTTGGTCATGTCCTCTACACAGGATTCCGGCGGTGAGCTTCAAGGCACCGGCGGAGAGGACATGGAGCGCAGAAGGTCAAGAGAGGACAATTGCATAGACATTGAGGAAAATGACGACGACGACAATTTGGCACAGTTGGGAATTAATGTCAAAGATCAGCTCGAGCTGGAAGGGGAACTTATGACAAAGGTAGCGTGTTCACGAGGCAATTGTGGCCATTTCACAAACTCATGCCTGATAGGCGCAAAATGAACTGCAACAGCGTGAAGACGAGGCCGAGCAAAGACGGTTAGAGAAGACACAAGCGGAGATAAAGTAAGCACGGATGATATAATCCAGAACTTGTCGCTTACTATGCCAAAAGCAAACTTTCAATTCAGATTGAAAAGTTGGAGGAGCGCATCTCAAGTACGCGTAGCTCGTCTGCAAAGGATACCCTCATTAATAGGATGAATATGCTGGTATGTCTATGGTGTTGCTACAGTCATTTTACAAATCAGAGGGACTGATATGAAACTAGATTCGGCAACTTCGAAGAGCTCGACAGGATGAAGAGGATATTACAGGTCGTTTGAATGATAGAGAGGCGACTACGATGGCAGAAGGTTCGAGGACCGATCGACTCCTGAATGAAAGTGAAAGAGAATATCTCATCCGGACTGGAAAGATCACACCATTTTCGCAAATGGGCGATCTTTCAAAATCCACCGTCAATCGAGGCTCGGACGCGACAACAAGTCAAGCAGCACATTCCTTGTCTCACAGCAATTTGCGGCGAAGAAGTGTTGCTTTTCTGGGTGATCTGGATGAGGATGATTACCCAGAACCGGGTTTGACAAAGAAGCGGAAAGCAGGAGCTGCGGACGAGAAAGCAACAAAGCTAGAAGATCGCGGTTTTGGACCAGAGTCAATCCAAGTGGATGACGATGATTCGGCTGGTGATGACGACAATGTTCCAGACGAGCTTGCTGACCTAGGGCAATCCTTGATGGAGGACGATGATATCCCAACGAAAGCCCATGATTCCGACGTCGACGACACGGAGGAGAATAATATTTCGTACGATCGCCATAAATACTACAAAGGCTCCGAAAAGGCTAGATATATGGCAGAGGACGATGGTGATGAAAGACATTATCAGGTGGGTGGCGCTTTCGAGTCGGCGTTCATCCCTTAAAATGCAATTAGGATCGGCTACATCGATGGGCCGAGAAAAGGGAACTACTTCGGCGTAGCGTTAGCCGACTTCGCGAAGCAGACAATCATGTGGATCTCGATTTAATCGAAGATGTGGAGATCGATCCTTTGGTTGAGATGCACCTACCGCATCCAACCGAAGCCGACGCTGCCTTTGAAGACAATTTTCGTATCCCAGGCGACATATACTCTAATTTGTTCGATTACCAAAAGACATGTAAGTCCAGTTATATGCTCCATTGACATGGACTCAATCCTGCATGCAAGGCGTACAGTGGTTATGGGAATTACATTGCCAGCAAGCTGGAGGTATCATCGGAGACGAAATGGTGAGTAACGTGAAGCATAGGTAGAATCCCAGGTTATTAACTTGTCGCAGGGGTTGGGCAAAACAGTGCAAATTGCAGCATTTATCGCTGGACTACACTATTCAAAAATGCTGACAAAACCTGTGCTCATTGTATGTCCCGCTACAGTGATGAAGCAATGGGTAAAAGAGCTTCATCGTTGGTGGCCGCCACTGAGAGTCGCGGTTCTACATTCAAGCGGTAGCGGGATGCAAGATGCCGGAAATGCAGGCGTTTTGGAAGAGATGTCAGATAGTCCAGTCTCCACCGACGAAGAATTAGAGATGAGGAGGAATCGTACAAAACGACGGCGCGGGCGACGTGATGCAACGGACGATGACTTTGCCAATTATACCAACAACAGCAGACTGTCAAAGGCGGTTGCGAATCTTGTGAATAGGATTGCGCGTGATGGTGAGTTGACAGCTTTCTCTCCTTGCGGCAACATTGACGATGAGGACAGGCCATGTAATCATCACCACCTACGCTGGTGTCCGCATATATCGCGACAAATTGCTTCCAAAAGAGTGGTCGTATGCAATCTTGGATGAAGGACACAAGATTAGGAATCCGGATTCCGACATGACTTTAACAACCAAGCAACTCAAGGTTTGTCGTTACCAGGTTCTTGATTACTGTGACTCATCGCTATCATACAAGACTCCACATAGAATTATCCTTTCAGGTACACCTATCCAAAACAACCTGACCGAATTGTGGAGTCTCTTTGATTTCATATTCCCCGGTCGTCTAGGGGTGAGTGAAAGAAGTAGCCTGGCAATATCCTGCTAAAGTCTGATATTACTCAAAGACATTGCCTGTTTTCCAAAATCAGTTCGCTATACCCATCAACATCGGTGGATTCGCCAACGCAACAAACGTTCAAGTGCAAACAGCATACAAGTGTGCATGCGTTCTGCGCGATCTCATCAATCCATACCTATTACGTAGGATGAAAGCGGATGTTGCGGCTGACTTGCCCAAAAAGAACGAGCAGGTAGGCTCAAGCGCCACTTTTTGAACCAAGTCTGATTTCTACGTTACGTAAAGGTGTTGTTTTGCAAGCTTACACCGGCTCAGAGGAAATCATACGAAGAGTTTCTGAACTCTGCCGAGATGGACAGCATCATGTCGGGTCGTCGTCACGCACTGTATGGTATCGATATCGTGCGAAAAATATGTAATCATCCTGACCTATTGAATCGGGAGACACAATCAAGGGTAAGTGCAGTATTCGCTCCTTAAAGATCAATTTATGGACCAAACAGCTTTCATGTAGATTCCTGATTATGGAGCCATTGAGAAGGCTGGTAAGATGGTGGTTGTACGAGCACTGCTCGATCTCTGGAAGAAACAGGGCCACCGGGTCCTCTTGTTCACGCAGACTCGGCAAATGCAAGATATTTTAGAAAAAATGGTTCGAAGCCTTGGTTACAATTACAGGCGAATGGATGGTTCAACTCCTATTACGCACCGGATGGCCATGGTGGATGAATTCAATCTAAAGCAGGATGTCTATGTCTTTCTGTTGACCACAAAAGTCGGGGGACTGGGTGTTAATCTAACAGGCGCAAACAGGGTCATCATATATGATCCGGATTGGGTAAGGGATGATGTTTTCCCTCAGAGATAAATGCTCATGGCTTTGAACAGAATCCGTCCACAGACGTGCAAGCTAGAGAGCGTGCTTGGCGTTTGGGACAAACAAAAGATGTTACAATTTACCGATTGATGACATCCGGCACCATTGAAGAAAAGATATATCATCGCCAAATCTTCAAACAGTTCTTGACGAACAAGATCCTTCGAGATCCGAAACAAAAGCGTTTCTTCAAAGCACACGATTTGCAAGATCTCTTCACTCTCACCGCCGAAGGGAATGCTGGTACGGAGACAGGCGAGCTATTTGAAGGTACCGAGATTACAATTAGGCCGCGCGGTGGCAAGAACGGGAAAACAAAAGACAAGAGGAAGCGGCGAAACGAAGAAGAGGTGGCAGAAGAGGACAAGTCATTAGAGGGAATTGAAGCCATCAGCAATATCGAAGAATTGTAAGTGATATCGTTGCGATTTCGAGGCTCGTGTATTACGTGTATTAACGATAGCATTGCAGCCAAGCGCCGGGGGATGCCAACGAAAGCCATAAGCCAGGTGCCTCCAGGAAAGAAGCACAGACACAGGACGAATCCAACATACTTCAGAGTCTATTCGAGATGACAGGTATTCAAAGCGCTTTACAGCACGATCAAATCATGGACGCGTCGAGACAAGAAGACATTCTTGTGCAGCAAGAAGGTACCGTGTGCTTCCCGCGAGCTTCAACATTCCTCATTAAGCGTTCATCTTTTAGCTACTCGCGTTGCTGATAGAGCGATTGCAGCGCTCAAAGAGTCACGAAAGCGACGAAATCGGAGTGAAGTCGGCGTACCGACCTGGACGGGTCGACATGGAACAGCAGGACTCCCCAGATCATCAACCCGTGCGACACCGCCTCCAAGGTTCGGTACTAAAGTCAATCCTGCCTTAGCCAGCCTGAAAACACCCAGTTTCTCGTCTGAGCCATCTTCACCAGGAGCCAATGAGAGCATTTTCGGTGCTGGTTCGCTGATTGGTTTCAAGGGACCTAATAGCGCGGCTGCCACAACTTCTCGAGACTTGCTAGCAAATATGCGCCAGAGGAAGGCAGCCCTTCAGGGTGACGAAAGTCCAGGTTCATGTGAGTACTTGATGCAACAGGTATTACGCCAAGAGGCTAATCCCTCGTTAGTCTCTGACGACATTCTGAACAAGGAGACAAAAGAGAGTCTCATTGTCAAGATTCGCGATTACATTTATGAGCGAGGCGGTCGAGCAGCGAGTGCTGACATTGTGGATCATTTCAAGTTCACCTTGAAAGAGGGCGAGACCATGATATTTCGCAACATGTTGAAAGGCATCGCCAAGTTTGAACGGAATACTGCCGATAATAAGGGTTATTGGATGCTCAAAGACGAATTCTATTGAGCCCGCTGTATCGTATTGTACTGTAGACTACCGTGTATATAAGAGTCTCCCGATGAGAGAGAGGAAGAGCCACAATACAACACCTTTACATGTTCCGTAGGAAGTTTTCTGCGACAAAACGCGCTCGGTGACCAAGACTAAGCTTGATTTCTGAAATCTCCTTGTCGACCTCCTCCATAAACTCAATAATAAAATCCACTAGCTTGTGCTTGTACATTTGCTCGGTATGTGCGTTCGTGATGAGGAACGATATATCGTATCCCTAGGAAACACGTCAATCCATCACCTTGGAAACTCTCCCGGCCTTGGCAAGACACCTACGTCTACTGGCTTCCTCCTGAGAATTACAAAGTTCTCAGCTCTCAGCATCAAAAAGCGCGTAAACTTGTGTGCCAGGATGTGCTCAATCTCGTCCGCCTGTTTTATCTTGATGCTAATGCGTAGAGAATTGACGGCGGGTTCAATGAGCACCTTTTCGTTTTCATTTCGAGAAATGATAAGCGGGTTCAAGAGTACTTCCAATGTCGACCTATAAGTGTCTGCATGAGTATACCCTAAACTGCAAGGGCAAGATGACCTCCTTACCGTGCTTCCACTTCTGGTTTATTGTGCCTTTCGGCCACTTGTGAGGAGAAATTCTCCAAGCACATGGCAGCTGTCAGCGTTGAACGCACAGCGTTCAAGTATGGTCGTAGCGTATTCGACTATGAGCAGTGAGTACACGCCCTGTAGATACTCCATGTCTACTTACCATCGTGAAGCAAGCAAGCAAGCAAGCAAGCAGGAGAGAGAGAGAGACAAGAACAGTCCTTAAGCCAAATCGATGACATCATTCATTTCTTCGATCCCTTTTAACTTGGCTTTGAAGCTAAGACTCTCTCTCTCTTCTCTCTCTTCTCTCTCTCTTTGTCTCATCTACGCATATAACGATGGCATATCAACTATTGGCCATGGAGAATCCCTTGTTGGATATCCAATGTTACCCTAAAGCCGAGTTGCTTGAGAAGTATGTCGGGCTCAACCTCAGTTGCAACATGCTGACCGAGGCGTTCCAGGTACGGTTTGAAGGCCAACGATGCCATTTTGGCCGAGGATAAGCATAGGCCTTTGTAAGTCTTTGCGCGCTGGTTGCTGAAAAACTGAGGCTGACCCCATTACCCAACTAGGTACGATGAGATTGTCAAGGATTACGAGGTCGTGTACGTTGCTGGCGGTGCCTCCCAAAATGTAGCCCGTGGTGCTCAGGTAGGCTGCATGCCGGCAGCACTCTTGATCTGTACTGACCGTCTGTGTATCAGCGCCTCCTTCCTCCCAACTCAGTCTTGTACATTGGATGCGTCTCCGACGACAAATTCGCCTCTGAGATGAAGGTCGCTGCTGCCAAGGATGGCTTGAAGACCCATTACATGATCACCAAGGAGGTTCCCACCGGCACGTGCGCTGTTCTCTTGACTGGACATCACCGTTCCCTGGTTGCTAACCTCTCCGCTGCCGAGAAATTTGACTTTGAGTGGCTTCGCCAGCCTGAGCAATGGCAGCACGTTGAGAATGCAAAGTGCTTCTACATTGGCGCTTTCTTCATCACCCATGATGGCGGCAATGCTTCCACGCTGGCTGTTGGTAAGCACGCTGCTGAGACAGGCAAGGTACGATCGGGATCTTGTGCGACCTGAATTAATTGCAAATTAGACTTTTGCAATGAACCTCAGCGCACCTTTCGTCCCTCAATTCTTCAAGCAACGTCTTGATCAATATGTTCCCAACATTGACATTCTCTTTGCTAACGATGACGAGGCTAAGGCTTTCGCCGCAGCCTCTGGTTGGGAGGTAAGTAAACATTCTACATATTTTGCCAGCCAGGAAGCTCAGCAACTTGATCCAGACCCAAGATCCCAAGGAAATCGCTCTCAAAATTACGGAACTTCCCAAGGCGAATACCAAGCGCCCCCGCATTGTTGTCTTCACTCAAGGCGCGCGCGAGACAATTGTAGCCAGCAATGGACAGGTGCAAACCTTCCCCATCATCCCAATTGAGGAGAAGGACATTGTCGACACCAATGGTGCTGGTGACGCATTCGCTGCTGGTTTCATGGGCATGTGGGCGTCTGGTGAAGAAGACCTCGCCAAGTGTGTGGCTGCTGGTCACTGGTTGGCCAACATTGGCATTCAACAAGTCGGACCCACATACCCTGCTGACCTCAAGGTGCCCACCTTTTAGAGTCTCAGCGAGTCTACATTTTAGCATTCTAGTATTCTGACTTTTAGACATACAGGCCGATAGACCAACCTGCAATTTCCCTAATAACCACCGAATCAGGCAATCTCCAAAACAATGGACATGTACTCCTGAAAGGGCATTCCAGCCTTACCCTGTACGTTCAAAATTAAACCGGGGGCGTAGATGGTTGGAAAAATTCACCTATCGACGCACTGTGTGAGGGGTGTGAGATGTACTGGTACCGAAAGTGATGCAAAGGAGTATGCACGCGAGCTAAAGTCTCCAAAAATGGACATTGAAGGGTTCAGTCGTTGGTTTTCAAGATATCCAATTGTTGTTTCTGGACGTGTTTCGGAGTTCTTTGGAGACGTGCCTTTCGCGATCAGCAACATGTTGCAACGCAAGCAATCAAACAAGGCGTTCATGCTCGTCTGCGCTCTACTTTTCACCATCATTTTCTTCAAACGCATGTTATCATCCTCTTAACCTTCCAAATTAGACAATTCCTATGATCCTGAATACTTTAATACATACAAAGCACCGGAGGGTCGAGCGGAACCGCGTTACGAAACCATTGGAGGTGGCGCAGTGGCAGGGCATAGTGCCGGAGCTTTTCGTGACCTCGACGAGATGAAACCCACGTTCGCGACACCATTACCCACAAGCACGCCGCATGAACATAGTCCGCATCAATTACCCTGGACTCCGCAAACCCACTCGCAACGCGTCAAAGTTGGACACAGCGACCAAGATCCACCACCCGTCCGTGCCGCATTTGTCATCTTGGCCAGAAATAGCGAATTGCATGAGCTTCGTTGGACGATGCGTCAGCTGGAAGATCGCTTTAATCGCAAATTCAATTATCCCTATGTCTTTCTCAACAATGAGGAATTCACCGACGAGTTCAAAGAGCTAACCACTAGCCTGACCAATGCTAAAACCCATTACGGTTTTGTAGAGGAGAGTATGTGGGGTTACCCTCCACACATTAATCAGACGAAAGCAGCAGAATGCCGACAACAAATGGAGCAAGAGGGGATTATTTATGGTGGCAGCGAGAGTTATCATCACATGTGCCGCTTCCAATCAGGCTTCTTTTACCGGCATCCACTACTGAATCCCTATGAATTCTACTGGAGAATAGAGCCTAGCGTTCAATTCTTTTGTGATATTGACTATGATGTGTTTCGATTCATGAAAGAGCGCAAATTGAAATATGGTGAGTGGTATGTTAAGCTGCGTGCAACTTGTTGACCATCGATAGGCTTCACCATCACACTCCACGAATACACGGAAACGGTTCGTACACTATGGTCAACGACACAAGAGTTTATGCGCCGATATCCAAAACTCATTTATGCCAACAAGAACAAGGATGATAGTCTGCTTTCCTGGGTAACCGATGAAGACAGAATGGAATACAATTTGTGTCATTTCTGGTCAAATTTTGAGGTATGTCTCAACCACCGTCGAAAGGTGAAGCCCAACACGTTTTGATAGATTGGATCGTTGGACTTTTTGCGGTCAGAGGCATACAACAAGTATTTCGACTTTCTGGATCAAGCTGGAGGATTCTATTATGACCGGTGAGTAGACGATAGTCCAGGACGAAGCGACTCTGACAGATAATGAACACCTAGATGGGGAGACGCGCCAGTCCATTCCCTGGCTGTAGCCATGTTCCTGAGCAAACGGGAAGTCCACTTCTTTAACGACATTGGATACAAGCACGACCCCTGGATGCATTGTCCAGCTGATACAGCTCTTCAGCCAAAGTGTCATTGCAATCCTAGACAAACCTTCGGTAAGTGATTGATCGCCATTGAGCTCTGCAATCGCCTCTAACACCAGAGTTCATTTTTTGAAATAGATTGGGATGGCTGGTCCTGCACAACCCAATTGAAGGAACTTTCTCCCCAGTCATTCATGTCTGCAGATGCACTACAAGAAGCCATTAGACACTTGAGCAAAAGCGCTATAGATGATATATACACTCTCGCTGATGCCTTCTACAGAGGCTAAGAAAGAATAGAATGCTCAAAAAGGCAAGTGTCGGTTTTTGGTGTTGTGCGAATCCGCATTGCAAGAGGATGGTGGACGAAGACGGCACAAAGGTCGATCTGAATGGGGCTGAACATGCTCCACACGAGTTCATAAATGGTGATGCTACCATGGAGAGTTCCAATGACAGCAATGGCAAGCCAATGCCAACAGAGGTACTGCACACCTTGACAGAGAGCGACATGTCAAGCATCTCGTTAATGCTACGAAAACTGACGCGAACTTGGTTTTAACAGAGTAATACTGCGCCGATAGCTCAAGAGACGCCATTTGCAGTGCCTGTGGCGCCTGCAGATGCGAATGGAATGTCAGCCAAGAAACGAGCCGTGATGCAACATAATCGGTCACCCGAATACACGATGCCAATACGACCCTATCTCGATGACACTGTGGTGCCCGCCTTGATGCAAGGCCTAAAGATTATGGCAAAGGAGAGGTAAGCGACCGCCCTTTGCGATGGTCACCCATTCTGATGTGGGCGCGTCTGTAGGCCTGCCAATCCACTGGAGTTCCTTGGCGAATACCTAATAAAACGGTCCAAGGAAGGCAAAGACGAAAAGCTCAATCGATAGCTTTGCTGTAAATACATCTATGGATGGGGTGAGGCCACATCTTGTCTATTATACAATGTACACACGTTTCATACGTGAAAAGTGCCATGCTTTTTGCCCCGTTCTCTTTCATTCACTACTTTCCAGGTGGCATGTAATCTCTGGTAAGATCCAGCCCTGGGATATGCGTGTTGAGAATCTTTTTGGTCCTGCGACCACGGGATGATTTCTTTGTCTTGACCTACATGGACACCCGGGGAATCAGTCCAAGCTTTAAATTGAAGACTCAGCCGCAACACACCTCTGTGGTCACTGGCTTGTCAAAGACGCCCATAGTTGTCAAGCCGGCTATAAGGGTGGGTCAGCATCCGTAATTGTGCGCGAATCATGCTTCTGTTACCTTTTTTGAGCTCACGCGTCAAATCCATTGTCTCTGGAATCTTTACTTCGCTCCACATCTTTTGCAGCTCTGCAATAGTCTTGTGAGACACCCATAACACCCTGGTGATGGACGCACGTACCAATGTCTACAGGCGTGTTATAGGCTACATTGTTGCCAAACAAAACACGTGGACTTCCATCCGGTAACCGTATGACCAAGATCTCACCTGTTTTCGCCAGTTCCTGAGATGATGGTCAGCCTATTTGCGTACCTTGAGACGGCAAGATGGCTCACCTCTACTGCTTCCTCCAGTTTAGAGTACGAGTCTTCCAATTCCTTGTATTCTATGCCTTCCTTCGTAGCTTGCAGCAACTTGACGAGGTCCTCCTTGCCTCGTACTTGATACAGTGGCTAAAACACTTTCAGTGATGTTGAATTTAATAAAAGGTAGCTGTACCTTGTACGCTAGCGTCTCATTCGTGGCATCGTACTGAATGCGCTCGTTTTCAAGCAACTGACTCCACAGCAGTTTATCGTCTCGCAAATTCACCTTTGTTTGCGACTGTACTGTATTTATCGGCTGTGGAGCATCACATGTCTGATACCAAGTGCCAAGAATGAGTATCTTCCCACTCGAATATCCATCAAATGCGCGTAAAAAGACTCACCTTGAGGAAGTGTAGAATATTGTACAATTTGCTAGATACATGTCGACCTGTTCCAGTATTGGCGGGTTGCGAATAGATATCTGCACTGAGAGTGAGTCCATGTACTTGCTGAGGTGGAGACATCTACCTTTAGGAGCTTTTCTCTTGGGAATCTTGGTCAAATGCAACGCCTCTAATTGTTCCCTTGTGTTTCCGGAAATCGGTGTAGACACTTGACTCGACTCGTCACCAGCATCAGAACTCGACCGCTGTTGTACCACTCTTTTTGCAGGCACATAGCTCTGATTCCTTGCTTCTTTGAACCGACTAAGTGAGTCAGTCAGGTCCATGGCCAAAGAGTGTTCTGAAACGCCGCAGCCGACAAGACCGTTCACGTGACATAAAGAGCGGTCCAAAAAGGGTGTCGTCATTCACCTTTTGGAACGCTTCAATGTCTGCCACCGTCTATTCACTTCCCACCAAGGACGACTTGTCCAAGGCGCTGAGCGCTTTTGTTGAAAAGGAGTCGGCCGCAGCCATCCAACAGCATGGTCGGTTCACCGTCGCCGTTTCTGGGGGTTCTCTGCCCAAGTTATTATCGGCCGAGCTGGTCAACAACAGTAAGGTCGACTTTACAAAGTGGCACCTTTTCTTTGCCGACGAACGATGCGTAGCCTTGGACCATGAAGACTCTAATTATCTGGAAGTCAAGAAGCAATTATTGGATAGACTACCCGAGGGAAACACAATACCCTCGGAGAACATCCACACCATCAATCCTTCGCTCATCTCTCACCCCGAGGAGGCCGCTGAGGATTACATGGATCAACTACGCGCTGTTTTTGCCGCAAGAGATTCTGTTCGCTTCCCAGTTTTTGATCTGATCCTACTCGGCATGGGTCCAGACGGGCATACCTGCTCTCTCTTCCCTGGACATCCCTTATTGGAAGAATTCACCGAATGGGTGGCTTCATTGACCGATTCGCCAAAGCCTCCGCCAAATCGTATAACGTTTACCCTACCGGTCGTGAACCATGCTCATTGCGTTGCTTTTGTCACGGCTGGAGAGGGCAAGCAAGATATGGTGTCGCAAATTCTGGATACCGACGGTGATCTCCCTTCGCAACGAGTCAAGCCCACATCAGGTCGTCTTTACTGGTTCGTCGACGATGCCGCTTCATCCAAGCTGAAAAAACAAAAGACTCCCTTCAAACTTTAAGTTGCGTGTCGTCGAGACTTGTATTTAGAGCAAGCAACAATAACATGTTTGCATTACGTTGGATAAGACATGTGCTATATTTACAAGGCGCGTTTAAGCTTTCAAGCCATTATCACTGAGCTAGGGATCTTAGATTGCCTTCACTTTTATAGGCCGTGATACGCCAACGCAAGCGGTTTTGGGGTAGTTCGCTGACAAACAAGTCTGAATCAATGCTGCTCACGTAGA
Organism: Bifiguratus adelaidae; assembly: GCA_002261195.1. Lineage (NCBI taxonomy): Eukaryota > Fungi > Mucoromycota > Endogonomycetes > Endogonales > Bifiguratus > Bifiguratus adelaidae. Next base: position 65,714 of record MVBO01000005.1, read on the forward strand.
GGGGTGGACTGGGGCTACGCTTGTTTTTGAAGCTAAAGTCTGTCCGTTTTGATTCCGGTGGCATGGGTGGTGATGGATTGTATTGAAGTGGTGTTGGTGGAGGACGCGGGGTATCGATGGCTTGCAGAAAGTTCGTCTGAAGGTTGTAAATGAGTTCTTCAGATTCTTGGTGGTTAGCTGATTTCCGCTCGGCAAAGTACAAGGATGTTGGTGTGCGAGGTGTGCGAGGGAACGAAGGACTGGATGGGCTGGAGATTCCGGGGGAATGCTGGCGGAAGAGTTCCTTGAGCGCTTCGGTGGATTTTCGTTTGCTCAATGTCGGATGAGGCTTTTTGCTGAGCATTGGATCTAATAATGGCATGGATTTCTGCAATTCGGACCATCGACCTTCCTTGTCCGACTCTGTAACCCAAAACTTAAGTTTGAGGGAAGATTGGCTCTTGGTTGAGCGGAGATACTGGCTATGAATTGCCTTGCTTCGGGATTTGAGCCGCGGTGGTTGTTTCCGGTCGGCCGGGTATTCATAACTTGCGGTAGCCGTTCGCGATATCAATGATTGTTGATCAGATTCTTGAGCGCTCGACGTCGTCTTGGAGAAGGATGTGTAAGTCTCGGAACTCATCTTTGGCAGAGAAGGAGGCCGCGACGGATCTCGTCTCGGCAGATCGGTACCTTCTTTGGTGTCCGTGTAACGATAGGCTAAAGCAGCATCTACTGGGATATCCGTCTGGCAGGAGGACTCGCTGGTGAATGAATGGTCACTCTGGTTGGTGACAGCTTGTCGACGTTGCTGATGATGGTCCGAGAATTGATCTTCAGCCGTGCTGAATCGGAACAATTGGCGCAGAGAATCGTAGCTCAGTCGATGTGAGAGAGAATGCTTGAGATCCGGCAATGGACGATGGCCCGGTATGGACTGGTTCAATTTTCTCTCGCGATCGTCCCGCTTTTCGCGCGGAATTACCGGCATAGGTTCAATATCCAGGTTGGGCTGCTGCATCACCTTTCCTTTTCGAAACCTCATAGCCAAGGAACTGTTACTGAGCTTTCGGCCAATGGTCTTTGCAAACCCACTTTTATGCTCATGGCCTTCCAATTCACCCGCTTGTAGTGACCCGAGCTCCTCGGCTAAAGCTCCTTTAGACTTTGATCGGTTCCTCGTTTTCCGAACGCGAGGAAGCGTGGGAGGTAACGCGCTTTGATCGGCAGCCGCGGACGACATGAAATTAAAAGGTTCGCTTTATGGTCACCCGTTGTCGAGCAAAAGATGAGAGACGTTCAAGGGGAAGACAGAGACAGAGAGAAGTGTATGAAAGGTTAGAAGAGTAGAATAAGATTGCACAAGCTGGGCTTTGGGTCTGTCAAGGTGGTTTGTGCGCACCATCTTTGGGTGTTGTCAATTTCCTAAATAGGCAAACGTTCCGCGAGATCTCTGTTCCAATTTTGACATCGAGACCGGTTGAACACGGGTCAGTGGTGCAAAAGGAAAAGATCCACTGTGTAATGCTCGACTGAGCCTTTCTATTGGCTCCAGCGGGAGAATCATCAGCCCCCTTAAAAGTGAACCTTGCACAACGATCCCACCTTTTGCTAGAAAGTTTTGGCGCCGAGGATTGGTACCGAGAGTGGGAACTCGCACCGGTACGGTGTCCTGTTCCCCGCTCGTTGCGCGCTTGTAGCAAAAAACAAAAGGAGCGAGCCAGGGAAGATGAAAAGAGAGAACAAAACAGGTTCGGAAGGGAGCAGGTTTGCTTTTTGACCGACTGCACACTCCTTCAATTACACGACATTTCGGAACACTCGGGATTTCACCAGTTACCACGCCAGTCACCGTTGATTGTAAATTGCGGATCGATAGAGAGGATCGTTACCAATTTGGGATAAGGTTGGCGCTTGCGATATGCTCGGTCCTTGGCTTTAAACTCGGGAATGGTAGACCACGTTTAGTGGCTTTGAGTTGACTGCGTGGCACATTACGTCATTGAATGAACGCGCGACAATGCACAAGTTTGTGAACTGCAATAACAGAATTATCTTTTCCATCCTGAATTCATACAATTGTCGATTTTGAGGCGGTCTACTGGAAATCGGGCATTTTGTTGATGATGTAGGGGAATGCTCTAACCATAATGGTCCCAAAACTGTGATAGAAACCGACACCTTTCTATGTCGTACTTAAGTTAACACCAACGTCTACATGTCCCCGGTTCTTTCCAATAAAGAGCGCCAGTATTCCTCAAAGTCAAACTTGAAGTCAAAGTCTCCACCAAAATCCTTCTCCAGTTGATCGGCACTATAAAAGTCTGGGAGATATGCAACCTCTGTTTGCTTCTTGGGGTCAGCACGCTCCTTGGGTGCCTTGGCAGAGGTCGGATGAGCCACATTGCTTACAAATTTGATCTTTTGTCGGGTCACTGGATCGATGAAGGGAGATACAAGCTTGAAAAAAGGAAGGAAAAACCATGGAGCTGCAAGTGTCAAGAAAAAGGCGTCAATAAGGAGCACGTTGGATAATCAGACAACTTACTGTGAACGCAAAAGGCGTAACCTAGCCGCTCGGGAAATTGTGTACCGAGGACATACAAGAATTCTTTTGCTATGGTGAGACCTGGCGTATTCGTCGTACTGGCACCCTTGAAGTCTATAATGATGTTCACCGTCTCTACGCCCTCGGGCATAATTCGTGTCGCACGCTCCAAATTGAATACCACATTTCTGATCTGTCGTGAGGATGGCTTCGTATTCTCGTTTCGAGGTTTCATGTACATTGTCGGTCTTCCCGCCAAGTCAAAGCCATTGAGATAAAGCTTTCCTGTGTTGACTTCCGGCTCCACTTCTTCCGGCGGGATCAGTTCTGGCTTGTATTCTCTTCGCCAACGAACCGACTCTTCAATCTGCCTCCTAGCTCCCTCATAGTCCCATTTTCGAGCTCGTAGATACCGGTGCAGCGTCGCTTCGCTTAGAAAAGCGTTCTCGTAGGGATAGTAAGGGTCATCGTGACCGAGTCGTAGCGAGTCGACATGAGCCCTCAGTTTAGCGACTTTTGCCTGCTGCTCGTCCGTCAAAGGCGCGCGCTTGTTCTCATACGTATTCTCCGGCGCTCTTAGCAAAGGCGCGCTTGCATTACTGACCAGCGTGTTTGATGAAGCAGAGCATGAAGTCATGCTAACAAGAAATACGCTTCAATTCATCCATTGATATCGCCCATCGCATCCTTGGCAGACTGCCTTTCTCACTGTCACTGGTTGATCCTCTGCGCAGCTCACGTACAGCTTTTGCTTCTTGTAGTCACGCGGTGTCTCCCTTCGTTTGTTGATTGGTTGTCACTACGCATCGTCCCTTTGAACTAGACTCTATCACGCTACAAATGTCCAGGTCGCCAGTGGGGCCGACAAGATCGCCCTCGCCGTTCTCAGATTCCTCTGACACGAGCAGACCAAGAGCGATCATCCGAATCTCTCCTCCAGAGTTCCAGTTTTATGGTGAGTATCCACTTTCTTAGTCGCGTTGTAAGCATGTTGAGGACGATGTGGCTCAACCTATCGCTTTTTCCTAGCCTCACGTCATCATGCAGGATATATCTCAAAGCTAGTTGTTCGCAACCTGCTCGATAACCCCGTTGGCTTCAAGGTACGCGCATAGCCCACTATGGAACGTGTAGGTAACAGCTGCTGACTTTGAACAGTTTAAAACCAATGCTCCCATGCGGTATAATGTCAAGCCAGTGTTGGCAGTCTTGCAGGGACACGCTACAGTAGAAGTCTACGGTACGTTTTGATGTTTAGAGATTTAGCCTGGAGCCAGATCAAGAGCCTTGTATCCTGACGCGTTCATGCCTTGTGTAGTGCGCTCCGAATCCGAAGTTGAATCATCCGATAAATTCCTGATACAGAGCGTGTCGCTCGGCGAAGAGGAGGCCGACAAGATGACTTCCACGCGGGTGAGTTGCCATGATCCGAATCGAGTCGCACGCAGGCAACTGATGAGGAATATGTAGTGGAAGCAAATTGACCGCAAGAGGATATCGGAAAACTTTATCAATTGTGTCGCCATGAAAGGCTCTCGGCCTCGTTCTTCCTCCACAGAGTCGTTGGCGCGTCGATTAACGCCAGGCCAAGCGAGCTCTGACAATATGGTCATGACAGAGAAGCGTCGGAAGGGGCGATCAGGCACTCTCAGTACTGCAGGGTATGCTAGCGGTCACACAAGCGGCGGTGGTCCAACGCGAGCATATCATTACGGTCAAAAGAAGGAGGAAGAGAAGGGCTTTATAACGAAAAGAGTAGGTGTTACGCATTTCGCCTACGAAATTCTGATCAGTGATTTGCAGCTCCTGATCGCCTCCTTTATCTGTATCATGATTGGACTTTTCCTTCCCTTGGAGAGATTGACCTTCTTTTCATGGATCAAAGACGTGGTTCCCATCACCGCCACAAGATCGGTCAAGATGGTGAGCAAAACATCCAACCCGACCACCGTGACGACGCATACCCCACATTCCACCGAGTCTTTTACGCCAATGTTGGATTCATTCGTAGACGCGCACGATTTTGTGCAAGTCGAATTACCTACAGCTGCTCAGACCGAAACATTGCAGACAGATGAGATCCCATTGGATGTTCTATGATTAATTGTGTACATGTATCTTTCTCTCTCCGCACGCAGCTTTTCACCTTTAACCAAATTGATGACGACATCAAAATTGAGTGAGTGCCACTGAACAGTACTGTTCGCTTCCGGGGCGTGTAGGAACATGTCTGACGCAGAGGACGACATTGAGCGTGTTTCTGGTCATGAAGGGCAGGAAAGTGGTCTGACTAATGGTGGAGACCACTCACCTATCCGAGAAGACGAACAGAACGGTAACAATGACGAAGAAGACCAAGAGGACGGGGAGAGTATTCAGCAGGGTGACGACGTGGACGACGACGAAGAGGATGAGGAGGATGAGGATGAGGAGGAAGCTCGTCGCGTAAGTTTGAAACATTTTAGGTGCTTAGCATTCTGACTTGGTTACGCTGCGCACTCAGGTTGCCGAAGGATTCATCGTTGACGACGAGGAGGAGGAAGAAGAAGCCGATTCGGACGCGGATCAGGTCGTCACAAAGAAGCGTCGAAAGCGAGTAGCTGATGAAGGTATAGAACAAACCATAAGCGTGCAATTGAATGACCGCTGGTGCTCACTGTGCCACCGTTAGATGAAGATGAGGGTCTTGATGAAGAAGATTTGGCTCTCCTGGAGGAAAACACTGGACAGAAGCTGACGCGGACAGAGGTGCGTCGCACATGCGATGATTTGCAAAGCACTCACTCTTGACCCGTCTTATAGCCTAAGCTCAAGCGGTTAAAGCGAGGCAGACAAGAGGAAGAAGCAGCCGCGAGGAGGACAGGGACTTTGGAAGACATCTTTTCAGATGACGAGGCAAGGCCTGATGGCCAACGCGAGGCTGCCGGAGAGGACGAGGGTGATGAAGAGATGGATTATCGGGATGTCCCTCGAGACAGATTCGGACGCGGTGAATATGATGAGATGGACGATTTCATTGCGGACGAGGATGAGGATGACCTTGACGAGATTGTGCGTGACCGAGAGAGATATGAAAAGCAGCGGGTGGAGGCTAGAGATCTGGCCGAGCGACGCGAAAGAGTGCGTGACATCCTTCCAAATTTGCCGGCGGGCTTGGATCAAGAGTAAGTTCTTAGCTGCTCTACAAAAGGAGCGGAAGTTGACCTTCTCAATTTTATAGAGCACTGGATGATGTATTGGAAATCTTCGGCGACGGTTACGAATATGAATGGGCATTATATTCCACAGATCAGCAACCCAACGGTGATGGAGACTTTGAGGAGGAGAAGAAGGAACCTCAGCTGAAGGATTTCTTTGAGCCTAGCGAGCTGGCTGAGCGTATGTACACCGATGCGGATGAACAGATCCGAATTCGGGATATACCCGAGCGAATGCAGCTTCGCTACGCTGGCCTGAAATCAGATACCATTGCGCCTCTCAATGACAACGAGGTGGCGGAGGAGGGCGCTTGGATTGCTCGCACACTCGCACTTTCTCAAGGTAAAAAGGAACCGCCGTCCGAAAAGCTGATATCGGCAGTCAGCCATGTCGTCAAATTCCTCAGCCAAGAGTTTATGGAAGTCCCATTCATTGCTGCTCATCGCCGAGATTATTTCACCGAAACGGACAGGATGACGGGAGAAGTTTACGAGATCCTCAATACGGATGATCTGTGGAATATCTACGATCTTGACTTTCGGTTCCGCTCATTCTTGGATCGACGAACGGTTTTCCGAGCCTTTTACGAAAAGCTTGGTATTCACGATCAGCATGTGGAGGACCTATTGGAGATGGCGGATTCCGTGGAAGACATTACTGACCTGACAGATTACCTCCAGGCTATGCACGCTGAAGAGGTGAATGAGGCAAAAAAGAAATCCACCGCTTACCGACGGCCGGCATCAAAGTCTTTCCTGGAGCTTTGTCGAGGCAGGAAAGTGGAGCAGTTCGCCAAAGAGATGGGCATTGCACCCAAGGAGCTTGGTGCCAACCTACTTTATGAGAGCAAGCGTCATTTCGCTGATGATCCAAGTATTGCACCGGAGATTCACGCTGAAGCATTCATTGATCCTGGGTTTGAGAATCCCAGCAAGGTTATCCGTGCTGCAAAGCAAATACTGGCTCAGCAAATCGCACTGGATCCGCAAGTACGCAAAGCCTTGCGGAGAGAATGGGAAACGCGCGCAGTTGTTGATGTACACCCTACCAAACAAGGCTTTCTCGCGATTGACGACTTGCACAAATATCATCCATTCAAGTACCTCAAAAATAAGCCTTTGAGCGCCTTCGATGATGCGCAATTTCTTGAACTTCTTCGCGCCGAGCAAGAGGATCTGCTTGAAATCAGCATACGTATTGGAGATTCCGAAACGTGGTTCAGAGAGAACGTCAAATACTATCTATCCGATGGAGTCAGCGATATTGCAAAGGTGTGGAACGAATTGCGTTCGCAAATCTTCCGAATGGCTCTGAATGACTATGTTACACCCATTATGCAAAAGTGGATCCGAGAAAAGTTACGTACCGATGCGGAGGACCGAGTCTGCCGAGAAGCCAAGGAATCCCTGGAGGCAAAAGTCAATGTTCAGTGCTTCCGTTCCCTGTCCATGGATGCAGAATCTTTACCCCGAGTCTTAGCAATGTCTTTCGGCAACGGCGATCCGGCAAAGGATGTGGTACAAATGGCGTTTTTGAATCACCAAGGCCGTTTCGTCGATCAACTCACGGTGACAGATGTACGCGAAGATGAACCAAGAGCCCAAGTCAAAGAGATTATACGATATCGCCGGCCGGACGTCATCGCGGTATCTGGATTTACAATCAATACCCGTCGCCTTATCGAGAACATCAAATCGCTACTCGGTGAAATGGATGTGGACGATGCAGACGATGAGAATAGTCCCAAGCGCATACCAGTTGTAGTCATCAATGACGAGGTAGCGCGCTTATTCCAGCATTCACAGCGTGGCATCGCCGAGTTTCCGGATGTTAGCGAACTCGTCCGATACTGCATTTGCTTGGCCAGAACGCTTCAGAATCCTACTCTCGAATATGCAAGCATGGGTCGTGATTTGCTTAGCCTTCGACATCACGAGAAGCAATTCCTCGTATCTGAGGATAAGCTCATGTCATGGTTGGAGCGAGCGCTTATCAATGTCGTCAATGAGATGGGTGTTGACGTGAACGAGGCTGTACGGGCACCTCACTACGCTTCCATTCTGCAGTATGTTAGCGGTCTGGGGACGCGTAAAGCGCAAAATATGCTCAAGAAAATAGAAGCCGGTGACCGTGAGCTGGAATCTCGCGCGGACTTGGTGACTCGCAAAATAACGACGCGTGTGATTTGGATGAATTGTGCGAGCTTTATACGCATTCGACCGGCCGGTGATCGCTTACCTGACGACGTTCTGGATGACACGCGTATCCATCCTCAAGATTACGAGCTTGCCAGAAAAATGGCCGCTGATGCTCTGGAGATCGATGAAGATGATATGGACGATATGAAGAGCAAGAAGAAGGCGGTTTATGACCTCATGACCAGCGCAACAGACAAGCTGAACGACCTTATTTTGGAAGATTATGCGGACATGCTTGAGAAGCTAACGAATCAGCCAAAGCGGCAGACACTTGAGCAGATCAAGGAGGAGTTGCAAAACCCTTATGCCCAAAAGCGCAAACCATTTGAACCTCTTAGTCCGGCGGATGTCTTCAAACAGTTGACGGGAGAGACCGAACAGACTTTGCGACCAGGCTTGATCGTCCCAATACTAATAACAAAGTGTCGTGGCCGATGGGCAAACTGTCGGTTAGATTCTGGCTTGGACGGTCTCATCAGTGTCGATCAAGCTTCAGACGACCGTGTACATTCGGTTGAGCAAGTCTTCCGAGTCGGTTCCACCGTTGACGCCAAGGTTCTTAGCATCAACCTGGATCGTTATCAAGTCGATCTCGCAACGCGATCCAGTATATTACGTGGAGGAGATTTAGAATTGCGAAAGATACCTACCGATCCTTATTTTGACCAGGACCGAGAAGCAGTGGAGCATCAGGCCAACAAGAAGCGGCTCAAGGAAGCAGCCAAAAGTAATCGCAGCATCAAGCATCCTTTATTCCATAACTTCGATCATCGGCAAGCGGAAGAATATCTGGCGGATCGCCAAAGAGGCGATCTTGTTATTCGACCGTCTTCAAAAGGCCGGAATCATATCGCGGTGACTTGGAAGGTGGACGATGGTCTCTTCCAGCACATTGATATTTTGGAGGAGAACAAAGCTAATGATTTCTCGATTGGCTCGGTGTTACGAATCGGTGAATTGACCTACCACGACTTGGATGAATTGATTGTGTCGCATGTTGAGGCACTTGTTCACAAGGTTGAAGAGCTGATGGCTTCCCCTAAGTTCGTCAAAGGCGGGTTGGACAGATTGAGTAAGTGGAACGTTCATATTATCATTCAATCGCGCTAACATAAGATCAGCCAAACATTTAGACCATACCATTCAAGCCACACCTAATAGATCCTTGTATGGTTTGTGTCTAGACAACCGCCCAGGATTCTTCGATCTGGCATTCAAAATCAATGTCAAAGTCCCCGCAAAGCACTGGCTGGTCAAAGTATTGCCAGGTGGTTACCGATTGGAAGGAACGCTATTCCCTGATGTTACAGCTCTGACCAACGGGTTTAAAACGATGATTGCAAGCAAAAACCGCATGCAACAAAGGCGTCACGCTTATTGATGTCGTGTAAAGTTTAAGTGTATCATATAGAACGAGGAGCAATAAAAGGCGCTTATTTGACTCTCATCATGTCGTTACGAAATGTTCAGTATGAACAACATACAATCTTGAACGGTAGCAAGGTGGCGTGCGGAGGGTGATGGCCTAATGATGTGGATAGCTTGAATATTGGCATGTGCCCTTAAAACTGCTGGGGGCAGACTAAAAACATAGTGCAGATATCAGGGCCAGAGAATAAGATCAACAATCTATTCTGGACGTCCAGATACATACAGCTTGATACTTTACATATGGTGAACAAGGATGCCTACCAGCTATCGCGCATTCAGGCATGTCATGATGGAAAAGTAATGAATGAGATGGGTGTGACGGAGGATGAAAGTGAAATGATCACAAGGTCAAATTCTAATTGCCGTCTTCGCTAGGCGTCTGACTGGCACTTGGTGACTGAGTTGACATCTTGGGCGATTGGCTGCCAATGGCTGGAGCAGTCGTAGTGGTGATTCCACTTCGTTTCTCACCACTCAACATGTTCTTGATCGCTCGAAGAGCGAATACAGTCAGACCGATGCCAGCCCAATCTTCATCATGCAGATCGCGAAGATCTCCAACTGTCTGGATATCCTGGGACAAGAGCTTTTGCAGCCACTGTGCGGCTTTCTCTGAGCCTCTATTCGTTGCCTTCGCAGCATCATTGATGAAGTCGTCGATAGCCGTGGAATCTTCGTATTCTATAAAGCGTATATGTATGTGAATTGCCATCCTTAAATATGCCATGAGATGCGAAACTTACGATCCAGAACAGTTGACATCAGACCGGCGCGTAATCCTGCGACGGAGTGACCACTCATCGATTCTTGGCTTATATCGGCAAATTCAGCCGGGGTATTTGTGCCTGTTGCGGGAGCGCTCATGGAGTTTTTGCGTTGCAGGGTGGAATGTGGGGGGCCGTAGCTATCGGAATGTGATTGAGACTGCATGCCAGTATGCGTAGAAGGTCTTCCAGGATAACCCGGAGGAGAAATCTCTCCATGAAGGAAACCATGGGACTGATGTTCGGTGGAACTGACTGGTAGAGAGGACGCAGGGGTGCTCGAGGTTGTAACTTGTTGGAGAGGTGTATGATGGATGTCGTGATGATTGCTCGTGGTATGGTGCGCTTGCTCAGACTCTGTCGGTGTAGCGAACACGGATTGGTAGGCGTGGCCTTTTGAGACATCCTCCTCGGATTGCGCTCTGGAGCGGCGACCGGAACTGAAGATATCAGTGTGTTGATCTCCGGCTTTGCCATGAGAGGATGCTGGTCGCTGTGGCGAAGGAGTCCTCTTGCCGTTTTCCCAACCTTGGAGCAGACCTCGCTCGCGAAGAGTCTTGACAAGACGCTTCTCTGCCATAAATGCACGTTGTTCACTAAGCCGCATCTTTCGTTCGGCCTCGGAAACTCTGTCTTGTATCTTGGTTATCGACTCCCTAGTTGCCTCCAACTCTAAGCGCATTTCCTCCTGTTCAGCAGGATCACCTTCGAGATCGCTCTCATCGAGGATTAAGGAGTCACCAAGTTTTGACAGGATCTTGGATTCACCCTCTTCACATTCCGGATCATGCCGGCCGGCCGCAAGTGCAGCAGCTCTAGACTTGTTTCGTTGATCTCGCACGATGCGCTTGATTTCGGCCACGATGTGCTCCCTATATCGTTCAGCTAGCACTTGCTCCTGAATCATCTCCTCGACAACTTCTTCGGCAGTGTCGGTCTCCTACGTAAAATTAACGGATGTCACGCCCTCAGATCTCAGAAAACTTACGGCATTGAATTCGAATTTGACCGAAAGATTGTCTATACCTTTGAAGCATACTTGTAACGTCAAGACCTTGCGACTAGGATCGATCGCCAAGACAAGCACGTCAGGGTCTACTGCTAAAAATGAATGTTGCAGTATCTCTTCGGCCGAAAATCGATCCTTTTCCTCCACGAGGCACGCTGCTATAAGCTCCTTGATCTCAGGATTCTGGACTTTACTGAGACAAGCAGGCTTCATGCCCTTTGTGACCTTCTTATAGACTTGTGCCGCGTTCTTGCATTCACTGTAGGGATATTCGCCAGTTATCATCTCCAGAAGGCACATGCCGAACGCATAAATGTCCGCCTTCTCTCCGTAACCCTCCTCCTCATACATCTCCGGTGCCATAAACTCTGGTGTCCCAATCACGGTGTACTTCTTGCCCAATTTCATTTCTGCAGTACCCATATCGCCAATCTTGACCTCGCCATGTGCACCATTGATAAAGATGTTGTCACATTTGATGTCGCGATGTATAATTGGAGGCTCATGAGAGTGAAGATATACGAGTCCTTTGAGAATTTGTCGTGCCCATCGCTTTACAATCTTGTTGTTGGGTTTGGACAATTTCTTGATGTACTCTCTGAGGGTACCAGACGTCATAAGTTCAGTAATGAATATGAACTCATTTGCGGTCGCCCAGGCGTCGTGAAAGGTAATGATATTGCGATGGCGAACGGACTTCAAAATCTCAATTTCATTCTCTAAATCTCGGTACTCGGCGCAAAATCCCTATCGACGAGTCAGCATTATCCTCATGATGCATATACGTATGGCTGAACTTACTTGAATAACATTCCAGGCAATTTCGTAACCTTCTTCGCGATCCAAGCCCTTGTAGACAATCTTGTGCGCACCTTTACCAAGAACAGTGTTCAACCTCGCATATCGACCGTTTGGCGATAGTTCCACGACTTTTTCTGGTGTATGCTGCCGAGAGCGCTCCATCTCAGCGGACACAGCAGCAGCATACGAAGCATACTGCTGGTAATAGGGTGGCAAATGTGGGTTGGACATGGTGGACGGTGTCGATGCTGTTGATGTCGAATACACCGTATTCGAGGAATAAACTAGCGGTGGCGGTAGCATAGCAGCATTTCGCTCTTTATGCCCTATATCAACGTCGCCTTCAACGCTCTCTATCACATCTTCCTCCATAGCTGACAGAGCAAGCGACGCTGACTACATCGTAAGGCTTTTTACGAGTGATGACGTCACATGATACGACGTCACACATCTTCAACAGGAACGGCAAGGCAAGGCTTGTGTTCGTTGGTCATCATGTTAAGGCACAGGGACAGAACGGAGACGTGGTACCCTCTTTGGAACAATAACATGAATAGGGCTAATGCAGTACCACTTCTTGCTGCCTTGGAAGTGCCTTTATCAACCAACAGTTACGATTTGAACCATCCTTCCTCAACGAAGCACTCAACTATGCCGACTAATCTACCGACAGCAACACCAGCAAGTTCAATGTTGGATGCATCGTCGTCTGGGGTATCGGCTTTAGCAGCACAAATTAGCACTACGGAAGCAGAGGAATCACAGCTGTCAAGTGAGACAAACACTCTCCGTGCCCTCATCAGTGGCCTAGTTGTCTTAGCTGTCGTTTTGATTATCGGTGGAGTGGTGCTTGCTTGGTTTTATCTTCGACAGCGGCGGGCGAGGCGAGCGAGAGAGGATCACGAACGCGATATGCAAGCTAGTAGTAGTCAACCCAAGGATCAGCCTCACATGGCACAGTTCAAGTTGTCAATGGATGCTCTGAAAGGTTCAGCACCTTTCAAATATGGACATGCTTCTCTCACAGAACCCTCCGCACCTTCTCCATCATCTTCAACTACTTCTTTCCCCTTTGACTGTGCGGAGTGCGATCCTGCTAATCCGTTTGCGGATCCCCTTCCAGTTCATGGCCAAAATAATGCATCCTCATCTTCTACCTTTACCTCACCCACATATTCTCATTTACCACATTCACCCTCATTGTCAACCGCAAGATCCGTGGGCCTCACTGGATATTACGACAATACCGGTAATGCTTTGGAAAGACGGCGCCGAGACGTACTTTCATCATCACAGCCAAACCTCGAAAAGCGGATTTCGCAGCCATCACCCTCGACTGAGACACCCTTGAACCCTTTTGCGGACGAAATCTCAGCGCTAACCGCATCGGCACCACCCAGCAAGGAAATGGAGGTCATGAAATGTAATCACGAAAACGATTTATCCCTCGTGAGTCAACTATTGGTGCAAATACCGGCAACTACTGTCTATACCCATCATTGCACATGCCCGCACGCCTCTTATATCCATCATCCTTCCAATACCTCCCCATGTCGAGATGACGATGAAACGTTACCCGCGTATACGCCGAGTGCACCCGACATGTCAATGCTTTAAGCCGTGTCTGTATTCACTGTACCATATAGTTTGTTGTTATCGTTTATACATTTAGCGATAAGAGTTAGATGCCATTCGTGTTTTTGCATTGCGTGACAGTGATCATTTCAATGAACGACCACAACGTGCATGAGTTGCCAACTCAAAAAGAGACGACCTATTGGGGTTGACATTGAGGTGCCAAGGTCTATTGGAATTCATATGTACAATCTAGAATCGTCGTCTTGCGGCAAGAGATTTCGTAGGTTTGCGCAACAGTGTGTAAAGCATCACCGTCGTAGCGGCAGACAGGCCGTACCTGACAGGATGAGTCGAGGCAAATGTCATTGTACATCAGCAAACCTTACCAGGTGACAATATATTGAAGATGTTGGTTGCGTACCTCCACGAATGGTGATCGGCCAACGGGTACTCCTTCCTTGATCATTTCTCGTTCAGGCATACTATCCTCTGTATCATCTGCAAAGGTTTCAGTACCGGTGGTCACACGAAATAAAATATACGAACCGAAAAGCTGCTCAATGATGATCGCCTTTGAGTCGGTTGACTTGGACATCGTCGGGACATCCATAAAATACCACTCGTTCTTGCTCTGATCATTTTGCGGTGTGAATAGCGTTTTCTGAAAAGCGCAAAGGTTAAAACCTAGCGCTGACTGCCAATAAGACTTGCCTTCTCTGTCTTTCTCAGCAACCCCTCTACCTCGACTTCCCCACCTTGTCGAGAAGCAGGTCTGTACCGAGGATCGCGCTTTTCTTTTGGAATCCATCCTCGTTTGACAAGAATCTTTGATCCATTGCTTCGTTCAAGAGGCGTGACAAGAAAATACCCGCTCACCCCGTCCCCGCGTGTCCTTGGACCCAATATCATTTCTTGATCATGTCGAAATCTGCCCTTGGTTAACACTCGTCTATACTCAAAATCGTCCAACACCTCCTCGCTACGCACATCAACATCTCGATCCATGATCCCATTGAATGGTAAAAACTTACTTGACGTTATCTGGTAGCGGCAAAGCGGTTTGATACATGCGATCCTCGAGGTCGTGAATCAGCTGCCGTTTCCATTGCAGCCGCTGAACCTGCCAGGTACCCAACCCAAACGTAATGACTGGAATCGTGCACAAGAACGCCGTTCCAAGTGTAAAGCGTGGCTTTGGTTTCTTGGCTTCGTAAAGCGACGGGTTTATAGACGATGTGGACTCCTGACCTGTCGTATAAGTCTTGTGAAGCACTCGTCGAGTGCCATAACCGAGCAAAGATCGTCGCCGCAATACTGTCCACATAGCTGACTAAAAGGTTGATCTGACTAAGCGCACGCGGTGAACTTTGTCAACGGGGAGCGGAAGGCGGCAAACAAGCTTTTCCACTTGCCAACTGTTCCTCACACACACACACTCTCTCTCTCTTGCCTTGTCTTCAGTCCTTGTCTCTCCACAGAAGCAGCTTGTGTGCGAGCAAGTGACAAACGCAACGTTTTTTTACTGCTATGTCAGAAGAGGTGAGATGTGGTTTGGTTCACCTGTAGCTTATACGCTCTGCAGGCTCATTCACCGGCTCCTGAGGATGATCAGAACGAAGAGGAATACATTGATGCTAATGAAGTAGAGGAACAAGTGGTTTTGGACGAATCAACTGAGATGCCAGTTGACGACGGGGAGGGTAAGATTCTGTCTTCGGGATGAGAGGGTAAACGACGAAGGGCGTTGGCTGACATATATCTCGGTGTAGACGACGGAGACGATGGCGACTATGGTCTTCATGGCTTACGAGAAGTTGAAGGCGATGATAGTGTGATGGAACTTGTGGATGATTCTGTTCAAGGCTTTTTCGCTCACAAAGGTAAGCCTAGCGATGTCTGCTCCGGCCATGGACGGCTCATGAACCACGGTGCAGACTCTGTATACTCTGTCGACATGCATCCAAAACATCCAAACATCATTGTGACAGGAGGAGGCGACGACAAGGCCTATTTGTGGAATGCTGATAATGGTCAGCAGCTCTTTGAATTTGGCGGGCATACGGACTCGGTATCCGCCGTAGCTTTCAGTGCTCTGGGCGACTATGTTGCCACGGGAGGCATGGATGGCAAGATTTGCCTATACAAGTCTGAAACTGGGGAATTCCTGACGCAAGTAGAAGGGCCAGATGAGGTGGTGGTACGTAGAGGATACGCTCAATATCGGACAATTTTGCTGACCCATGACTAGTGGATGAATTGGCATCCCAAGGGAAACGTCTTGTTAGCAGGAGCTACAGATTCAACGATATGGATGTGGGCAAGTAAGTTATCTTGACGCATCACCTGATGCCTGGCTAACATATGTCTAGTGCCCTCTGGGACATGCATGAACGTTTTCTCGGGGCATGCTGGGCCAGTGACTGCGGGCATGTTCACGCCTGATGGCAAAAAGATCGTCTCAGTGAGCGAAGACGCTTCATTGATCGTTTGGGATCCAAAAACCGCTGTTGCTACCCTGAAACTCACAGGCGAAGACGCCCGTTTCCACTCTGAACCAATTCTGTCTGTAGCTGTCAGCCATGATAGCGCATTAGCAATTACGGGTGGAGCTGACGGTACGGCCAAGCTCATTAATCTATACAACGGCAATGTATGCATGCACTTGTCTGGTGGTTTCGATGCATGCTCACGTTTTGGTGCGTCATAGATTGTTGCTTCTCTAGAAAATCATGGTGATTCCGTTGAAACGGTGGCTTTCTGCGACAGGTGAGGGTGGCGAAGCAGGGTTGAACTTGTCACATGGATTCATGTGGATTCGCTGTAGCCTGCCACTTGCTGCGACCGGTGGTGTCGATGGCAAAATTAGTATATGGGATGTGACAAGCATGCGTCTAAGACAGGACATGCAACACGAGGTAAATCCCAATAGTTTGACCACAGACCTCGTCTGATCTTCATTATTCAGGACGCCGTGGTTCAGTTGAAATGGCAAAAAGGCCAACCTTTCTTCACGTCCGCTTCGGCTGATCGTACGGTCAAGACGTGGGATGGTCGGACAGGCGCTTGTGTCAAGACCTGGATGGGACATCAAGAGGGTATCCTTCAATTCGCCATGTCAGAGTATGTTGATAGACAGCCTAGGGAAAGTTGTCCGCTAACGCATCTATAGTGACGGAACCACGGTCGTGACAGCTGGAGACGACCATGTCTCTTTGGTCTTCAAGATGAACTAAGATTGCATGGATCTTTTCCGGTGGCAATGCGTAATTCGCCCGCATGTGTACCATAGCACGATATAATTCCATCTTTATCTACGAGTCTAGAGTATAGTACAGACGCGAATAGACGACTATCGCAATTCAAAATGTGGAACGCTATCAAGTGGATTCAACTCCAAATATTCAGCCACAAATGAGCGTAATAGGATGGCCCAATTGTCGATGGTTGGGAAATGCAGGGCGTCCGCATTGTCATGGACGGTGTGCCAAACGGATGGGAAGGGTATGGGAATGAGGTGAAGAATGGGAACGCCTTTGCGTAAGAAGGGTATATGATCGTCTCCAACCCCTCCAACGAAGCGATAGGTCCCCTCCGCATAAAAGAAGTTGACGGATTCCAATGTATCCTTATTGCCGGGAAACACTCCCTTTTCTGAGATTTCGTTCTGCAAGCGCACCAAGTGATTGAAGAGCCATGAGGTGGATTGAAAATAGTCTGGAATCTGCGGATTGGCTGCTCCAATTAAATCAAGTAGCACAAAGACTTCAATGCCGTCAAGCAGCGACGTAGAGGGGCGGCCTATCAAATCATGCCGTACAACAAACGTGGTTTCCCAGGCGGACGCAAGATGCCTTTAATAGCGTCAATCAGAGTGAAGAGAGGTTCAAGGAATGACCTACCTAGCTCCATAGATGGAATCCGTGTCGGTCCATTGCTTGAAGGCTTCCTCGCCATCAAAAAAGATGATTTGAAGCGTCGTATCCCTATCAGCCGCTTGTTTGGACATTAATCGATCCAGCGATGTCGCTATATCAAGGAGCAAGGCGCACGGTACAGCCGAGTCCGTAGCACCAATGAACTCCTCGTCGCCAAAGTATTTTGAATCAAAGTGCGCCGCCAAGACAAGACGCTTTGGTGCCTGAACATGCTTTGTGACAATGATATTAGTAAACTGCTTTTGTCCGTGTGGAGTGTTGTCTGTAAAGTTATCGTACTGAACATGCCAGTCCAAGTTGACAAAGAATTCGGCAATGAACTTTTGCACTTGCGCATTTTCTGGTGTTCCAGAGACGCGAGGTGTGAGGAAAGGCTTAAGGAGTGACCCCTCTGCGCGCAGGCGATGTGGAACCGATAGTTGTGCTAATGACTGATGAGCTTCCAAAGGGAGTTTCTTATATGCCTGCGTTAGGCAAGGAGCCAACAGAGCCAACAGAGCCACCACCCAGTACAACCGAAGCATCACCAGACGGAACAAAAAGACTGCGCAGACACAACACAAAATTCGTAGCTGACATGTGAGAGGCTACAATCGAAAGACTTTACAGGTTGATATACATAGCTATAAAACAAGGGACATAAGCGAATGAGCCGAGCCAGCACAGAATATAGCGCCCTATACCGCGGCCGGTAGGTTTGAATTGGACAAGTTGTGTACGCGCATCATATCAAGCCATGCCGCGAGTTGATGGCAAGATAAAATGGGAAAACCGAATCGAGGCATCATTGATTCATATGAAAAAACGAAAGGATCTTGCTGGAAGGTCACTTGGACCTGAAATTCACGATACAATCATTGAAAGAACTCAGGAGATTCAGAAGGTCCTTTACATTAAAGGGCGATGATGATGAATATGCCTGGCCGCGAAAGGAAATACATGCAGTGCGAGACTTGGTTCCAAGTCTTCAGTGGTGTTTGGCAATACCTCAAACAATCCAACCATTCACCTGAACGTCATGTCGTCAGTATGACCGGGTCTGGCCTGCCAAGACTGAACGGTATTTGTCTGGCTAATTTCAGGGTACATATTGGGATACTGCAGGATATGTTGTGGTCATTTAGAGATTGTTGGAGGATGCCTTGAATGTCTCTACCGGATGCATACCGAGAGCGTGAGGGGAACGAATAAGTACAAGTGTGCTTCGCCGTCCTTCGCCATTGCTCACATGAGGTGGAATCCATTATGTAAAAGATCCGAGAATCCAATACGTCGCGCCTCGACTTTGGAGCGTAGATTGCATTGGGATTATCGAGCATAGTTCCATTTGGTAGCCGAATCCGAGCCGGGCCCGTCCCTTGACCAATGACGCTAGAGATATCTGCGACTGCTCTGATAGAAACCTCTTGTGGGTGAATAGTGGAGACGAATCGGCTCGCGGAGTACCGTATGTGCAGTGGAGCTGCCGATGATGTAGCCAGGGAATCCCGGTTAATTATCCTGCTTGGTCTTGCCTTACTTTCCTTAGAAGAGAGTTACATGTAATGATGGAGTACGGCACGTATCTGCCCAATGACAGTGGATTTCGGAGGGCAAACTTCCATTCACTTTGGCTTTGCCTTTCCTGTCTTTGCTGTCGTGACCATTGTAGGGTTTGCGATCACGATTTGCGTTGATGGTTATTGGAACCTCTCCTTGGTCCGCGATAAGCTCTGCGACCTCGGCGATTGTCAATTTGGACTCTGGAGGGATTCCTTGCAGAAGTTGGGGAGTCGCCAGTTAATCGGATGTTAATTTTGGTTCTTTAACCGGAGAAGTCGACGTTGTTCCGGGGCAAGAATGATAGACAAAAGATCCGCATAGGAAGCACAATTGTGCAAGCGACATACATTAGCAAGATTTCCATCGTTCACGTGAAAAGGTGAGCAAAGCCTTCTCGAATAGCCTGGTGTCCGTAACCACGTCTTCCTGGCCGCAAAATATTGAGTTTGATTCGAATGGTGATGAGGCAGAGGTGTATTGCGTAAATCGTTCTATTTATCGAAGGCGGTGCTAAGTTAGGCCATCCTCTGGCGTAGAAGCAAATCTTGAGTTCGGACCATAGAACACTTGGAATTTCAATGTGGATAAAATGTTTCTGGAGGGTCTTCACTGAGATGATGGCATATAAACACAAGTGACTCGGACGCTTCTGTATGGGTTTTGCTCTTGGGAACAAAGCCTTGCTCGATGGTATATCCTTGTTCACGAACGTTGAGGTTGATTTCGCTATTCGTGGCCCAGGATATGTAATTGATGTAGTCATCCTCTGGATGGGTGCCGGGAACTGTAGGTCTTCTTACGAATGGTCATTGTAACAAGAAATGAGGGGCTTTGACATGGCGTAGGTCATATACATTCTAATTCGTATCCTATTTCCCTTTCCGAATTCTTACATGGTCCGTTCGGGAATAATGTCATCAGTTTGTTATGGAACATCAAATTAACTTTGCGTCTGTGCTTTGACAGAGTCATGCGCACTGTCGTTGTTTCCGTTCTAGCTTCATGTTCGTGTATATCTCATTTACCCATAGTGGTTCTCACATACAGTATCGATAGTGATCTTGACAGCGAGGGGCTCGGTGGTGTGTGGTCGCCAAGGACGGTCACGCCCGATTTCCATTTCACGACGAAGTTCACTGTTGCATTCTTGAAAATTCAGAGATGGCATGCTTTGGCATTGAGGTACACTTTGAGAGGAGGGGAAGGGTGTGGTGTGGTATGCGCATCGGTCTTATGGCCAAACCGAGTTGCAAAACAATACCAAAAAGAACGCTCCCGGGTGGGATCGAACCACCAACCTCCTGATTAACAGTCAGACGCGCTAAACCAATTGCGCCACGGAAGCTGTTATTGACAATAATGTAAAATACTCCCTATCTCTTAAAATAATATCACGTGATTTTAACGTGAGTATATCACGTGCTCTGTTGAACTGTCGCTCACAACAACGTGCGTCGCCTCTCTGGTCTCTCCTTGTGTTTCCATTACCTTTTCACACTCACTTCAACCTGGTAAAGGAAAGGCAATGCTCAGCTCGTGTGACGCGGAGTCCACTGAATGACTGGGCATGGCTGATGTCGTCGTCTATGAGGATACCCCACTAGGGGACTACTTGAAAGGTAGCTCTTAAAGCCCATGCATAGGTAGAGCTTATTCATAGAACCTGCGCCACTCACCCATATTTTGCAGACATTGACGCAGAAGAAAATTTGCAAAGGGCCAGCGACAACTCCTCGAACACCGGTGGTTCTATTCAGAAGCTCCAGGACATTGTCTTTAATAACCCTGTAGTAGCAGTCATTAAACGGACTGGTGGCGCCATCAAGGTATGTGGCTTGGGATGAGTTCCGAGCGTGTAGCTCACTCATGTCATTTTGGTGTATGTGCAGACCATTTTTACCTCCTCTCTGCCCATACCAGAAGAGCGAAAGTTTGAAGAAAAGTTTAAATACATCATTGTCACCTCCTCGCTTTTAAACGACACGCCCACCTCGCATCACCAATCTCATCAAACCTTTCGCTCGTTCGGAAGTCTATCTTTGCAACGAGACGAGCAAGATTCGTCCAAGGAGAAGGCTGGTCAAGATCCTAGCTACGATGTCATTCCGCTTGGTCCAACCTTGACGCTGGCCACTTTTGCTATTGCTGTCGCATCCCAGCGCTTTTTCTCAATAGTTGGAATCAATAGGGAATCTCCGCGATTGCTGAGTTGGCCCAGCTTTGGTTTTCCCACTCTGATTGCATTCTACGGTCTTTGGTCCCATTGGGTAAATTGTGCCAGCTCTTAGAGGAATGTGTTGCTGAACATTTCATTATAGAGGCGCCGTCACTTGCAGTATATCCACGTGCAGACGCTAAAGCTCTTGTCCCAGTTCATCAGGCAGTGTCAACAACTCGACACGAGGCTCATGCATTCTTTGCATCTTATTGCGGAGGTTGAGCTCGTGTCTCGAGGATATCGAATCAGTACACCGCTCCCGCCAGCAAGTCGGATTGAGCGTTCCGCTGGAGGGGGCCGAACCTGCACCCAGTTGCGTTTACAGGTGTCAGGCATTGTTCACGACACAGAAAATGTCTTTGAAGAAGCCTTGGGGCGCATGTCTGCTAATGTGAACGTCGAGAATTTGGAGAAGCTCTACGACATGTACGCCATACGAAGTCTATCACCGGAAAGTGCCAGTGGTAGATTCTCACCAGTCGATGGCATGTTCTTCTCCGCCGGCACCTCATTGGATGGGGTCGAGAGCTCCGATCCCTTTGCACTCGAATCTTTGAAGCGGGCAATGCTTCGACTGCATCTCAAGCGCCGCAAGTATTTGTTGCACCTGCTGGCCCTACGTGTCATGGTAGAAGGGCACAATTCGATCAGATATACATTTAGTCGCACCTGGACAACAGTTTATCGGGAACTACAACGCTGTTCAGACGGTATTGGCGTTTGCTTGGAACGCTGCCAGGCACTCGCATCCAATGGAGTGGACTATCGCGGCAGTCCCAATCTGGACCATACAAAGAAAGATGATCCATCAGACCGCAGACAAATTCTCTCCCCTTTTTCAAGGCAACTGCGCGAACTCGATCATACCATTCGCAGTGCACAAGCCAAGCTCTTTCTTTGCGCCGACGATGTGCAATCATGGTCTGACGTTACACAGCTGGACAAACCATTGACTCGGCTCCTAAGTGATCGGTTCAAAGACGTTGCGAACGATATCGAGCAGCTGGCCAAAAATTGGGATATTGGGCGCATCAAACTAGAGGAGGCTTTGCAGCAGCTCGAACAAGATACACTGGCGCCTGCCAAGGAGATGGCAAAGGCGCCAGCGGAGAGAGATGGGGTTTTCCCATCACCACCACCTTCACCCGCCATCACCGCATTACCACCTACGCATGCACTCACAACGGACGAAGATGATACGGTACCTCAAGGAACACCCCAAGTGTTTGAAGGAACAACGAGCGTGACGGAAGCACGGGACAACCATGAAAATAAGCTAACAAGAGCAGAACGCATCCAGCTTGCCAAAGTCAAGCGTGAGAAAGAGGTAAGAGCCTTGCATCACATAGATAGCGCGAAGTTGACTCACCGTGTCCTAGGCTGCTGAGCGGAGCACACGGGTGGAGTCAGAGAAGATGGTCGATGAGCTCAAGGATGTTCTCGGGCGACGGTTGGTGTCTTCGTCTCCAAATCACCCTACTATGCATGTCAATGGGAACGAGGAAGGAGATGTATAGCGTTTTCTGAGCATTTGTATTATAGCACAGAGTAGCATTATGGTTAGGAACCTCTAATAGTGTACATAGGAATAGGCTGACCTGCTGCCTCTAGCGACACGTCGGCAACCCATAGATGGATATCGCAAAACCTCTACAACGATTTCCAAATGTCCTGAACCCGCCTATTATACAGCAACGCAAAAGTTGTCAAGTGTGTGCAAGCGAAAACCTTAGAAGTCGAGGTGATGGGATAGGTGAGGTGGAAGGTGAAATTATGCTTTGGCGGCGAATTGATATTTTCCGTCGCGGATGGCTGTGATCGGAATACGTGACTTTGACCCATCGGTTCTTTGGACAACAATCTGTAGCAGACATCATCAATATCACGCGAAGTTACGCAGAGGTTGCTGTTACCTCAGACTCGCCGATGGTAAGTAATTTGGCAGAGAAACGCCCTCCATTGGGGTCGACAACCATGATACCGTCGCCTTTTCGGAATAATTGATCATGATACCAAAGATGTCCCTGGTCTATAAAAACATTGTCGGGCTCAGTGTGTAGTCTATCCCAATGTGATAATGGCAAATTGCCTGGAGCCTGAGGTGGTGGCGCTGAATGTCAAGTTCATCAGACCTCCGTCTCAATTCCTATCCTTCCTCGTTCACTTACGCATCATCCTTGCATACTGAACAAGTGAAAAGGTGAGCTTCTTTTCCGACGATTAATGGCGGCATATCATATCTTACCTCAAGGGCTTCAAAGTCCTCGACAATGTCTCGTTCTGATGCTCCTGATACGTTTGGTGGTAAAGGAAATCCGGTTGTGTCGCGCATGCTTTTCACGTCTTGTGCTTCCGTTTTCCAATATTTTCGGACGCATTGCATCGCGGCCTTGTCAGGTACTAGTTCAAAGTCTAGAAGCGCAACGGTGGCGCAACGTGGTGAATATGTTGAAGTTAGCACGCCAAAGGACATACCGGCTAGAATGTCATTCAACTTTGTCCTCTCCTCTTCTAGATCCCATCGACATTTGTTGAGTTTCTCCATCATTTCACGTCGTAGAGCGGCACGCCGATCCTAAAGATGTCGAGGTTAAGGAAATTGGCCGTTCACCACCGCCGCCACTGTGCTTACCATCGCGCTCCGTCTTGCTAGATATTTTGCACCTTCGAGCTGTCGGTCACAGCACCACGCTCTATATCGATGCCAGGCGTCGGCCAGCTTTAGTTTGTTTTTCCTCTTGTCATCAATCTCGGCCATCATGGCATTAAGCTCAGGATGTGTGCCTGTGGAAAGAAGATTAGCAACTTATCCATTGTGAAAAGTGAAGGAACAATTCACCTACCATCAAGAATCATCCTCTTCTCTTGATCTAACTCTTTCTGCCTCTCCTCGTAAACCCTACAAAATGGAATCATGATTACTCGTCACGATGTGAGAAATGCGCTCAACGCATACTTTTCACGTAGTTTCGCAAACTCCAATTCTATGCTTGTCAAAGCTTCCAGAGCTGCTTTATGTTTCTTTTGATATTCAATGTCTGCATCAACAAGGCCATGAGCATGCGAATCGTTCAAAGAAAAGGTCGCACATACCGTCCTCATCCTCTGCTGTGCCCGTTCCCTCCTCACTCTCTTCCTGAACTTCCTCTTCTTGCTCCTCGTCATCATCGGCATCTTCCTCATCAATTTCTTCTGTTGTTGCGCGTGCAGCTGGCTTAAGCGACATGCTTGCTTTGCGACTGCGTTTTGTCGCAGGCTTTATGACTTCTGTTTCCGGTTCAGTTTCTGCTTCTTGATCCGGGTCGGGTTCACCGTCATCTTCTATTGGAGGGATGGTACCCAAAAAGTCTGATTCTTGCGCACGTCGACCTGAATTGGGAGGTATCAAGACCCCTTCCTCGTCTCGCTCGAAATGTGCACCCAGCCCCTCATCCTCTTCATTGCGTTTTCGTTTCAGATCTGAAGTGTGACCGGACGGTGAGGGTGAGGGTGATAGTGAGTATTCATCGGGTATTGAAGATAAGGACGATGCAATCGAGTTCATCCCATTCAGGTCCATGTCGGCCTCTTGACCTTCGTCATCCTCCTCGTCTTCGTCCTCGTCCTCACCCTCATCGTCTGCATCCTTATCCTCTCCTCTCTTGCTAGTCCCATAACCCTCTTCATCCTCCACGAAACTGGGTCGATCGTCGTCGTCCTCAACCTCTTCTAGATCATCATCAGGCAAATCTTCAATGGGTGTAAGCGGACCATCGGTCTCTGGTAAGTCGTCGATGATGCGGCCCGAATCATCCATAGAGTCTGTATATCTCTCAGAACCATGCGCTGTTGCTGTCTGGTTCGTAAACAGTTTCCCAAACACCTCCGCCTCCTTTTTAGCCAGTGCATCTTCTCCCGTCGACGTCGCCGAGGACATGTCGTCTTCGTCAGAGAGTGGCCCTTGTTGTTGGTCCTTTGTATGCCCGTTAAATGCACGATCTTTGCTGTTGTGCGGCACTATAGTCAGTATCTCCTTGGCCGTAGTCATTGCTGTTCCACCCGAATCTTCACAGTGTGACAGTTAGCGTGTATGCATTTCACCACTCAAAAAAGTGCCTGCAATCCCAGTCCTTGTCTCCTGTCAAACGACAACACGCCTTTAGCAACAGCACTTCTACAACAACTTAACACAAGAAACCAGAGCAGTAAGGGGTTCAAGAACACGAACATGTACACTAATGAATTAAATGGCGATGATCTCCCTGGTTTATTCTCTGTCTAGGAAGCATTGACAATACCAAGCTTGTTGAGACACTGAGCACCTTTTTCTTCCCATTCTTGTTTCGTGATCCACCAGGATTCCTTATCCTTCATAATGTCTGCAAGCACAGCGCCTCCCAAAAAGACCATGTGCTTACGTCTAGGGGGGTCCTCAATCCGTATTTTGAGATTCTGTCATGCAACATGAGATATGGCAAGGATGCAACAATGACGAGCAGGCCACCTACGTTTAGGCGAGATGCGTCTCCCTTCAATACATTGATGAGATACAATTGCTTGACCTCCTTCTCCAAGCGGGATGGAAGTCCGGGGTACATGGTGGAGCCACCAGACAGCACAATGTGTTTGTACAGTTCAGGTCGAATGTCTACATCGGCGGACTGAATTGTGTTGAACAGCATTTCTACAGCGATGTGTCAGCAACCATAGATGGCACACGAGCGCGTAGTCGCAACATACCAGCAACACCAGCACTTTCTACATCGACGAGGTGAGGTTGGAACATGACTTCCGGTGCTTCAAACCGTTCCGAGCCCACTTTGATCACGCGTCCGTCCGGTAGCGTGTAATTTTCGACCAAGACAGTCGTTTCCGTTCCCAGCTTTTGGTCGAGCTCCAAATCGTAGCTGCAGCAAGAATGAGCATGGTAGTTGCCTGGATTCACGATCGTACTCACCTCACGTAGCAAAATTTCTCCTTGATTTGTCTAACTGTCTCAAAGTCAGCGGTACGGTTAAAGGCATAGCCTCGAAGAAGGAGTAGCTTGATTAGATAGCGAGTAACGTCTCGACCAGCGATGTTTAGACGCC
Source organism: Bifiguratus adelaidae (assembly GCA_002261195.1). Taxonomy (NCBI): domain Eukaryota; kingdom Fungi; phylum Mucoromycota; class Endogonomycetes; order Endogonales; genus Bifiguratus; species Bifiguratus adelaidae. Next base: position 91,984 of record MVBO01000005.1, read on the forward strand.
GAGTGAGATTTTCTGGAGCGAAACCCTCATAAACGGGTACCTTTCATAGATGAATAAGCCCACTGTGCACATTATCGTTTTCGTCAACTTACAATATGCGTTACACCGTCGCCGGAGTCTACGACAACACCGGTCAACAAGCCTGAGAGTGAGATGAGCCAATGTTTGTCTTGTCATTTGCATGTTGCTCACCTTGTGCGTATAGAGTCAAGACAGCCTGAATAGCTATGTAAACGCCCTGAAATCCATACTCCTCAAACATGATCTGAACTGTTTCGACACGCTTCTGACGTGGGTTCATTGGAGGTTCAGTGAGCAAAATCTTGGAATCTCTAGGATCAATCTTGAGTTTCTCATCAAAGGTGTAGTTCCACAAGTGACGCATATTCTCAAAGTCGACCACGATGCCGTTCTCCATGGGGTATGACATTTGCAAACTCGTTCGCACCTCGGCAGCCTCGTCTCCCACCATGATATCTTTGAGTTGAACCGTTTGAACGCGTTCTTCAGCACGGAGAATAGGTCGGCCGACGACTGAGGGAAAGACATGCTCGGGGAAATTGGAACCGGCGTATCCGCACTTGACAAACTAGGACAAAAAATCCAGTTAGCTGATGCCAACGTTTCAGCGCACAAGTAATAGCTAGCACGTCCATTCATATGCGCGACCCTGCAAATCTTTACTCACCCCAGTGCCGTTATCGACAACGAGAGTATTCGTTGCGTTCATGATGGCCAGACAATGACTTGGACGGTGATGAATAGAGTAGAAGGCACAGTGTTATAGATAAACTACACTCAATGACCGCGGTCTCTAAAGTGACTGCAAGCTGTCCAGAAACCACTAAGCGCTTTCAACTGGTAAATGCGAGCAAGAGAACAACGACCGACCTTGGCACTGGTAGTACCTTCAGTAGGAGTGTGACATCATTCATTTGTGACCGCGCAATTTTTATTGGGAGAGAACACGCTTAAAGGTGCGAGAGTCAGAGCTGTGGGTTGGAGATAATCTATGGCATGCTTAGAGTACTGCTCTGCTCTGAAAGGGATTACTCACCTCTACCCAGTAGTCATCGGGATCCAAGATGAACGCAATGTTCTTCATGCTACCATCGGTCAATTTCTTTTGGAATCGGACGCCCATCTTTTCGAAACGCGCACAGGCTCCTTCAATGTTGTCAACGGCAATAGCAATGTGACCAAAGCCGCGTCCAGGATCGGAATTGCCATTGGCATACCTCAAATTGGGATCATTCTCACTTCCCCAGTTGCTACATGGACAATTCAATTAGCTCACGGTATCCGAAAAGTCATTGCATGCACGCATGCAGATCAGACGTACTAGGTCAATTCCAACATGCCAGGTGACGAGAAGGCAAGCTTACGCTTTTCCTCCTCAGTTGAAGGAAGACTGTCAAAGTAACCGAGAAAGTACAAGGTGAACTTTCCCTTTTCATTGTCGACTTTAGTGATGAGCCTAGACATGGCTGTGTCAGTTCTACCGACCTTGTCAACAGAGACGGGAGGAGACTTACTTCATACCGAGAACGTCTTGATAAAACTCCAAAGACTTTTTGGGGTCCTTGACCCGAAGCATGGTGTGGTTGAAGACGTATTTAGACAAGTCAGTCATGTTAGATTATTGCTGTGTCTTGCGCTCGAGTAAGCAAACAGTCAAATCGATGGACAAGAGGCAAATGGCCACGTTGCGGGCATTGGCGGCAAGTGGACATGATCTTCCAATGACGTCACTTCTCAAAGTTGCCTAAATTGGGCATCCTACGAATCATGGTCACGCGAGCATGAGGAAACCATTGATCACTGGGTTGGTATAATAGATGTACATTGTATGCGGCGAAAGGTTTGGCATCGATAGTATACATGATCTATACGCTCAAATGTAATGTTTCTACAAACGGTCCGAACTCGTCCTTGGCAATCTCCATTACCGCAGTATCAAATCCGTCATTTTTGAAGTCAGCCTTCATTTTCATGGCAGTCTTTCGAAACTCTACACCGAAGTGACTACAACCAAGCATTTAATACGTTGAAAACAGTGCAAAATTGCGTACTTACTTTCGTCTGACTTGCCCTATAGCCGTGGTACCAGTAGCTCCGACAACAAGATACGTTTGAGCCGATTCTCGGTAGGCCGCGAGCACAAATGGTACATTACGCCTTCCTCGTTCCTATATACGACCATAAGTTACTGGAACTGAGGCGACCCTTGACAGGCAACATACCCTGTACGCGGCAAGGAGAAACATTGCCAGTTTACTTAGCATGCTTTCATGCACGAAAATCGGCAAGTCCGGGCCATCGTTGATGACGGCGAAACGAAAGGATTTCAGTGTCCGAATGCTGTTCTTGTCGATCAAAGCAATGCCCTGTCGAACCACAGCTCGTTGTAATTGCATGCACAGCTGCAAGCCGGATTGGAGTAATGGTAAACTAGACCGACCCGTGAGATTCAGCTACGATCTGGTTCCGGGGACTTACTTATCTAAAGCATCGAAGGCAGTGTAAAAATTCTTGAGCCACCATTTGGGTACCTGAGACGCGTCGTCGGAAGCTACCCTCGAGTTTCCTATTGGATTCCACTTGATCGTCACACCCAGCCGATTGCATGCCTCTGGTGCAGCACTTAGAAGTGCAGAGAGACCGTACACTGCATCTGAGGCGGATATGGAGCATTTGTAGCCATGTTGCCGCACAAACGATCGATAAATGATATTGTCCAATCCATATTGCGGGGCAACACTCTCAAGCTTTTGCCTCAAAATCTTTTTGAGCTCCACGTCCATGTAGACGTAGATCTGTTGGCACTCGTGTAGAGAAAAACTGGATATCAATCAGTCAACGTCATTCACGGACTTGTTGGAGAGCAAGACTTATCACTTACCCCATTTTGGCGAGCATGTTCATGAGTGACCTTTTGCCGCGCTCCTTCCATATACCCAACTTTGAGACCACGTAATCTGAATGAAACATGCTGTCGTACAAGCTCCAATGCCGAAAGAGCATGAATCGATATTCATCTTCGAAGCGAATAACGATGTTGTTGGATGATGTAGAAGGGATGTCGGATTCGTCATTGGTGGAGGAGGGAAAAGAAAGAAAGGTGCTCGATTGGCTCCGTGAAGATGTCTGGTTTGGTTCAATGTTAAATCGTCGGACTTCGTCATATAGCATTTGTAGATGAGTGGTATATTTCTCGCTATCGATGGATTCGTCGATGAATTGTGAAGTCAGTCCAACGATAGCAAGCCTTGGAATGGCTCAGAATGAGTACAAAGCAAGGCATGAAAAGCAGGCATTTACCATAGCAGGTCGTTGGTAGTACGCGCGAGCTCGTTAGCGATCATGTAACATTGCAATGCCACAGAAGTGCCGAACCATGTTCCAGATACATAATACTCCGCAATGACGTGCCGAAACTCACGACGTCGATCGCGTTTACTTTTGGCCGACTTTGCATGCAACGTTAAGCCTCTTGCGCATATCCCGACCAACTGTTGACTTACCATGCCGGAAGCAACTTTTTGTCGTTTTTCCGCACGCTCGTGTTCCCCAGATCGTCGCTTGCCATCAGGCGTGATCACATCTTCGTTATCTTCGCCATGCGTGTCATCCTCCGAACCTTCATCTTCTAGGACTTCCTCTTCCTCGGACTCGGTATCGGATGCAAACTTTTGAACCATCATCCGTCAATACAAAGCCAAAGATGCAGCATCATCACCGACCTCAATACCTCGAAAGGCTGTCTTCACCTCACTCAAATCCGCCTCAATATGCCCATCATCCAAAACAATCACTTGCGCTGTTCCGAAAATGTTGTGGAGGTGAAGTGGCCGTCGACTGTCAATGACATAAACCATAACATCTTCCTGAAGAGACAAGGTCTCCATCAAGTCCAACATGCCACCACAGCCGAGAAAAATGATGCAACGCAGCTTTGTGCCTGAATGAGAAGTCTGTCCTCTCTTCCCGCCATGCATGCTCACCTGGTCATTGCCTCTGATGAGTGAGCTATCAGCATCATCCAAGTCGGCATAGCTGGATAGAGGTACAATTTTATGAGCAACAAAGTCAGCCTTGAGTAGAGTCTGCGGAAATGTCTCAGCGCGAGTTTGTGGGCGCAAGGCTTTTACTCACCTGAAGAATCCGACATGCACATAGACTGTCTACGTCAGCAGAGACAAACAATAGACACTCTCCTTTCAGCGAGCGCTGCCGTATACTGTCATATAGGTCCTCGGCACGCTCATAACTCAATTGCACCATACTCTCACCGCAAGCGCGTCGCAAATTTCCGCTTCTAATTACATTGATGCGCGTGACGTCATTATACAATTTTCAGTCTTCGCATGACCAGGTAGCAAATGATGATGAAGACGGTCATGCCGCTTGTAATGGCTACGAACCAAACGAGGTCGTCTTTGCCTTGTCCTGGTACTTTAACGTTCATGCCCCATAGACCTGTAATCAGATTCATGGGCACGAGAATGCTTCCGAGAGCCGTGAGCTTTGAAAGGACATCGTTGATTTCATTGTTTGTCTGAGTCATTTCGATAGATATCTGCGCCAGATAATTGGAATGCGAGCGCGAAGATATCTTCTCATAGTGATTGAGGGATTGGAGCATTGTTTGGACGTGGTCTAAGGAAATGTGAGCCAATCATTGCTTTCGGTTGCTTGATCATATCTCACCTGCCACGTCTCCGAGGTAAAGCGCAATCTCGCTTGTGAGACCAGACCGGCCTTCTTCACCGCGTTCACATCGTTTAAGCAATGTTTTGATGACATCCGCTTTGGTACCCAATAATCTCAAGAGTGTCATCACTTTCTTTCGGCAATGACCGATGCGCCGCAACATATCTGTTTGTTCCGATTCTTTGAGGATCAATACGAGTTCGTCAATTGAATCAACCTCAAATTCAACGTTGCGGATAAGTGGAAAGAAGGAGTCGGTTATATCATCCAGCATGGCATAATTGATCCAATCTGGGGCAGAGGTTATTAGCTCAGATTGCAGGAGGATACGTCAGGAACATACCTGGAGTCACTTGGATGAAATCGCGGAGCTGTTTAATGCGTCTGCGCACGTTTTCAGGATGCTGAGTGGGGTGGAAATGGATCTGTGCAAATGTAGCATTCAGTGATCCTGTTACATGAAACAGGGTTTGTGGCTTGTCTTACCGTGATTATACCTTCTTTCATTACAATGAGGTATATGCTGAGAGGTTGCATGTACATCTCACTCGATGGATCTTGGTCAAAGGTTCGGAAGCAAACAAAGTAGTAATTCTTGAACACTTCGCATTTTTCTCGAGTCTCTTCAAGACGGATATCTTCTGATGTAAGCGGGTGAATATGAAAGATCTGAGTATAGTTAGACGCTATGGATGGAAATCAATTTTCACTCAGGCTCACCTTGCTCAATGCCCGCATTTCATTATCACTGGGAGAGAGCACGTTGAGCCAAAACATGCCTCTGGACAAAAGACCAGCCAAGGTTTCGCCTGGCCCCGGAATCTCGGAGAAAGTGCGAGCGTGAATGGTATGTAACAAAAAGGGTGACCAGAATGTGAAGCGATATGGAGTCGGTTCATGTTTGACAGATTCTGGAAACGGTTCGGTATAGGACGTATATTTCCGCGCCAAACCGCTGAACATGTGATCAGGTGGCATGTCATTGGTAGGGCTTCCCCATTCCGATAGCGAGTGAGGAGGTAGACTATTCCCGAATCCCGTAAATCCTGTGACACCCAACGACATGGCGCGTCCCCGACTACTCGACCGTCGATCCTTCATGAGTGATGTACGATCAGCCTCTGAGCTGCTGTTGCCGTAGTCACCTGGTGGTCCGCTTTGACTTTGATGTCGTTCTCGTCGCAACATTTCGTTTTCCTCTCGTACCACCTCCTCCAATGCCTCAAAGTCAATGCCACCCATGTACACGATCGGAGATGCTGGAAAGCAGACATCTTCCTCAATCGTACTGCCCCTCCGACTCGCTGGCTGTGTATCTGTCTCAACTGCTCCCGGTGAATCAGGCGGCGAAGATTCTGCATGTCGAAGGGGATGTGGTGCGTCCAAAATTTGAATGGCATAATCTCCATTGGGGTTGTTCATATGATCGGGTGAAGAGGACATGAGAATGGACTTTGGTTCAACGGAGCGTCTTCTGGGCAAGATAGCTGGTTCTTCCCGTCGATTGGGGGAATATGGATGATGTGACGACGAGAGTCGGTCTGCTGGATGGGGTTCGTAAGAAACATAATCTTGCGGTTCGTTCAGCTGCTGTTGCAATTGATACTGTCTCTGTTGACGATTCGGTGATAGTTGAGTGATAAGCTGCTTGGCCGTGCTGTAGACCTTGTTACGGTCTTCATCCATGCTACCTCGCTCTCGTATCGAATCGTAGTCGGGTTGAGAATACGGTTCAGAAGCCAAGAGTGGTGCAGCTGGATCGTCTGTTCTTTCGAGATCTTCGACAGACCTATGCGATAGGGGCGTACTTGGGTTTGAAGACGAGTGCTTGGAGTTGAGCTTCCTCCATTTTGGTGTAAAGTTACCTGACATGTTCCTACTCTTGGTGCTTGACCTATCGAGTGGAAAGTCGGCTGTCTGTTTGGGGCCAGATATCACGGAAAATGCAGGTTTTCAGCACGTTGGCAGCGTGGATAGCCTATCTACAAGCGGCAACTGGAGACAAGTCGAAAGGAAGCCACGAGAAAGCAATGAAGGCTTTCTGCGCTCTTGTCAATAGTGGTCAAAAGACAAGACTTGGAGGTTTTACGAGGACGAGGAAAGGTAGCATCAGCGAGAGCAATGATACTTTTATGCTGCAGTCGTTGCCATGAATAGCTGGTAGAGTGTTTCCATTCCATCCGTAGGTTGGCATGAGCATGCGTGACCATGTCCATGCTGTCAAGAATGGCATGCAAGAGATGACTGACGTGCTGAGATCCCGCGACGCAGCAAGAGCTGGTTGCCCTAGGACCCTGAGGCACCAGAGTCATGCACGAGCGTCGATAGAATACCATAATGTCAACGAGCTACATGAACTGTGTCAATTCTGCAGACCTGTTCCTTTCGGGAAACCATTAGACCTCGGCATGTCACCGCATCATCTATTGGTGTACTTTATACGCCACGGCGAGACGGACGAGAACTCGCAAGAGATCATTCAAGGACAATATGGCAAGATGCTGCTGCAAATGTTGTTATGCTAACTTATTTCGACCATAGACAGTCAGTTGAATGCCAAAGGAACATCACAAGCGGCTTCGCTGGCGCAGTCGCTTGAAGATGTCACCTTCAACAAAGTCTACTGCAGTGACCTCTCCCGTTGCGTTAACGTAAGTGTCCAAGCAGTAACTGCCTTCATAAAGTCTCAGCTGCGCTGTTCCTAGACGGCGAAACCCATCATTAACTCACATCCCTCTGTGGACGTAGAGTACGACAAGCGGCTTCGGGAAAGGGTAAGTGATCGATCTGTAGTCACCTTCTCATATCAGCTAGTCCTTTGGTGACTTTCAGACACATGGATATGCCGAGTTGAGACAAGCCGCTCGAGAAGAGGGTACCTCGGAAGATCAGTTGATTGTATCACGAGGCGGCGAAACGGTAGAAGCCGTCTTGATGCGCACCTTGACCTTCTTTACCGAATGCACCAAACGAGAGTTGGATCTTGGGACCTCAAGAACAATTGCGGTCGTGTCCCATGGCGGACCTCTCAAATTGCTTTTCCGCGAATTGATCAAGGTTCATCAAGTGCCCTGTCTAGAAGGATACTTTGGCAGAGTGCCAAATACAGCTCTCAGCATTCTACTAGTGACGCCTGCGGGAGATGCGCCCCCAGAGATGCTATTCAAGACCATGAACAATGTCACTCATTTGAGAGATCACAATCAATCTATGGTCGACGGACCGACGATTTAGACGACCTAGAGTACATGATGTTACAAGTTTTCGCGGTAGACATTAAAGTTAGAGATTATGGGTAATCGGGTGACTGTGGCGGAACCAAAGCGCCCAGTCGAGCATGACTCGGTGCCTGACGACCATCACTTTCAGGGTCTTCTGGCGGATCCGAAATTTGACGACGATGCGTGGCATATGTTATTTGAGGTGGGCGTTCAAAGCGCGAAAGGTGGATGTCGGGGTTGGCGAGGTAGTTTTCAATATCAAGACTGAGCATGGAATTGTTAATTGACGGTGCCCGAGCAGGCCGGCTGCCGCGCATGCTGGTCGTAGCTGCTTCAACGGACGATGAATATGCATCTTCATCGCCCATCGCTGGCAAGAGATCCTCCACCATGATCGGTCTTTCGAACGGGTCTTCCATCTCAGTTCCCGTGTACATGTTTTGTGGTATGTCGTTGCGTAATTGTATCATTGGCATGAGGGCACCGTTGCCTTGTACCCCACTTCTGGTACTTCTAGCTGCTGAATAATCGAAAGGTATAATGCCGCGAGACCAGGGTTTGATATGACCTTTGTGAAAACTGCCGTTGGGTAAAGTAATGTCTTCCTTGAGCTCTAAACTCGCCTCTCTCTCGCTACTTTCATTCTCGCCTTGTTCGTAGGCAAGCAGCGTCTTGCGTGGCACTTCGCCTAACTCAAGCATTAGCTGTTCGGGATCTGAGCTGTCTACAGCTGCTTTCCCAAAGATAGCCTGAAGCATGGGTTCTGATATACCGGCGTCTGTGATATCATCGATATTGCCGTGCATCCGCGTGGTACTTCCTGGCTTCCGCTTAATCTTCCAAAGATCGTACCATTGCCCGCCGCGGTCCGACATGATGATGGCGTAGACAGGGAACCAAACGCAATAGAGTGGACAGGCGATGACAATGTACAGCAGCAGCCAGGCAACGTACTTGAATTCGAGCCTCATGACAAAGTAGAAGGTATGAACCGCCACCAGGGAAGCGAAGGCAAGCAGAGTGACTTCAAACCCATTGTTGCTACTAATGCACACGCGAATCATCATCGTATAGAGGTAAAGGACGACAACCGGAAGGAAAAGCATGGCGGCCAGTTTGTACATGGCGAGTATTCGTAAAAGGATGCCAGCATTGAGCGGAAGTTTGCAGAGTTCGATGAGGTTGTGGAAGGTGGCGTTGAACATGCGTCTTTGTTGCGCTTGAAAATCGAGGAAAGTGTTCGGAATGACAGTAAGCGCGATAGCTCTTGGCTCGAATCCAAGACGCATGTGTGGAAGGGATCGGAGGAGGACTGTGGCGAGATACTGATCTTCGCCTTGCAAAAGCAAATTACGAGTGTGCAGGGTATTAGCTTGCATACCAACGATTTCACGCAAAACTGTCGGGTGGACGCAACATGGACGCACACCTTCCATTGGTGAAAGAAGCAATTGCGACATTGTTCGTGATGTTTTGGGTGAGTTGACCAAGCCATCGTAGACAGGCGTGCCTTCATCCACGCTCCATTTCGAATCTCGGCGCAAGGCTTGTAATTTGCGATATCGTTGACGCACGTTATCGCCATCGTCCCGAACATCTCCGCTCCAGACACGATACATCACCAGTCCACCAGAAAGTGATACCACACTTCCCCAACATTCCTCAAACGACAAGGACGAGAATCCAGTAAGGTACATTTGGAAGATCTGTAGCATAGTGATCACGCTTGCTTCCGCATTCCGAGCTCGAATGTCGCCGCTGACCGCCATGAGTTTGGGGTTACTTTGCATCTTTTCAATGAGCAAAGATACAGTGTCGAGCTTGATTGAAGTATCCGCGTCCATGACCAGCACATACTCAAAAAGGCGAGGATCCATACCCAATACATTGTACATGTGATGGTGTATTTCATAGTCCAAAGGTGTGACCTTGTTGTGGAGGAAATCCATGCACCGTTCCAAGAATTCGAAGAGTAAGAGAATCGAATCCATCTTGCCGCGGTTACCGGAGATTTGACCAGGCTGCTCTGGTCTCCACAACTCAGCCCGATTGCCAATCTTCACTACCACAATGTATGGCACTCTGTTTGAGCCTGCTTCGTAGTAGCCCGAGAAGACTTGAGCAAGATTGGACTTTTTGGCACCTTGACCCAAGGACACATAAGGCTGCGGTACAGGATCATCTGTACCACTATAACCTAGAATATCAAGTACAGATTGATGCGTTTCCTTTTGACTGTTTGTGTTGGTGACGATACCGTCACACACAAACATCAGCAGCGTCCTTGCATCATTGTAGTGGCACATGGCAAGCGATTCGATGTTTCTCTTGAGCTCCTCATAAGGTTCGGCAAAGCACGGTACCATGAGGATTGTATAAGGAATGCGAGCAAGAGTAGTTTGGGATAGATTTCGGGAACCAAAGCCCGAGAAGGGATACGCAGATGCTCCAGTCTTGAGGGCTGACTTCTCCGACAGTGGCGTTGTGCGCGTGAGTTTTGCCCGAATATGTCGGAATAACGGTAACCGTGCAATGTTGCCTAGAATGATTTTGAACAAGAAGAACAGAAGCCCCAGGCCCATTATTGCCCAAAGCAGCGGATTATCTTCATAGCACCCTACGGGTACCGCATCCTCCGTGATACCAATGTAGAACAGACGATCAAGACATTCTTTGTAAAGCGTAGGGTTGGTTACGTTGGCGTAGTAATCCGCAGTGATATCCATGCCAAGATTCAGCAGAAGAACCTCCGTGAGATTCAGCGGAAGAAACATACGATCCACATAGAGTTTACGCGAAATGACGGTAGAAGATCGGCTCGTTAATGTCGTTGCGGCGTTCAGGTAGGAAGTAACGTTATATACTCTGCCGTCAAGAACAACTACACCGCAATCAGGCAAAGAGCTGCAATAGCGGTGCAAATCTTCTCTTCGAAATACCACGTCTATGACGGCTTGTTAGCATACAAGCCAAACTAAGCCGTTTGGTCATACACTTACCTCCTTGCATACCCTCACTCAAATCCTGCAAATCGCTTGTGGTGTAAAAGCATGGTGCAGAAGGCATAGTAGGATCGTGGGGGTCGGGACATCCCGTTAGTCGTTGATTAGTTACCTCATAACCGGTATCATTGCCAATGCGATACCACAACCAACGGTCAGCGACGTCTGTACTATTCACACAGGCTTGGATGACTGGGTCTGTATAGGTAGTATTGGTACCCACACGTGCCAAAAGCGTAAAGGTTGGAAAGAGGTTGGAAAGGTCGTGATGCGGGTATTTTTGGATGGTCTGTATCACTTCTGATGCGACGGAAGCGGGTGGGAAACGATGAGGATCAAAAGAGTAGGCATTTCCATTCACTGCTATAAGTGGGAGTGAGTTGTTGGGGTCAACAATGTCGTTGTAATAATAGTGATTGGGCGTCTTGCAAAACTGCTCAGAGCCGAGCTCTAATATCAGCACAAAGACCGTAGATAGACCGATAAGTAGCAAGCATATCGTAATCTTTTCTCGAAAGACCATGCGGTCCGCTACAGAGCATCTTGAGCTACCTTTCCACAGACATGAACAGCGACTTACATCCGCGCTTGAGGCCCCCCAAATGATGAAGTAGAATACTGGGTATCCAGAATGTGAGCGTCCAGCATAGCCATACCCATAAACGTCTCTCCCATGACCTATACCGTGGTCTGACAACCCGGTCAGGCGACGGCCCTAGCTTCTCCTCTACCATGCGCAGAGTCGAAAGGCAACAAGCGAGCAACAAGAGGATCTGAGGGTTAGGGTTATATCTGCGTTTCAGAACATGTTGAGGGTCGGTATTGTTAATTTTGGAGGAGGAAGCAAAAGACGCACACGATAGCAAATTCGAAAGTGAGAACGGCTGCAATCATTGTATAACTTATATACTGCGTAGAGCTATTGCGCAACTACGCGCATTTTGAAATCTAATTACAACTCGTCATGGTCGATGGCATCCTCCACATCTTCGGTGGTAGGTTTCTCGATGGTGACTCCATTCTCGGAGTTGGTCTTGAGGAAGTTGATAAGATCATCATAGGAGCGATCGCCATTGTAGTCAACAATCTCCTTGTCCTTACCGGCCTTGAAAAGCTTGAGGGTAGGGAAGCCTTGAATTTGGAAGGGAACGCGAGCGGGAAGGTCATTCTCGGTGGCATCCATCTTTGCGATGACAATGTGGCTGTTCGCAGGGTTGGCAGCGATATCAGTGGCAAATTGATCCCAGATGGGAGCAAGACGCTTGCAATGACCACACCATGGAGCATAAAACTCGACAAAAACATCCTTATCGCTGTCATAGACGATCTCGTCAAATTGATCAGCTACAACCACCTTGACTGGGCCATCGTTGGTCTCAGGGATGGGAGCAGACTTGATCGAAGGAGCGATCTTGCCGGCAAAAAAGTCAGTGACAAACGATCGGAGGTTCTTGGTGGTGATGTCCTTGGACTGGTCAAAGGGATACTTTGATGCGTCAGCAACCTTTTGAATTCCGAAAGCAGGCCATTGTTCCTTCAAGTTGAGGTTTTGAGCATGTCCACCATACTTGGCAGCATCAATGTGAACAAAGTTAACCTTGCCCTTGAACTCCTTGGCCACCGGCTCGATCTCCTTGATCAGTTTGGCACGATCGTCATCGTTATCGGCAAACAAGTAGGCCAAAGGAAGACCAGCTTCCATGTACTTGGCATAGTTGGATCCATCAATCTCGGCCAAAAGAGGAACAGAGCTAGTACGAACAAAGTTGGTCAATTCTTCCGCGGTCAATGCGCCGTCAAATTTGTTTTCGCCATCATCGAAAGCCTTGTACAAGACAACAGCCGGAGCAGAGACACCAGCAGACTTGGCAGTTTCCTCATCAGAGACAACACCGAACAAAAAGTCATCGCGGAGCTTGTTGGCCACCGAGTTGAGTGTTTCCAAAGAGTCCTTGTCCGATTCGGAGATGAAACCGACGACGACCACCTTGTCGGAAGTCTTGAATGTCTCAAAGTTATCGGGAGAAACCTCAGAGAGTGCAGGAAGAGCTTGCCTAACAGAGGCAACATGAATGAGTACCGGATCAAATCATCCCGACCGAGAGCTTACTTTTTCATGTAGCTCACAATACCGTCAGCCTTTCGGGCTCCATTGTATTCAGTCGATTCGCCTTCGCGGAACACCTTGAGGGTAGGATAACCTCGGACCTCATATTCGGAACACAAGTCGGTCTCGACCGTGCAGTCCACCTTGGCCAGCTTGATATTGCTCTCCTTGAGTTGGGTAGCTGCAAGCTCGTATTCAGGAGCTGAAAGGTGTCAGCATGTTAGTCAACCGTCCCTATATCCATCTGACTAGTCGTCCAGCCACCATCTCTAGAGTAACGAGATGATGTAAAACACTTACCCAAAGCTTTGCAATGGCCACACCAAGGGGCGAAGAACTCGACGAGCATCAACTTTTCCGGTTTCACCACTTCATTGAATTTGCTCTGAGTCAACTCCAAGACATCACTGCTCTGTACAGCAAGTACAGCAGCAGACAGAGCACACGCTACAAAGACCTTTTTCAACATGCTGAACAAGGAGAGAGAGCGAGAATCGTTTCGCGTGACATGCTTTATTCCAACGTACTCGATGCTGATTGGCTACAATTAAAGCCCACTATGAGCCTATTCATACAAATGATATACAATGTGAGTGAAATGGTTGACTATCCATCGTGGACATTCGTCAATGCCGTCTTGGGATCCCACCATTGGAAGAAATCACACGCTTTGCCTTCATTGACCCCTGCGCCGTAGCACATGTAGAAATATCGACCGATATTACCGCTGTCGTTTTGTTGCACTGCCCGTAAGACACAGGGAATACCGCATGCGCATACGGGTATATGTTGGGGTTGGAATTCTGGTCTATAATTGCGATAGGTGATGTTGATGCCTACATGATTAGATGAGATTTGCGTATCAATTGGAAATGATCACATGAGGATACTTACGTTTGAAGCCAGAAATGGGATGTGGAGTGATGGTGGATTGACTGACGATTTCATGTTTCCATTCCTAGGCCCGTTGAGTATGCCGGATGGAATAAGACATAATGATACGCGGCTTACCTCTTGCATGGGAGGATTCATAATCACAAGGCTATTATTAGGTAATTCGATGCTAATGAGTCGTCCTTCCTGGATATCTTTGGGCCAACCGTTGAGCATGTCGAGTTCGTGTTGCGTGGGTGGGATGTGCATGGGTTTGTCTTCTTGAGGTACGGTAGGTTTGGTATGCGTACTCGTTATGCTATCGGTTGCAACACGTCGAAGGCGGAATTGGCGACTGACGCCGAGTGATAGTGAAGCAATGACGGGCCGTGGACCGAGATACGTGATCTGCAGGTCGTTCACATGAGCCCAATTACCAACCCGAGCGGTTGCCTTACCCTGTCGGAATGCATCGCTACTGATTCCTTGCTATTCGCATAGCAATGGGCCGCTGCCACATTAGTCGTCCAACGCCCTTGAACTTCCCAAGGGTGTCTATTGTGATTTAGCAATCCACCTAACCTAACCATGCCAGCCGTACCTTTCTCTCTTATCCAGTACCTTATTTAAAATATCCTCGACAAGCTGACGTGCCTTCTCCATACATTCTGGCATGGGTCTTGCATCGTCGCATTTCTTCCCATTGTAGTATAAGTCTCCGGTCATGTCATTTCCTGTGCCGCCTGCTGGACTGATATAGAAAGCCGTCGTGTGCGGCGACGTAACCGGTCGTTCAAATAGCCTACTTAATTAAGTCATTGCCTCCTTTTGATACTGGCATTATCAGGACATACCACCATTGATTGCGTTTCCACGTATCAGACTCCCGAATCATGGTTTCCAGCACTTCGTTGGCCAAGTCCTTTGGCAGCACATTCGGTATCATGGTACAAGGAGTGAGGGCATAGACGTCTTCAGGCTTGAAGAGATGGAGCGTAGGAGGATGGGTTCTGCGGGATGGAGGCGGTTGTGTCCATTTGAGGACCTCATGGATCGATTTTGAGGATTGGGTCGTTGGCTCGAGGGGCAAACGGTCGGGAATGGACGGCGAGAATGGTGGTGAGTGGAGTGGATGGTCTAGGCGAGGTCGTGGTCGAGGTTCTTTGAATCGGAATAGCGTAGCTTGCACCTTGCGCTTCTTTCGCCTCGGTGACTCCAGTATTGAATCAATGGTTTGTTGAACGTTCCCTTCATATTGCCGTAGTTGAGAAAGTAAAGAACTCTCAGAGAACCCTTCAAAGATGGAACAAAGTACGGCTAGCCCGTAATCTTCTGTACATTCACTCATGAGCACTCTCCAAGACGCCCCCCTATTCACAAAGAACTTGCCGCAGTTATGCCATAAAAGGCAGTGGTAAAGAGCGCGCGCTAAAAAGGTCAAGGTGGATGATTTGATATAAGCTTCAAATATATACAAGATGCTCAATTCCCGATTAATGATACAGCTCATATCCTGTAATAGCATCATTAGAGCTCACCTTGTATTCCATACTGCCCACTTACTCGCTAAAAAGTGGCAACAAGAAGCAGCAAGGATACGAAAGCTTGCGTCAGTATCTATCGACTTATATTCTTCAGCGACTTACGTGAAAATGAACAAGTGATTTGTCGCCGCCACAGCGATGGTGCCTTCTCTAGGGTGCCAGGATGCATGTAGTACCTTCTTTCGATAATCCATCTCTTCCTCTTCCATATCCTCATCATCGTCGAAACCAGACATTGTACGGAGACCTGATCGCTTGGGATGTTTCTTGTCAGACATCGGTGACCGCTTTGGCTTGAAGGCCCTCTTGTCGGCGGTGAGATTGGCGTGCGAGGTACCATCGTTCGAGAAGATGTGGAGATTGTTCGAATAGCTGTCCAGGTGTAGGTTTCAGATCGGGTGCCGGACGTGACGGCAACTTACCTTCCAGTCAAGATGCGTGATCCGTCACCGCTATAACCACATTCAAACTTGTCAAAGATGCAGTCGTTCTCGTACAAGTCGCAAAGCTTTTCCCGTAGACGTTCATGAATGGGAATAGTGGTCACTGGATGGGTTTCCATGTGCGTATCCCAAACTTTGAGTGTCAGATAATCCCGAGATAAGATGTATCGCCCAGAGGGATCGAAGCGAATGTCAGACGCCGATGAAATGATCTCGGAGAAAAAGGATTTGTTTGAAGGCGACTCACTCGCTTCCAGATCTAGATGGCTATTGGTTAATGTTGTTACACCCAAACAATTGGCGCATACATTTGGCGTGCGAGTCACAGAGCGCTGCTTCACGCATATCAGCGAGCTTAATGATCCCTTTGGAGCTGCCATATCCAAACACATTGCATTGAATGGGATGGAACTCAGCTGCCGTGATCACTTCGGTAAGCTCTTCCATATTGGCAGGCTTAATGTCGACAATATTGAAGCTCTGATTCTGAATACCAAGGTTCCACAAGTTGATACGGAGATCATCGGCAGACAGGTATGTTTCGTCATCCGAGTTGATGGAGATTGAGTTAATGTGATAAGCATGTGCAGATGAGTAGATGCGTCGAGGATGGGTAGCAGTGATGGTATCCTGGTGGAGGAGCTTAGGGAATCGGATGTTGCTTGGTTTTGAGTAATCCTTGAGGCTCTCGGTTTCAGAGGCAACCTTGATTTGCTTTTCATATACTTTCCATAATTTGATCGTTTTGTCTATGGCCGAGTGAGCAAAAAGGTACTAGAATATGCAGATGACATTTCCGCTTACCATTGGTTGAAAGCAAGAAATGAGCGGCGTTCTGACGCTTACACCATCGTATCTTATTAATCTTTTCCTCGATCTCCAAACTCTTTAGATAATCAAACTCTGGTTCATGCGATTGAAACTCGGTAAAGAACCGATACTCGCAATTGGATTTCTGTTTCAATAAGCATAAGCTGCCATAATATATCCAATACTTACCGTTTCATTGCGCTCAAATAAAACAACTCGACCTCCCTTGTCACCTGTGGCTAGATAGTCCCCAGTATGGTCAAACTCCACAGCGCTAATAATATCCGCTAAGACAAGGTAAGTAACTTTGAGGCACACAAGTCAACTTACCTTCTGTGATATCATCAACAGAATCATTCTTATCCCCAAAGCATTGCGCAAACTTCCAGTGGTTGTTCATCACTAGAGCATGACAAGAGCAAACGGTTGCTCGTCGAGAAAGACGTCGCTCTTTAGCAGTCACTGCCTGCGACATTAAAAGCAAAGTGTTGAGGGTCGGTTACTCTATTGTGTGCCAATATATATATACATGTCCTTTGGCCTTATTACACCATGGATGCTATAGTAATTCCTAGACTGTATATGGCAGCAACCACTCCAACAATGATAAGGGCAAGGTCAGAGTAAAATTGCCATTTCGTTTTGGCGACGGCTCGAATATGAAAGAAGGGGGCATAAATGAAGGAAAGCGGAAGACAGCAGACGCAGCCTACGATGGCTACGAATTGCTCAAGGTAGTCAGCTCCGAGATAAGCAAGGGTGACGAGGACGATGGAAGCGGAGAGTCGGAAGCAATTGATGATCCATTTGGCGCGTTGTGTGTGAGATTGTTTTGGAGGAATGATGGCGCTTTCGACAATGCGGAACGCGGGAAATGTCATGAGTGGAGCCGTCAGGAGGACCGCTATACAGTACAGGAATTGGATGGTATATTTGGGGATGCCGTCAGGAAGATTGAGGAGAACAATCATGGCGGTGTCCGAACCGAAGGCTGCATAAGAGAGCGCGCCGACAAGTGTGAGAATGCCGCAGACAATAGAGACGACGATCCACAACGCCTTTGAAAAATCGGCAGGACTCTCCATGGCTTCTCGAATAGGCAGAATAAGACAAATACCTTCAAAGACGGCGATAGAGGTACCGACAAAGATTCCTGCTCTATCGGCGTTGAACTATGAATCATTGGATCATGAGCGACGGCTTCCTAGACTAAACGCTATCCGAACATACCAGTAAGAGAGGTTTTGGTGCTCCGCCATACTGTATGAGTACCGCCAAATCTACCCAGAGCAAATATATAATACCAGCTAATATGAATACGTCGGCGATGACGGAAGTCCACGACAGTTTTGCGAGGTTCTTGATGAGTGCAAAAGGGACAAAGCACAAGAAGACAAAAATCAAAATGATGCCCATGTCTGGAGTGCGATCAAAAACGTGATAAATAATGTCTTGTATGTTTTGCGCCGTAAAGATAAAATAGCCCGCCACGAAGCCAGACTAGAGTGCTTGTGAGCAAATTCGTTTACTTCACGAACCATACGTACCTGAGAAATCACAATGGACAGCAGCACAGCCCACCGAGCCCATTGTCCCCATACCTTGCCTCCAATGTCTCCGTACGATCCTGGTATTGAATCGCGGCAAGCCAGCAGTAATTGGAAGCCCCACATGCTCAACAACGCCGTGCATACCATAAAAATGCACGAAAAGAGAACTCCACCATTCGCAAAGCTATTCGATCGTCAGTCAATCAACCTCCTTTTGCATGGAATCGCAAAACTCACCCTTTTGGCAGAAAGAGCACACCTGATCCGATGAAACTCTTGAACAGCAAGAAGAGTGTCTTACCAAAGCTCGCCAATTGTTGACGTTCCTTGTGTTCATGAACGGATATGACACTTTCACGTCGCCCTTTACGAATCCTTTCCTGACTGAATCGCATCAGGCCATTTCCGTTCATATGTTTATCTTCCAGCAACAATGCGTCTTCCTCCTCCTCCTCCTTCTGATTCGGTGTTCTAAAGGTCTCTTCTTCATCGTTATCTGATAAGAAGCCGTCTTCGATATCTCGCATAGCCAGCGTCTCCATCCCGTCCCGAGACTCTTCGGAATCACTGCCGAGATGTTCGCCAGCGAAATGATCGTAAAGCTGTCGACCTCCCAAATTCTCTAAAGACTGTCTCGCTTTGGCGAGTTGTGTGAAGGATGCTTTTGCCCGACTGTGTCGATGGGCGTCCGAGCCGTCGCCTAGAGGTGACATGGTGTAGGGATGGCTCTATTAGTTAGTGTGCAGTGAAGAGCAGCGGTAAGCAAACGTTATCCAAGACGTCGTACTGTTCATATACAAAGAGACAGATTCCATGTAGATGCCTTCTGTAGGCGAGATGTTGATGTACTGGAATGTCCGCAGTGCGATACGACGATGAGTAACAAATATCGAAAAATTCACTTCACTTTATCTTACACAGAAACGCGTCAATTTTCATGTCCACAGCGTGATATGCTCGTCTTCACGTTATGTCTTCATACTCTAGCCTTCTTCTCTGGAGCATCCTCTTCCTCTTCATCTTGCTTACGCTTCAATCCCTTCATTTTTCGGGTCTGTAGCTTGCTCAAGTCTTGACGACCAAGATGAACCCTGCCAAATTTGTCTCCCATCTCATCATGCTCCATGTTCTTGACCTTCTTGGCCTTGAGTTCCTTGGGTACCTTGATGGCAACCTTCCAGACATCTGGCTTGGGCAATTGCGTCCGCCGTATTCGGAAATCAAAGTGTGGGCCCATTTCGGTTAATTCCACTCTTGGTGTCTTGCTGCCGCTTTTTTTCATTTGGATGGTGTAGGTACGAAAGTAGATGGGTCCGGTCTGACTATTCTTGTCCAAAGGACCGGCTGTGACGCTGATAGTGTACTCGAGCCCACCGAGATGGACCGAATCGACCAGTGTGCCGTTAAAGAAATCGAGCCATAGATTTCGAAGATTCTTGTACGTCTCGTTTGTATCCCATAGCTCGCCATTGAAGAGCATTAAAGGCTTCATGCCAATGGCGCATTTTGGCGTCTTGATGGATGCCATTGACGCGGCTTTCTCGATGCCTAATTCCATCATATCGAGGATTTGGTAGTCAAACATACGGATGAAAACAAGGTTGTGAGGACGCTTTTTAGAATGTGAGCCGGCAACGAAGAGAGAGGCGTCATTTTTCTGAGAAAAGAACTCTACCGTCGTCTCGTCGTCAAAAGGGTGTATTGGATTCTTTTTCGTAAAGTTGATGGCATCGGGCTTCTTGAGACTATACTTTAAAGCATGCAAAGTCAGCTCAAAGGCCTTATCGTCACCTAGTTGCCACTTACAAAGTCACCCAAGGCGTCATTCACAATTTGACTCGTCTGACTTGCCTTCACCATGACGGCAGTTTTTGGGTTCTCCACCGTCTTTGCTTCCTTCTTTTCCAACGCACGCTTGGAGCGAGCATTCTTTGGCTTTCTGCAAGACAGTCAACAAGCGCATGTGAGCCATGTTCTCCTAAAGTCGCTCGTCCCTCCCTACTTACACTGTGCGCAACATAAGAAAGAAAAATTCAAGCCAAGCCACTTTTCATGTTGCGTCAAGCCGTACGACACTTTCACGCTGGAGCTGCATTGGCGGCTAAAGCAGGTAAGGGTGGGAACGAGTGGTATGGATATGGTTTGACAAGGAGTGTTGACGGATACGTTTTGGTCAGCAGCTCCCAAAGCACCGGTGAAAAAGGCCACTCAGTCATTTAAAAAGAAGACAAAATCAGCAGGCGGAGATGTGAGTATATGGAGCATCGGCACCGAAAACATGTGGTCTTATGAGATGAAACAACAGGTAGTCGGATCGATGGGTGCCTCGGGCAAGCTCAATGAGCGCTTCTACAAGCCATTACCCAATGTTCATTTGCAGACCTTTTTGCCCGAAACAGTAACCCAGCAGAATCTCGGCCAGGTGTTTAGGCTACCGTCACCCTTTGACAAAAAGACGATAGCTATAGCTCCACACATTCGTCAGCTGGTATGTGTGGTGCAGATCAATGATGGCAAGCCCGCTCAATGACCCGAATCAGTTTCAGTTATCTTCTGCGCCTGCATTGGTGACGCGTGGTGCTACCTTACAAATCGCTAGTCTTGTCGATCAGCATGCCAACAAGAGTTCAGGAGATGAACGAGTGATTCTGTGTAAGTTAATTCCGTCGCCGGTTTCTGAAGGGCATTGTTGGTCTGACGGGTTTGCAATCAGCTGGTGAGCAAGGCATTGGCAAAAGCTTGCTCCTGTTGCAGGCTGTGAGTTATGCGTTGAGCAATGAATGGATTGTCCTCTATGTACCTCAAGGTAAGGATATCTCACTATGGATGGACCAAAGTGCTGTCTGCTGATGCGGAATGGGTAGCCATCAAGCTAGTAGACAGCTCCACAGCTTACGCACCGACAGAGGATGGTCTCTACGTCCAACCCGACGCAACCGCCAAACTTTTACAACAATTCGTACACATGAACGAGCAGTCGCTTGGCAAGCTGCCGTTGAAGAATTCGTACACCATCGAAGGTCATGAGCTAAAGGACATGACCATCTTGGAAGCAGCAGACATTGGCATCCGCCATCCCACATCCGCCTACAAGATCTTGGAGACCGTTCTGACCGAACTTGAGCAGCAGAGGTACACGTACACGCATGGACGATCGATCTCCCACTCATGCTCCTTTTAGCACACCTGTTTCCCTCGCTATTGATGAAGTCAATGCGCTCTATGCCAAGACCGCTTACAATGATTCGAACTCCAAACTCCTTGAAGCCTCTCAACTCGCCCTTCCCAACCTTCTCCTGCAGTATCTATCGGCACAACGTCAATGGGTAAGTACGACGTCACTTGTGTGACCTCTCCACGATCTCGTTGACGCCATTTTTTTATTAGACGCGTGGCATCGTCATTGGTGCAACATCGAAAAGTGACACTCGATTTCAATCTACCGCGTTAGATACCGCCCTCGGGCTCCTGTCCCCTGATCCCTACCGCCGCCATTCCATTCCGCTTCCACAAGATCTCTACCGATTAGACGTTCAGCCGTATACACTGCAAGAAACAAACGGCATCCTAGAATTCTATAAACAGGCCAACATGACCACCCAATCGGACGCCCATCATGCCCATGTGGCCAGTGGTGGACATCCATCATTGCTGTATCGATCCACGTAAAATGATGCACTTGCCAGAAATAAATTCCAAATTTAGACAGTTTGCGATTGTTCCAAAAAATCGATCCCCTATTGTCTCACTCTCATCGTTCTCTCTCATTCTCTCGTTGCTCCTGCTTGCTCTCGGGTGAGACATGCTGTCGATACCCTTCTCTCATAGATGGGAGGTGGAAATACCATGGCGCTCGCTTATTAAAGCCGTAAGTATCTATACACTCCCGCCGTCTACGCCACCATTACCTCCGACACTCTACCTCTCCCATATCCCGACTCGAGTGATAAAGGAGATATGCTCACATTTGGATACGATGGATATGATTCACCTATCCGATGCTTCTGAAGGCTGTCTTGCGGTTCCGGAGCTCTGGACGTGCGTGCATTTCCGAGATGCTGAAAAGGTGGACGACGATATGCTCTTTTACGTCCTGGATTATCTCTATTTCCACGATTTGTGCAAGCATGTTCGTCAAGTCTGGCTAGACAACACCATCATTGGATTCAACGTGGATGAAGATGGATACTATTCGCCCAACCCAGACTTGAACGAATCCGCCATATTCTCCGTCCTTCAATCGTTGCCAAATTTGGAACACTTGTCTGTGCGGGGATGTCGCTATGTGGACCTGGCGCAATTCCCGCGCATTTTTGCCACGCTTCATAAACGCAACAAGCGCGTTTCACGATCACTTACTAGCACGCCACCTTCTACTCCATCCACTCCTCTCTCAGCATTGTCTTCTGCCACGTTTCGATTTCCCTCACCGATACCGTATACTCGGATTCTGTTGCCGCATTTCCGATCCCTCTATATCCACGGCGCCGGTTACACGTACAGCCACGATCTCCTCACCCTACTTCAAGCCTCCGTCAGGCTCCTTCAACCAGCCAATGCCCCTCCAATTACCCTTGATATCCTACCTTGCTTAAACTGTAGTACTGGCGTCCAATTGGAATGGTTCTGCGGCAAATGTTGTGAATGTTTCACGGCCTGTTCTGAACAAGAGTGTCGACAGAGTACCTGCGACACCTGCGCCATTGATACATGCACCAGATGCCGGGGCCAATGCCATGACCAAATCGAACCGATATGCGAATGCTCTGCACCAGCCTCAGGCGCCTGTACACGGTGCGATAGTCCAGCCTGCGATGCATGTCTCTTGATGTGTATCGTCTGTGGCCAAGAGGTCTGCAACGCCTGTACATATGGCTTACCCATGTGCGCTCCCTGTACGACCAAATGTACACTCTGTCGAATTCCCATCTCGAGGAGCCTCAAGGGCAAGGGGGTGGGCAAAGCGACAAAATGTTCGCATTGCAAGTACCCGTATTGTACGGATTGTATACAGGCAAGGTGTGCTTGTGGCGTTCAGTGGTGTGGATACGGATGTTTTAACGTGGCCACTGTGGAGGGCCATGCTCATTGTTGTCCATAATGTACAATAGTCATCGCTATAGATAGTGTACATATCTTGCATTATTTCATATACATAATGCAATCTTCTATTCTGCCGTTTCTACTAATTTTGTGTCTACGAGCCCATCCCAATCAAATTCAACGTCCTCACCGCTGGCTTGTCCCTCAATCATGAATTCTTCCTGTATATCTTGCCCCAGTTCGAACCGTCTTGGCTTGGGTAAACCCGTCTCAGGGTCCAGGTCTTGCTCGTCATCATCGACTGTGGCTGAGAGGACTTGTAGCTTGACCTTGTTAGATACCGGATCGAATCCTTTGACACGAGCGACCTACGGAAACGAGATTGACGTTCAGTGAACGTGCAAGCAAGACGTCAGCTTACTTTGTAGTCAGACATGACAGGCATGTAATTTTTCGATAGTTCGAGCATCTTGTAGGCGATCACATCGTTTGGCTGGGGCAATTGTTTGTACGCATCAAGCATATCAAACGCTACATGCTCATACTTGTTTTGATGAGCGGTCGAATGCAATTCCTCATATTGAGACAGCATCGTTCCAAAATCACTTTTCGAGGCACTACTTGGTGGTTCTTCGTTGGAGTACGAGTACTCGTCCCATTCGTCAAATGTGTTTACGTGAGCTTTACGATTCGGTGTGGTGTGATCATCCGCGCCAGGAAGTGTTGACGACGAATAGCCTTCAGCAGAGACTTCGAGAATTTGAGGTGCTTGGTCAATGAGATAGGAGGATGTGTTTTGCATTGTCATTATGCTGCCTTTCTGGCGTCGCTTCGACTTTTTGTTAGATTGATTGGCTTCCAGTTCAACGGTAGTGATGAAGGCGCGTGCCGGTTCTGGAGCCGCGTAATCGTCACCGATGGACTTGCCTGTTCCATTGGCCTCTTCCGCATCTTGATCAAACTTGATGTGCTGCCTCTGGAATGGTTTTGTTTGCATGCCTTTCCGAAATCCCTTGGACTTGTTTTTGACATCAGCGAAGTTTGGCCTCACTTGCCATCCATCAATGATGTTTGACTTGCTAGGTTTGGTCGATGGAATCTCCTCCAAAACATCTTCCGCAACATTGTCCTCGTCCATGGCTTCGGCTGGGCCTCCCATGGCTTCCATCATTCGACGATACCTCCGTCGAGCATTTCGCTTCTGTGTTGCCGCTTTGCCTTGTCCAGGTGGCACTTGTTGTTTTGGAGCCTCCTTGACAGTATTCACCTTCTCTTCGGTGTCCGATTCAGTCGAAGACGCGGAATCAGAATCTGACGATTCCGACGATGAACTAGAACTCTCAGACGATGTGGATGCACCAACAGATGCCTCTGATGATGATGTTTCGCTTGAAGACGTCTCCTCTGACGAGCTGATCAACCTATCCGTCTTTTGCGACGCGGAACTCGATGATGAAGCGTTACTAGAAACGTCGTCGTCAGAGCTCTCGGTCTCACTCTCGCTTGTCGAGCTCTTGTCTTCTGCTATTCGTCGTCGCTTCGCCGACACTTGTCCACGCTGATCGACCTCATTCTCCTCGTAAGCTCTTGTCAGTCCAATCAGCGACTTGAAGGCGTTGACGATACTCCAACCAGACGACACTTTTCTCACCCTAGACCAAAGTTTCATCAATATCTCTACAGTCATGATACAAGATGGGTCCACTTACACAATCGTGTCCATATCCTTGACCATGTCAGACACCATGCCAGACTCAAACAATCGAAATCCATCAAGCTCGAGGTGAATGGGAAGCGTCAAGTGAAACTGCGCTTGTATGCGAGTACATAGCTCAGCGATTGTGAGGTCTTTGGAGGGCTGTGGTATAGGATACAGCGTGTCGTGAGCATGAAGCCCATCTCTAAACGTGAGCTTGATGCGCATCCACGGCAATTTTTTAAAATAATGGGAAGGAATGGACTCCACCTTGCTTCAACAGTCAATTGCATTCAACGCTAAAGCTTAGAGAATAGCTAATGCATTGGCAGGACTACCTACACCTCCAAGGCGATTCAAGGGCGCTAATCATCCAGTGAGCTAAAAGGTATACGAGAAGATAGAGCAAGAGGTTAACCTACCGGCAGTAAAGAGACAATCGTAGCGTCCCAACTCTTGCATCCTTTTAACCAGAGGTGTGAGGACAAGGAACTCTCCTATGGGAGTTCCAAACAAAGCTAGTAGGTTTTGATGCAAGCTAAACGCTGGATCTGGTGGAAAGCGTTCAAATGCGGGTGCGTCACTGCCGACAATGGAGAACTTGTTGTTCCAAATCCATTCAGCAATGGCCATATCTTGCTTGACACCGATCATGTTGGGGTATCGAGGCTTGGCGTACTCTACACGCTCCTCCTGACTCAATTGTTCGTACCATGCTATCCAGCCTGTATGAATAAGAAGAATGTCGCCAGGACGTGTGGTGATATGTTGTTGCTCAATCATGGCCTTTAAGGAAGTCAATTCAATGTCGTGTTGTTCGCCGGGAGAGTATTGGATGCCTAAAGGGATCGTGTCAGCACCTCGTCAAGCCATTTGGCCCTACTTGCCATTGGCCTGTGCAAATGCTTTGTAATCCAAGACAATTGCCCGACCCGCAACTCCTTTCCTTGCCATGCTGCAAAGCAGGCGTCAGCCCATGTTGACTCTTATGGACGTCGAGGAACACCTACTGTTGCAGACCGAGCTTGCCTTCATCCTTGTCACCACCAATCTCGGCCTTCTTGATGCCATTGTAAAAGGCACCCGCTCGGGGATTACCTTGTTCCCACATTAGTTGACATTCCCACGCAGCGGACGCACTCACCATAATGCCTCAGTCCATCAAACTAGCCCATAAAACATAAGCAGCGTATAGACCATAGCTTGCTAACCTACCTGAGTGGATGCCTGGGTATTCATGTCATCATAGACATCATCATGCACCCAATCTGTCTTAGCAATCACTTTGTGGGTTCCTCCGGATCGATGAAAGAGCGGAGGATCGGGCAACTCAAGTCTCCAATTCAACGAAAAGACCTGTCCCGTTTGTGCGCTCTTGAGCGCTTCGCGGGTCACGTCGGCTGTGAGATAGTTGAGTGTTCCGAGTTGATCGTCTTGCCCGAAAATGCCCCTATTGTGGTGCTTAGAAGGGTTAAATGGGCACTGCTAACGTACCATGCAGACCGTTCTGGGCCATCGCCAACGAGCGGCAAGTCCCTCCACTGCGGTGTATTATCCATGGGTTCAAAAACACGAGCAAGGTGAAGAAGCCGTTGCATGCCTAGTGTGAGAAATAATTTCCAGAACGGTTCAATGCTGCATGATGATCACGATCGTAGTGATACGCCCTTTGTTGCAAGGATCAGAAGGCTGTTGGCGTATACAATGTTGTTACATGCCTATGTCTGGTATTTATATGCCGCAACTATACATTGGTTTTTCATTATCCACCGCTCTTTTGGCTCTAGGGCACTCATTTTCTCTTTAAATATACTGGGGTGGTAAAGGAGTGGTATAGAGTACAGGTCCATGAAGGGTATCATTGGAGGGTATTGGCCTTGTTTTAGCGCTGATGCACATCTGTATAGCCTTCATACAACTTTTGATTAGGGTCATATCCGCTAAAGTATTGGGTATTGTTATCCGTCTATGCGAAGATGAGTAGGATGAAAAGGATTGCGTTTAAGGAGATGCTTACCGCGGGCCAAAAAGCATTTTGGTTGGAATGCATATAGTCGCTATATTGCATCATGGTAATCTCTGGGATGATGTCGCCTTCACCAGGAGTACTAAGCGCAGACTAACGCCGGAATGAGCATCGATGTCCAATCGGGTGTCGTTAACGCGTCGACACATACCTGAAGCTGTTCGTCATTCAACGAACTGGTGGGAGACGTCTTTTTAGAATCGCCTTTTCCTTCAGAGGACGTTCTCCGTCTTCTGACTCCTTGATCCATGTTGGACATTTGCGTGTTAGAAGCATCGTCCATAGACGGAGAGCCCGATGATGTCTTTTTCGCTCGAACGGCATTTCTTGGCCTTTTTTGTGCAACCTTGCTTCGAGGCGTCGATGGAGGCTTGGGGGGTTGTCCCAGATTGCTACTTGATTGCCTTGTCAGTACAGGCTTGGCCTCGGACGCCTTCTTGAGACTTCCGCTCATCATGGTCGCAGAGGGATCATTTGGCATGCTGGGAGCGGGAGCGAAGTTCCTCGGCATGGTGTTGGCAAACGGGGTAGATTGATCATTCGGATTTCTCGTCAATAGCATGTTTGACGGTTGTCCCGCATACGCCATATTCGCGGTAACCATGCCTCCATGCATCCCGGACGCCATGCGAGCTTGTGCCATCCGGGCATCCATGTATGGCTGAGAGTATCTGACGGGAGGTTGAAAAGCGTATTGCGTAGACATATCCACAGGCATCTGATATGTGTACATTGGATGAGTTTCGTAGGCGGGAGGGACAGGTGCGGGTTGAGGGATGGTTGGTGGCACAGCAGGGCGTCTGTTCATTGATGGCACCGTCGGTGGAAAGGCCATGTTTGCTTGCGAGGCATATTCATTCACCAGGGCCGTGTCGGTATTTGCTTGTAACAAGGAGTTGACGGGTGAAACTGTCTCATAAATGTCACAAAACACGCTCCACCACTTCTGCAGGAAGCCTTCGTCTGGCAGAGTCACCGGTAAGCGGAGTGAGGGCAGCGAGCCTTTGGACGTGTGAGAGGAAGTCGTCGCTTCATCCAGAGTCGGGAAACTTGCTGCTAAGTTGGCTTCCTGATAAAAGGTTCTTGCTGTTCCTTCCAGGTTGCTTCGAACAAGGTAGTCATAAATGTAGCCTTGAAGATATGGACGACTTGCATTGACAGAAACGTTAGAGGTGTAATACAAAGCCAACAGATAACGTGGCAAACTTACATGGATTGGAACACGGCGTGTTTCGGAGGTTCGTCCTTTTCTCCCATGCGGACACCTGGAGCATTGGTTCTATTCGGTGGCATGGAAGTGCCTGAAGCTGCCATTGCGTTCTCGGACGTGCCCTTGTTATCTTGCGTTGTTGTACTGCGCAGCAACTGCGACAATGAGCGATGGGGAAACAAAGCTCGCGTTTTCAACGCCCTGAGCAAAACGCTCCGTCTATTCCAGTCTTTGCTCCGTGCGGAAGAAGCCCACCACTAGAGACAACCGGCAAAAACACCTAATCTCACACCTTGAAGAAGTGGAGGAAAAGAACTCCAAATTTTATTCGCGGCGTGAATGGCGCGACTTTTGGCGCAGTGGATCACGACTGCGTGGATCAATGACTTCATAATCATCTAGACTTTCCTTACGCTTCATCAGATCTTTTCCCTTGAGGTCCTTTGGAGCGACGAACCGGTTAGATAGCCATCCTTTGTCAGACTCGTCGACGGGCCGGCCAGACAAGTCATTGCAAGACTCGCAAAATGGGATACTGTGCAAGCGACAGGGTTGTGATGGATCATTGCCTTGTGGGTTTGATGGTTGAGGCGATGAGGATGTGTCTGCTGGTGCTTTGGGGGTGGTCGAGTTACCATATGCTGGGGAGGCGAGCTGACGTTGAAAGGATTCTAATACCGCGGAAATCTGCAATCGCCATTCAATGTCAATGCGGCCAAGCAGAGCGATTTGTCATTAAGTCTATACTTACATTGCGACTTCCCTTGCCCTTTTTATCAGCTAGCGCCTGTTCTTTTTCCTTGTACTTTGCAATCAGTGCTTGCAACTCTGACTTGGGTTTGGCCGTCTTCTTTTGTAGACTTTCGTCTTTCAGATCAGCAATTCGCTGCTTTCGTTTTGAGGATTCTTGATCAAGGGCTTTGATAGAGTCGTAGAGGTCATCAATGGTTCGCGCCTTTTTGCTTCTACAGAACCGTAGAGTAAGCGGGGGACAAGGACGTCGATGTGAGTCGGCAGAAACATTACCCTTCTCTAACTTCCGCTTCTTTGGGAGTCGCCTCTTTATCCTCTTCGGGTGTCGTGTTTGCTGGTGCTACGGGTTCGCTTATCATTGCGGGAGATGTCATGTTGGTGTCATTGTTGGTTTGGTCCCATTTCGTTGCTTGGCCATTGGGCTCCTAGTGAACTGCGTATCAGTATTCAGTTCGGCAATCCCGTGGCGTAACTGAACTCACGTGCTGCGCTTCCTTCTTTCTCGTTCGCATTTTCTGATCGATGTCCATGTCGGCGTCATTGTTAGGCTGAAACGGTATGCTTTCCTTGAGCAAGGCAGGGTCGTCTTTTAGCAAGTCATGGCTACTTTTCGCCTTGAGTTGCGTATCTCCCGCATCAAACTCGGATGCATCCTCGCCAAAGGAAAGCAGAGCCAAATTTCTACATGGACAGAGATGAGCAATGTGATGGTATCATTATGCCTGTGCCCTACTTTTTGCCCTTCTTTTTCTTTTTCCGTTCAAGCTCTTCGCGTCTGGCCTCCTCCTCCTTTCTCTGCATCATTTCTAATTCCTTGCGTGACACCCGTGGTATTATGTCGTCAAATGGATTAGAAATGACTTCCGTGCTCTTGATCTTTGGTGGGTATAGCGGTCTCTCATCTTCAGTCTCCATCTCTCCAATTTTTAAGACATTGAACAGCGTATCTCCGACCACCTGAGATATAGCTTAGTCGCAATATCCAGCGATCTATCTTATGCTCTTACCTTGCCAAAGATGGTATGCTTATTCTGTAATTCCTCGGTCGGACCAAGTGTAAAGAAGAATTGGCTTGTATTGTCATTGGGCCCGGCGTTGGCCATTCCCACCAACCCTCTCCGAACAAATCGTAACCGCGAGTGGAACTCATCGCCAAACGGTTCGCCATAGATCGAATCGCCTCCTACAAAGCAAACATTCAAAACGCGCACGCCCCCTTAGCTGCTCTGATCTCTACCTTCACCTGTCCCGGTCGGATCGCCTGTCTGGACAATAAAGTTTGGCACGATTCGGTGGAAAATGACATCGTCATAGTAATGTTCGAGACAAAGCTGTATAAAATTGCGACACGCCTTGGGTGCTTCCTTGGACCATAGTTCAATGTCAATGTCGCCTGCAGTGGTGTGTAGAATGACCTCGCCGCTGTCAAGTCCATCAGTAAAGCAAAATTGACTCGCTGCATCAGTATACTCACTTTGTATGAGGTTCGGCAATATAAATGTTGCTCATGAGTGCCAACCACAAAAAAGAGACGCGTTGCTAGTGAGTATATGCCCTTTCCCCAAAAAAGTCAAAAATTATAGTGAACAGAGTAGGATTCGAACCTACGCCTCTTACGAGACCACGGCCTTAACGTGGCGCCTTAGACCGACTCGGCCATCTGTCCTAATGATGGAAATTTAGATTTAACAATTAATATGATGTTCAAACGCCACCGCTACGCCGCCACCGCCACCGGCCCCGAAAAGGAAATGTGTATGGTCCACGTTCCGAGATGCGTCATTTGAGCTCCGGTAAGCTTACATTAGTAGACATGCTCCGGCTTCGAGGCTCTGTCGGTGCACAGCAAAAGTGGTCTCGGGCAGCTTTACGCCCTTATCGAGAGTACAGCAGCGTCAGTAAGTGCTTTCACTGCGCATGAAGGGCTGATGCCATGTGTTTGGGCGGGGCGCTCACCCACGATTAGGTCAACAATACAAGGTGGGCGACAAGCTTCACGGCTATTCCGTTCAAGAGGTAAAGTAACCTAATGACAAGCTTCACAACGCGCATCTCTGGATTCACCGAGTGCTTTATTTCTGTGTAGGTGCGCAATGTTCCGGAACTTCAGCTATTGGCCACTCGCTTAAGTCACGAAGCCACTGGAGCTCAGCACTTGCACGTCACCAGAGACGATTCAAACAATGTGTTTGCCGTTGGATTCTCGACACCTGTGACGGATAGCACTGGTGTACCCCATATCTTGGTAAGTGCAAGGCTTCCATGGTGACGGCTCGTTTATTCATGTGCCCGAGTACAGGAGCATACAACACTATGCGGCAGCCAAAAATATCCTGTGCGCGATCCCTTCTTCAAAATGCTCAACCGTAGTCTTGCTACCTTTATGAATGCGTTCACTGCTAGCGACTATACCATTTATCCATTTGCCACGACAAATGAGGTTGATTACAAGAATCTTCGAGATGTGTATATGGATTCCGCTTTCCATCCTCAACTTAGAAGATTAGATTTCCTCCAGGAAGGTTGGAGACTTGAGCATGAAGATCCCTTGGACCCGAAGTCGCCCATCGTGTTTAAAGGAGTGGTGTACAACGAGATGAAGGGGCAAATGGTAGGCTAAGGCAAACACATCTATCGGTACCATAAGCTTATGTGAAAACCCTCTAGTCCGATCCTGGCTACCTCTTTTATCAACGGGCCCACCAGCACATGTTCCCGGGGACCACTTATCAAAACGTCAGCGGAGGTGATCCTCGAAACATCACGGACCTAACGCACGAACAACTCGTCAAGTTTCACCATTCACATTACCACCCAAGTAACGCAAAATTCTTCACCTACGGCAATTTTCCCTTAGAGGAGCAACTTCAATCGCTCGATGCGAAGCTTGCGGCTTTTAAGCGCATTGATGTAGAAGAGGTGAACAAGCGCGTGACGCCGTGGGATGCACCCAGACGGGTCAAGATGGCGTGTCCACCCGATCCAAGTATGTTCATACGCGCCATGATACACGTCGATGCTGAAAGTGTGTCCATGTAGTGAGCAATCCAGACCGCCAAACCAAGCTCTCCATTTCATACTTGGCGAATGACGCACAGGTGAGTGCTCTACATTGGGCATTCGCAAGGACAACGCTTATGCATTGAGCAGGACCATTTCACCTCGTTCGCCATGCGGCTCTTGTCTTACTTTTTGTTGGATGGTCACTCATCGCCCATGTACAAGGCATTGATTGAGACCAATCTCGGAAGCGATTTTTCGCCAAATACTGGATATGATCCATCCACAGGGTTAGATTTGCGTGCAAGAAGGGGTATCGAAGGATCCACTGACATCTCCATTGACTTAGATCCACCTGTCTATCCATCGGTCTACAAGGCGTGAGGTCTGCCGACGTGCCAAGGGTATGATTGCAAGATTCTGTCAGCCATTCTTATGAACTCAATATGTTAACTAGGTAGAAGAAACGATCAAACAAGTCTTGCAAGATGTCAAACGCGATGGCATCGAGCCCAAACGCATCGAAGCTGCCATCCATCAGATGGAACTCTCCCAAAAGCATGTAAGTCTCTCTTTTGCCGCCTTGGTGTCATTCTCATATCCTGACAGAAAACCGCGGATTTCGGCTTATCAATCATGCACACCATTTCGTCATCGTGGTTCAATGGTTCCAATCCCATCGATTCACTCGAGATCAACAAGGTAACTGAGCCTTCGTGCTTCTTTGCTGGACCCTAACACAAATTTCACCAGATGATTGAGAGATTAAAAAGCGAATTGGCAAAAGGTGGCCTCTTTGAGTCGTCGATCGAAAAGTACCTTCTCAGCAACCCTCATCAGCTCACCTTTATCATGGAACCAGAAGAGTCATTCTCTGCGAATTTGATTGCTGATGAACAAGCAAGATTGAAGCACAAGCTGTCGCAATTGAACGCTGCGGACGAGAAACGCATATATGACGATGGTTTAGAATTGCTCAAAAATCAGGATCAAACAGAGGAGCTCTCTTGCTTGCCCACCTTGACCATGCAGGACATTGCTCCAACGACAAAGCATGTGTCACTCGATCACACGGGCATTGGCGAGACACCAGTACAGTGGCGTACAACATCGACCAATGGTATCACATACTTTAGGGCCATCAGCGCTTGGGATCATGTTCCCGAGGAACTAAAGCTCTATGTGCCGTTGTTTTGCGACGCAATCACCTCATTAGG
Organism: Bifiguratus adelaidae; assembly: GCA_002261195.1. Taxonomy (NCBI): domain Eukaryota; kingdom Fungi; phylum Mucoromycota; class Endogonomycetes; order Endogonales; genus Bifiguratus; species Bifiguratus adelaidae. The sequence goes on from MVBO01000005.1 coordinate 125,192, forward strand.
TACGAAGAAGCGAACCATGCAAGAGATTGATGATGACGTTCGCTTGTACACTGGCGGACTTCGAGTTGCACCGTTCCTCTCAACGAATCATTCAGACATTGACCAGATCGAAGAAGGAATTTCGCTGTCTGGCAATTGCCTGGATCGAAATATCCCTAAAATGTACAGCTTACTCTCGGAGATCATCCATGAAACCGACTTTGACAACGTATCCAAGCTCAAGACGCTTATCATGGGCAATGCTTCGGGACTCGTGAATTCAGTGGCCGAATCAGGGCACGTGTTTGCCAGAACGATCGCCGAGAGCTCTCTGACACCGTCTCGTGCCGCGTCGGAAGTCTATGGCGGCATGACCCAAGTGGATTTCATGAGCAAACTTGCAGAGACTGAAGACTTGTCTGATGTGATTGCGAAACTCAAGGCCATTGCCGCTATTGCACTCAAGAAATCGAGCATTCGTGCGGCCGTTACCTGTGGCGAGGAAAGCGTACAAGCCAACGAGGAAACTCTTACTCAGTTCTTGTCTGGTCTCTCGACGCAATCACCCTCACAGCCTTCTCCTAATGTCTTTACGCCTCACTACACCAAAATGTTTTATCCACTTCCATTTTCTGTCAATTACACTGCACAAGTTGTTCGAGGTGTGCCATACACGCACAGCGATGGGGCCAAGCTTGCCCTCCTTTCTTCTCTTGTGACGACACACTTTCTTCATCGAGAGATTCGGGAAAAGGGTGGTGCATATGGCGGTGGTTCCCGGTATGGTGGCCTAAATGGCACTTTCTCCTTTTATTCATACCGAGATCCTCGCAACGTGGAGACGCTCGATACCTTTCAACGCGCGCTGGATTGGGTCATGTCCCGTTCCTTTAGTGAGCGGGTAAGTGCTTGGAGATGCGCAAAACACACGTGGATTAAGCAACCGTAGGAATTGACCGAGGCGAAATTGTCTCTTTTCCAAGGCATTGATGCTCCTTTAAGTGTTGCAGAGGAAGGATTGATCAATTTCAGTGATGGCATCAATGAAGACATGCGTCAAAGGTAAGATTTAGGCGGGCATGGCATTGAGACTGAATGCGCCCCTCAGACGCCGTGAGCAACTCTTGATGGTCAATGAACAAGACGTCAAAGAGGCCGCTGACAAGTATCTTGTGAGCGCTTTCAAGGATGGCAAGACATCCATGGCGGTCTTGGGAGTGGATACACCCAAGATCAGCTCGGCTTCTGGATGGGACATTAAGCGATTCGGTGCCTTGAACAATGGCGCTGGCGGGGAGCCAATAGCGGCAAATGCCATGTAACACGATTCATCTTCACACCTGTATGATACATCAAAAGGCAAAGAAACAATTAGATCTACATGTCACATTTTCCCTTTGGCATCCTCATCGAGTCCAGTGACTTCCCATCCGTCGACGGCCTGTCGAATCTCATCCGCCACCTCTTTGACGCCCGCTTCATCTCGACCAACCACGCTCACAACGACCCTGACTTGTCGTCCCTGCGCATCCGATACACCTCCCCATTTGGGGTACGATCCAACCTTGATGTCGCGCGATTTCACCTTGGCTTGAATATCCGTCAATGCATCTGCAATCGCACCTTCGGGCAGTGACGTGCCGACCTGAGATCGATAATACCGAGCATATCCCACTTGGCCCTCCCCGCTGAATCCAGCGGCCTCCAGTTTCTTTTGCTTGACCGACAAGATGTGCGGTTTGAGGCCCTGGAGCAATTGCTCAAAGAGCCGGGGAATACCCGGCAGAATGTGGATATTCCCATTCACAACCACGACCGGTACCCACAGCTCAGGCACCGGCCGTAGGATGGTAGCAGGCGATGGAAAGGTGGCCATCCGTTTCCTCGCATTGGTCAAATCCCACTTTGGATCCCTCTGTACCGACAATCGGACCATATCCTCACACGTCTTGTTGTCCAAGGCCAAGGGCAAGTTGTAGGCTGCCGCAATGGATCCATAGGTGATATCATCGTGCGTTGGACCGATACCTCCACTCGTAAAGACCAAGTCGAATCGATCGCTCAATCGACGTACCGTCTCTTTGATATCCGCTTCGTCGTCCGGTATCACTTCGACCCGCTTCAGGTCGACACCAAGATCAAAACAAAACCGTGCTACACCATGGGTTAGTCGCAACAAGGACAAGACAGAGGACTTACCGAGGTAGTTGGTGTTACTGTCCTTGGTCTTGCCATTCAGGATTTCATCCCCGATGATACAAATGGCCGCTCTCGTGGACGTCTTCTCGACCGATATCTGTTCAACCGACATGCTATAGGGTAGGCGTGTTGTAAAGGCAGGAAGTGCACAAAGGCGTTGACGAGCAAGAGTTGTAGAGACGGCGCGCAAGGACGGTGCGATCCGCCAGTGTGACATTCACACGCAAGGCTAAACGCGTGACCATGACGTCTAAAACACGCGCGTCAAAGGGAGCGCGTGACTAGCGCGCGCGCGAGAGAGAGAGCAAACAGCAGGCGTTCGGATTGCGAAAGGGTAAGGTGACATGCATGGTTCACTTGCCGAGGCTATCCAAGGCGTTGCCGTAAGAGAGACCTTGTGTGTTTTATCGATCCCTCTGGCCCCTCTTTCTGTCCCTTGACGACTTTATTCCTGGAGGCTCTATCCCGATACAATGCTTACTCATCTCTCTCTCTATCTAGATCAATGTATCCTAAGAGCCGCGGGCAGTATGCCACTCCACTCCGATCCCATCCTCTACATCCATAGGCCAAGATGCAAGCCCAATCCCACACACCTCCATTGTTCTACACTCCATGGTCAATACAGGACCACTGGTCCATCATCATTTCATGTTTTTTACCACATATCCTATCCATGCATCGTCTCCTCTCAATATACAACCTCTACTCTCTCTAATCCATTGTTGTAGAACAAGAGACAAGAGACAATGTTGCTGCAGAGGGCAGAGTGTTGCAGATCCCGTGTGAAATTATAATTCTCGCGCTCTTCTCTTTCACTCTCTCTTTCCGTCTTCCTCTCTCTTCTCTTACTCTTTCTTCCATAGTAGGCTTGAGGAAACGGGCGTGATTAGTCCATTATGCAAGCCATCAAATGTGTTGTGGTGGGTGATGGGTAAGTTGCGTGTCCTGATGCATTGATGCGTCATCTCATTGGATTTGATGACTGGAATGAGGGGTGATGGCGTACGCTATTTACTTGCTGACCTTTGTTCTAGTGCGGTAGGCAAGACATGTCTCTTGATCTCTTATACAACCAATGCCTTTCCTGGGGAATACATTCCTACCGTGTAAGTGCGATGCATGATGAGCTCACCTCATCCGACGCTAACTCGACCTAGCTTCGACAACTATTCTGCCAATGTCATGGTCGATGGCAAGCCCATCAACCTAGGTCTATGGGATACAGCAGGACAAGAAGATTACGACCGTTTGCGCCCTCTCTCCTATCCACAAACCGACGTCTTTTTAATATGCTTTTCGCTCGTCAGTCCTCCCTCCTTTGAGAATGTGCGAACCAAGGCAAGTTGAGGTGAATGGATCGTTTTAGAGCTCGTCTAATCTTGTCGCTCTTTGTCTGTGCAGTGGTATCCCGAGATTTCGCATCACGCTCCCAACATTCCCATTATACTCATCGGCACCAAGCTCGATTTACGTGAAGACCGCGACACGATTGATAAGTTGCGTGCAAAACACATGGCTCCCATCTCCTTTTCTCAAGGTGTGCAAATGAGCAAGGATATCGGGGCGCAAAGGTACCTCGAGTGTTCGGCGCTCACACAAAAGGGATTGAAGAATGTGTTTGATGAGGCCATTAGGGCTGTGTTGAGTCCTACTCAGGTACACAAGAAGCAGAGCAAAAGGTGCATGATATTGTAGGGTATGTGGTGCGTTTGCCCTATTGGTTGGACTATTTCCTTCTTGCTCTATGGATCCTTGTAATAAGTATAGATAGTAAACATCATCGCCTCAAAGATACGCGAGGAGGAGAGTATGGTTCCATTTTATTACATTACGTTGCGGTCGGCTCGCTTGGAGCGTCGTCTACAATAAGAGAATGGGGCGGTACATCGGTGCCTACACTAGTAAAAGCGTCGTGCCAATAATCAGGGAGGCGAGAAGGGTATAGGAAATGAGATTGTGTGTGGCGCCAGCCATCACACCAGTGTCGCCTAGCTGGAGCACAATGACAGGACTCGTGATGGAGCCATTGGAAGGTTGGTTGTCGACTACCACGACAAGGGTGGGTGTGGATTGTTCACCGTGTGCCGCGTCGGTATTGGTTGGTGGAAGGGACATGGTGGCACTGGTGGTTTGGAAGTAGGCATGGGAATCCGTGGAGACAAGAGCTTTACTATCGGTGGATTGCGTGCTGTTGGATGCGGACGTGGCCGGGCTGAATGTTGGTGTAGTTGACGAGGGTTTTTCAGAAGACGATGAAGTGTCCGTTTTCGAGGTGTGAATGGAAGATGTGATTTTCAAGGAGGAGGAGAACGGGGGCGTGACGGTTGAAGATGGTGTGTTTGTCGACGGCGTGGTCGATGAGAAAGGAGCAAAGGTGGGCTCTGAGGTAGTCGTCTGTGAGGGTGAGTGGATTTGAGGAGTGCGTTCGCTGGAAGCGGAGGTTAATGAGGTGGATGGCGTCGAGGATGTGCTTGATGTGGGAATTTTGATAAAAGGGACGAACCAATCTGTGGAGGATAGCGATGACGACGCGGATGCCGCACTCATGATGGAAGCTGATGTGGATGTAGAAGCAGGCGACGTGGTGGTATCAGGCGCTCCGGACGAGGCACTCGACACGATCCGTTTCACAGGCTGTACCTGGTGTGCTTCATGGTACCATACTCGTCTTGCACCTTGAACTTGCGTCAATAACATGAGACAAAGTACCACTACGAAATGAGGCGTCAACCATCCAGCCTGGCGACCAATCGTGCGGCTGGGCGGCATCGTGGAACTCGAGTCTATACTCGGATGATGCACCATATGGATGAAAGAGATCACTCAAAGATGCACCATGCGCTCGTTGACGTGGTTCAGAGGCCTATTACCAGTCTAAATCACTCGTTGAGTGACTCAATGTGCCAAGAGACAGGACCGGGAGACAGAAGAGCAAGACCTTGACCATAGAATGTTGCACAAGAACCCTAACCCATTTATAATTGATGACGTAGACATTTTGGTGGCGTTGAGCTGGAGAGAACAATGGTTCACATCACACACGCCCAAAGTGAAATAACAATAATAGTGCGCAAAGGATAAGCTCTAGATGGTTATAGCTTGCCATGAGCAGTCAGGAAAGACTTCATGTCAAACACGTCGCTGCCTTCAGCCTTTTCCACCACGCCTACTTCGGTGACAATGGCAGAAATGAGTTGTGCAGGTGTTACGTCAAAGCTTGGATTCCAGACACCGATACCGTTGGCTGCTACGCGTATCAATTGTGAATGTACGTCACCCTTGGGTTCCTCGTCAATTGATTGAATGACTGCGCCTGTGAGGGTAGTGACTTCGTTGGGTTTCCGTTGCTCGATATGAATGTCCTTGCCAGAGGCTGTATTGAGATCAACCGACGTCGATGGAGCAGTGACAATAAATTTGACATTGTGATGTTTGGCCACAATGGCAAGTTGATAGGTTCCAATCTTGTTGGCGGTATCACCGTTGGCAGCCACCCGGTCGGCTCCAACAACGACAGCAGCGATAGGCTGTTGTTGCATTAACGCTGAGGCCATGTTGTCACAAATCAACGTTGCCGGTATGGACTCGTAGACCAATTCGTAGGCCGTCAATCGGGATCCTTGATTGTAAGGCCGAGTTTCGGTACAATAAGCGTGCTTAAGCTGTCCGGCCTTGTGCAGATCACGAATGATACCTAGCGCTGTTCCCCACCCAGCGGTAGCCAATGATCTAGCAAAAAGGGGGGTCAGAAGCACGCTCAAAAGACAAAAAGCGTACTTACCCAGTGTTACAATGGGTCAAAACCTGGACCTTGTCGGGAGCTTGCTGGAGCAGCCATTCGGCACCAAATCGACCAATATTTTGATTATCCTTGACATCATCGACGAGCATTTGCTCTGCAGCCGCCACATAAGCGTCCACCACCTCTTCTCCCGTCGTTGCTCGGTCGCCTACTCGTTCGACCAGTGCCTGAAGCTTCTTGGCCGCATCAAACAAATTGACTGCCGTAGGCCGAGACGTCTTTAGATAGTCTAGTGAAGCAACGATGAACTTGACTGCTCCAGCAGCATCAGGAAAAGGCGACGTGCCCTGTTGTTGAACCAACTCGACGGCCAGAGAGAGTGCCGCAACAATGGCAATGGCAGGTGCTCCACGCACTTGCATGGTCTTGATGGCCGCATGACCGTCTTGGCTGTTCTTTATAGGTACATAGGTCGTCTGATGAGGAAGTCGAAGTTGATCGAGGATAGACAGTGAGCCTCGATTATACCGAATCGCCTCGAGTGTCATGGCAAAGTGATATTTTTGGTCACACCAATTCAGACAACGTGGATCAGACGGAACCCGTTTAAGAAGGGATGTGAAGAGTTTACCAAACCAACTTTAGGATAAGATGGAACAACTTCAGTTATCGTGTACACTTGGATTAGATCTACTATCTCTACTTCCCCTGCTTCCCCTCGATTTGGTTTCCTTCGCCTTTGCATCGTTGCATCTTTTATAAAGCGACATGTCTGCGCATTACTCGGGTGTGCTGTTCTCTCCAGGGGAACGGGGAACACGTAATCCATCGGTTCAAGCTGGGTCAATGAAGACACATTTGCCTTCTGTGCTCCGGAGGAACTCGTTTGAATTTCCAGAGATATAGATCCTCGGGCACAAGTTTGGGGACACGTCCGGGAGAAGTTAGGTATTGGATCTTGCTTTTTGGATGTTCACGCCGACATTGTCGGTATCCATGCAGCTATAGAACTTGAATGAATGCTTTGCCCCTTGAAAGGCGGAAAATGCCCGCCTCGAGGTCCACCACGCAGCTGGAAATCAACCTTTTTGACGTCGTCAGCAAGCTTGAGCGGGTCTTTCGTCACTCCTAATAGACTGGTCATCAGCATTGCCACTGGAAGCCAATTTTGTCCTGACCCACTATTTCTGTTGTTCCTCAGTGCAGTCGGCGTATGCAGCCTTCATTAGGCACTTTTTCGCTGTAGACTTCGAAGTTAAGCGGATGTGGTTGGATTAGATGACGCTGTGGAAGTTCATTACCTGAATGTTGAGCTATATGATTGTGATATCGAGAGTTACGTAACTGGTAATCCAAGAGGTCCGGATGGGAAATCTGTATGAAGAGCGAATAACAGTAGAGGCGACAAAACACCAAATCTTGAGGACTTGGTCATGGAAAGTTTTGAGTCCACTGTCTTCCAACTTGCTCGCCAGGAGAGACATGGCCTTGATAGATCTAAATGGGTGTGACTTGCAGTCATCGTAGCGAGTATGTTTTACGGTTGGTCAGGCTTCCAGCACCAGCCGTAGGTAGTCAGAAGAGATGATAGAGAACTACCGCAGCGAAAGTAAACAACATATATCAGAACCATAGAAGGCCAAGGACAAGCTGCAATGGTCGCGCATACGATAGGCTCGTCCTCAGTAGGTACGCCTCTTGACATGGTGCAAGTTATGGGGTTTATATATAAGTTTATATATCGATGCCACTGACCACATGAGAAACCATGGCTACGTCAACATGTGTTCTTTGGGATTCTTTCATTGAGTTTGATCAGCCCATTGTTCTACTAAATTCTGAGGTGATCAGGTGTAGCGAGATAATTCATGGCATCTTGTGTGGGACATGGAAATATTCTGCGTATGAGGAGATGCAAGAGAACCTTTGTGGCTTGTTCAAAGCTAGATCGAGCGATCAGGCCAGGATAGCAGACATATATATCAACATTCAGCCATTATAATTTGTATCTAAAGTACATGTTTTCACGGTCCGTGAGATCCCGTCTGGCGATATCCACCAATTCTTCCCATGTGGGTTGTTTATCGCCTTGCAATGCATCTCTGCGCTTGTTCTCGCGTCGTAGCGCCCACCGGATGAAGAGGGTGAGAAACATGCAGACCACACAACAGATAAGCGTAATGGTGAGACCGCGGTGGTAGGTGGGTGGATCAGTAAAGCATTGGGGAGCAATAATGTTGCCAATGGCGTATCCAAGCATAAAGACGGCGTGAGCGGTGACCTTCTTGGTGTGACCGACAAAAGTTTGGGGAAGCCATGATAGAGCAATGATAAAGGTGACGGTAAAGGAGGTGAGCAAGTAGACACTGGCGAGAAGGCCAGCAACGTTGCTGCGCGATAGACTGGTCAGGATGGCTGTACCGATGATCATGGGGATCCAGTAGATGCACATGACATAGGCTCGTGAATTAAATCGAGTACTCAGCTGCGAACCACTGATCAAGAATATACATTGCATGACGCCGATTGGGATGGTGAGGAGGATGGTTTGGAATGAGCTGAAGCCAATGCCTTGAATGATTAATTGTCCAAAACCTATCGGTAACACATCAGCATGCACGGACGTCAATGCTTGAGAGCGCGTTTATACATACTTGAAATCGCATTGGGAATGTTGGTCAGGAGAACGAGGACAAAGAAGAGCCACATGTGAGGATCCAAGAGACACTCTTTCACTTGATAAGCCTTAAAGGTGCGATGTTCCTCGGTCTGATTGTCCCGCAACATATACTCCAACAGATCCTTTTCATCTTGAGTAAGCCATTTCGCATCGCGTGGTGAACCGGCGTAGGTGAAGCTATGCATGAAAAGGTCAAACACTGGCGACTTCATCTTGGGACGGTCGCTCACTTACAATGCAATTATGCCGACGACAACAGTCAGCAGTCCAGGAAGCAGAAAGCACCATTGCCAGCTTTTAAGATGTCCGAGTCCCTCCATGCGCGAGATACCTATGCCAATCAACGATCCGACCATACCTGCGCTGGATCAGTAACCAAAACAGAACGTGCGGATCACAAGACTTACTGGACAATCCGTTGGCACAGAACCAATAACCTATTCGAGAAGCCATAGTCTGTCGATCGTAAAATAGGGATGTGGACAAGGTGAACGCCGGTGTTACACTAGCGCATGGTGGGTCAGCTGCGGCTTACCATATTTGCATAGCGTGAAACGCTCAGACTTACCCAGCTTCCATGAGGCCGAGAAAGAAACGGACCGTCATCAACGAAGCAAAAGTCGTGGAGGCTGCGTGACAGCAGAGAACAGCACCCCAAAGGATCAAGGACACGGACAGGTACTTGCCGATCGAAAAGCGTTGCATCAGGAAATTAGAAGGGAATTCGGAGAGGAGAAAACCAAAGTAAAAGATGGAGGATAGCCAGCTGTATTCGCCGGCGCTCAGGTTTGCGTCCTTGAGAATACCGAGAATGGCCGCCAAACCTAATGCATCATCAGCACATGACGAGAATTAGGTATAAAGCTAGATTAAACATACTCAACGTTGTCTTATCAAAGAATTGCAGAAAGTAGACGACCCTACATCGAGATTAGCCGCAAATCTTCACTTGCATCGCACGCGTCGACCCACTTACAGCATGAACGGCAGCATCCGAGTGTCAATCTTTCGCTTGAGTTTCCGCTCGGCCTCGATCTGATCTGGTGAGTCTGGATCATAATGACCAAATCGTTCACGCTTCTCGGGAGGCAAGGTCGCCACGTACTCGGCCTCTTGTACTTGTATCTTTTCTGCTTCCATGATACTTAAAACACTCCCGGGAAATTGATCCTTTTATACAATGCTTATCATGACGATAAACACTGTCGTGAGAACATCGAGGAGATAGGAACACACAATGGAGCATTCGCGTGACCGCCATCTTTGGCCATTTCCATAAATGGTAAGGATCACTCGTCCGATTCTTCGGGACGTGAGATTACTTGGGCGGACAGTGCGGTGGTCGCAACCTCAAACGCGATGCGGCAAGGCCGCTATGGGTACCTTTTGTCGGACCATGGATATATTGGAAGCGACAAACAAGATGATTTTGGTGTTTCACAGGTAGATACATTATGAGATCAGGGATAAAGCCTGCCTAAACCTGATCCTTCCGGAAGCTCATGGTTCATAGGGATGGAGCGGAGCTTGTCACGTGTTCCATTGACAACTTATACCCAACATACATATTTTCTTGGTTGGTCAGATCCCGTCTGGCGATATCCACCAATTCTTCCCATGTGGGTTGTTTATCGCCTTGCAATGCATCTCTGCGCTTGTTCTCGCGCCATAGCGCCCACCGAATGAAGAGGATGAGAAGCGTACAGACAGCTCAACAGAATAAGCGTAATGGTGAGACCGCGGTAGTAGGTGGGTGGATCAGCAAAGCATTGGGGAGCAATAATGTTGCCGATGGCGTATCCGACCATATAGACGGCGTGAGCGGTGACCTTTTTGGTGTGACCAACAAACCTTTGAGGAAGCCATGATAGCCCAATGATGAAGGTCACGGTAAATGATACGACAACGTATGTACCGAGGAGTAGGCCGGCGACGTTGTCACGCGGTGAGGTAAACAACATCACTGTACCAACGACCAAGGGTACCCAGTAAAAGCACCTGACATAGGCGCTGTGATTTGAGTCGAGCTCTTAGCCATTCGCCACCGACTTGAAATATTATGAGCGTGGCACCTGTTGGTAGTGATAGGAGGATGTTGTCAAAGGAGCTGAAGCCGAAGCCTTGAGTGTTCAAGTGTCCAAATGCTGAAACGTTCCAGTCAGTCTCCAAACGTGTGATTCCAAACAGAGAATGGTACAACATACTTTGAATTGGGTTACAAATCATAGTGAGGGCAACAGAGATGATAAAGAGCTACATATGCGGATCCAAAAGACATTCTTTTACCTGATAAACCTTGACGGGCGTTGCTCCTCGTCTCGCAGCATGAACTCCAAGAGAGCCTTTTCTTCTAGAGTAAGCCAGTTAGCGTCGCTAGGTGATCCGGCATAGGTGAAGCTGTGCATGGAAATGTTAAGACAAATGCGATTCACATGAAATTGATCACTTACTTACGATGCAATTATATGACAACCAAACGTGAGTAGTCCGGGAAGAAGAAAACACCTTTGCCAGCTCTTTACGCGTCCCCATACATCCCTGTGCGAGATGCGCAGGCCGATCAATGATCCGAACATGGCTAAGACACGAAGATAGCTATCAGTCTCAACACCCAGGGCCGATCACAAAATTTTGCTCGAAATCCGTTGGCACGAAACCAGTACCCTATCCGAGAAGCCATATCTTTCTATCGTAAAACAGCGACGTCGACAAGGTGAATGCCGGTGTCACACTAGGATTTGGTTCATGATTGATCCCATCATGAATGACAGAACCGGCGTTTATGCTTACCCAGCTTCCAGTACACCGAGAAAGAATCGAACTGTCATCAGAGCCGGGATTGATGAGGCAGCATGGCAACAGAAAATAGTACCCCACAAAGCGAGCGTGATGGAGATGTACTTGCCAATGGGAAAGCATTGCATGAGGAAGTTGGACGGAATTTCGGCGAGGAGGAAACCAAATAAAAGATGGAGGTAAGCCAGTTGTATTGACTAGGACTAAGCTTTGCTTCCTTTAGTATACCGAGAATGGCCGCTAAACCTAAGCACCACAAGCACACGGCGAGAGAGAGGTAAAAGGTGGAGTTCAAACATACTCAATGTTGCATTGTCGAATAATTTGCAGAAAATTATATAGCTCTACATAATGCTTTAGCCGAAGCTGAAATTCTTCAAAGACAGTTCCAGCCACTTACAGCATGAACGGTATCGTTCGCTTGTCAATTTTCCGCTTGAGCTTCGCTCAGTTTTGACTTGCTCTGGCGATTCTGGATCATATTTTCGTAATTGTTCCTGCTTCTCGGGAGGCAGCGGCTCCACATACTCTGCTTCTTCTACTCGTGCTTTTTCTGTGTCAATGGTATACACAACGCCATAAAGGTAGTATGCTCCTTTTTATACCGTGATCTTTTCCTTCGGCAAACCATTTCCTGGATCTGAGAACCTTAACTCCTATCGCGCACAATGGACCCAAATGCGACCCAAATCAGGTGACCCATCGTTTTCCTTAGCAAATTCACGAGTTTATGCTTGACTCTGTTGTCCTGCGCGTGCGGCAATGCCGCTTATCCGCATTTAGGAAGACTGATAATATGATACAGGGTATATTAGAAGGCGAGAAAGAGAGTTCGCTTCTTTCCCAATGGGTAGACAATAAGATCAGCGAGAAATATACCTATAGTAATCGAGATGGCAATCAGGATCATTTGGCCCGCAAACTTCGTGCCTTGGATGGAATTTTGTTCAAGAAGGGACAAGACGCTCTCTACACTGAACAAAGTTTAGTCCCACGCTTGCGTTGTGCATAGCTTACCCTAAACTTCCCGGAGCGAGAATAACTATACCGGATAATAGAGGCGCAAAAGCGAATCCACGCTGAGGGATATGACGATCCAGGGAAACAGCGGTATATACAGCAAGGGAGAAATCGTCATGCCCGTCGCCTGCTCCGTAGTATCGGGATGAAAGGCTTCCCAAGTTTGACTCCCAATCTCCAGTCCATGGCCAAGAAAGAGTGACACCATGAGGGAATAGGCCATCCGGATGGTGCCGGAAAGGATATTGTGTGAAGACAATTCCATAATGGCGCATGTAAGTGTGTATCCTGGTAGTAGCATGACGATGGCTCCAAGTGCTGTGGTTGAGAAGGTGACATAATGATGCAAGGATCGAATTATGATGGCAATGATCGATGCACACTCTATCTCATACACATTGCCAAACATTGGATTTCGCTGGGCCAGAAGCGAAAGGATGCCTACGACCAGACCGAGAAACCCACAGACAACGCCAGCGATAAGGGTACCATTAAAGAAGATAAGACAGAACAAGGCGCTCACCACACCAAAGGATGCGAGGATCGGCAAGGCACCCCAAGTAGGTGGTGACATGAAGACCTTGTCGAGTTGCATCATGCCTTGACTGACCGTAATACGCATTTTTGCCACATCACAGGCAACACGATCAACTTTAGCGAGTTTGTCCATATCGAAACCGGCTGATAATCGTAATAGATGCGTTTCGGAGGTATGTGTTTCCGGATCACCAAAACTGATGAGCATCAAACCGGGTATGTATGCGTAACTACCATCGACATTGAGTGTTCTGGATGAGTGTACCAGTGCGTCCTCCTAGAAGGCATCTTCAATGTTGAGACCACTTTTGCATCCAATGACATGGGCCAATGACTTACAATGCGATGTGCGGGTGCTCCATATCGAACCAATCCCTTTCCCAACTTGACAAGAAAATCCTGCTTCTCAAGCATGTTATTTAGCGCTTGTGCAATGACCTTGGCGTCCTCACTGAATTGCGCATCCGACGATGTGGGTGAATCCTTGTCGTCTTCACTTTCGGTACTTGGTCGACGACTCTGCGGAAGTTTTGGGCCATACAATCGCTCGCGCCTTCTTTTTTTCGCACGCAACCGCTGTCTTTGACGATCTTTCCGTAACGTCTCTATAAATTTGAGTCGCAAAAGTTGAGAAAGTACACCTGCTCCTCGCAAGGCGCTAGAGGACGATGAAGAGGTGGACATGGCTAATTTTGGCAAAGGCGTTGCCTGGTCCTCTATTTCCAAAGTCAAATGTTCCTTTTGGCCATCCTTGCCATCTTCGTGGCTCGTAATATGGTGTAGATTGAATGTTGGTGGGGATCGGAGAATAGTCTGAGAGAGGAGTCCATCATGATGCTCCAGAGGATGTGAAGTGGTGATCAATGGCGGAGATTCTGTTGAGGTGTGATTGACAAAGTACTGATATGCCATGCTCTCAAGAAAGAGAAATCTAATCGCATGGTATGGAAAAGTATTTTAAAGCCGGATATCGAAGGTACGTATTACCTCAAACGGGTATCTGCGCGTGAACACTAAACAGCCTATCGGAGATTGCTACAACTGGCGCTGTTGCTGACACAATATGCGGGTAGGTGCATCTGTTAGGGCGATGGTCCGAATTGGATCCGATTGCATGGAATGGTCAATTTGGAAACCTCATCTGGATTTTCATTGCTCAATTGTGAATCTCGTCCGTCCGATCGTTGAGTATGCGCATGCATACGGAATTGTATGAATTACTGCAATGGAATTCCCATTGATGATTTCGTATTGCATTCAATGAAGATCGATGAATACGTGTCAAAGAGTCTAATGCTTACAGTAGCCATGTAGAGAATATCATCTTTTTCGAGCACAACAGGGTCTTGCTCTGTGGCATCGGATACCTCAGCACGCCGTACAATGAATGAAATGAATTAATAGCTTTGTTGGTGATCGGCCGTGAGGTTCTTTGCGAGGCACACCAATGGTTCAATACACACTATCGGCCGCTGCCTACGGCGTACCGATTCTGCACGCACTCAAATACCCAGCATCGGAGGTGCTGGGTTTAATATTAGGCAAGCAAGAAGGCGATGACAAGAATGTAACCATAGAAACAAGTATTCCATTGCTTCATCAGTGGACAGTCTTGACGCCGATGTTGGAAGTTGCTCTGGAGCAGGTAAAGCTTTTGTGCACTAAGCCGCGGTGACAAGGTGCAAGACTCAACTGAGTCGTCTTATTTCATCTTTAGGCTGATCTGTATGCCACCAAGCGTAACCTCAAGATTTCCGGATTGTATTACGCCGGCGCTTCGTCGTCAGGACTCACCATTCCTTCTCACGTCACCAAGATAGCTGAGAAGATACGCAACAACAGCACATTTGATACGCCTATACTCGCGGTTCGTTAGCAGGTGATTCAGGTGACGCAATTGAGGACTAAATGTCTCTTTAGATTGACAACAATAAGGTGAAGGATGACCAGCTTGATACGATGCTGGTGGTAAGCCATTCCGGCAGCATGCTTAGTCATATTGACTAACTGTGCTTTGTTGCGCCTTCATCAGCCCTTCCTGTACAAGGATAACCAATGGCGCGCTCAGCGGACAACATTCGGGGCGGTCGACGCGACAGCTTCGGTTCAAAGCATATCCTTTACACTTCAAGACAAACAACAATCGCTCAACGCGATAGAGGCTGTACTTGACAAGCAGGGTTATGACAAGCTTGTAGATTTTGACGATCACTTGGAAGATGTCAGCCTGGATTGGTTCTCCGCCGAGACTCTGATATCTGCAAAATAGAGAATGACAGGGATGCCTTCTATCACCATATAATTTTGTCTTATCTCTCTGTTTGTCACCGGGACTGGTCAAATATGTGTCAGCCAACAATGTGGCGATTAATAAGTTAACACGTAATATCTAGATTGGCTTAAATCGGACCTGAGCCTCACCTGGCTGAGCCAACATATATACGTCTTTAATACGGACACTTGCAGTCTACCACCGACGAGAACAAGACCCGCCGAAACTCTCACAGTCACCCTAGCATCGCAAGTTCAATCTGACGAGAGATCTTAAAATATGCAAGAGTGCATTGTCCCCACCCGAGTATCAACCTGTTTACCCCAGAAGGTCACACATACGTTCCGACATTCGCAATGGTGGTCAGTTGTCAAAAGCAAGACGACGGATGACATCACCAGGGCCTTAACGCTCGAGCGTTGCCTAATATGGCATGAGCACAGGGTACGCGTTCGATCACTGCCATTCTAGTAATTTGGCTCCCGGCATATATAGAACGAGGGAGGCGATAAACGCCGAACTCCATGAGTTGCAACCCGTTGCCTTATCTGCGTAGAGCATTCGGAACAAGACCAATGCCAGTCTCGCAGCGTGTTAACTTACCTTTTACTCACCACAACATACCTTCCGGTGCCAAGTCGCACGCTCCTGTTGACCCTGAGCAGCACTTGGATGTGACAGTGTACTTGAGACCTGCAAGCAATGAGCTGAAGCAAGTCATTGACGATATTGTGGCTGGCAAACGCCAGCCCTTTACGCGTGAAAAATATCAGCACAAGTTTGGGGCAAGCGACAAGGATATTGAACACATGAGAAAGTTCGCCGATGAACACCATCTCAAGGTGAAGCACGTACATCATGCTGCGCGCAGTATGGTTCTTGATGGCTCTGTAAAGCACATCTGTGCCGCATTTCCAAGCAAAAATTGACAATTACGACTTTGAAAGGGATGGCAAAAAGTACTCTCACCGATACCAGTCTGGAGCTCTTTCTGTGCCCCAGACCTACGCCGATTTGATCACCGGAGTCTTTGGTTTTGACACTCGACCCAGCGCTAGACCCTTGTACCACCGCCGTAAAGCCTCAGCAGCAGCCGCCGCTACGGGATCGTTCAATCCCAATCAAGTCGCTCAGCTCTACAACTTTCCGACTCAGGGCAATGGCTCGGGCCAGACCGTCGGCATTATTGAACTCGGCGGTGGCTACGATGCCAACCAACTTTCGCAGTACTTTAATTCCCTTGGCGTCTCGCCCACCCCTGTCGTATCTGACGTATCGGTAGATGGCGGCTCAAACTCTCCTTCGGACCCTAACGGAGCCGACGGTGAAGTCCAACTTGACATTGAAGTGGTCGGATGCGTTGCCCCTGGAGCCAAGATTGTTGTGTACTTCGCTCCCAATACCGACCAAGGCTTCGTTGACGCCATCACACAGGCCGTTCATGACACGACCAACAAGCCTTCTATCTTGTCCATCAGCTGGGGCAGCGCCGAATCTGCCTGGACATCGCAAGCCCGCGATAGCATGGATCAGGCTTTCCAAGCTGCAGCCTCCATGGGCGTCACTGTTTGCGTTGCTGCCGGCGATACCGGTAGCCAAGATAGTGGTACCGGCAACAATGTCGATTTTCCCGCTTCGAACCCTTATGTGCTTGGATGCGGAGGCACATTCTTGCAAGGCAAGGGCAATCAAATCACGAGCGAGACGGTCTGGGATGACAACCCCACCTCTTCGGCCACAGGCGGTGGTGTCAGTCAGGTCTACTCCTTGCCATCATGGCAAGCCAACAAACAAGTCACCGCTACGGGTCAATCGCCTACCGCGCTCACCATGCGCGGCGTTCCTGACGTTGCTGGAGACGCTGGTAAGTGGCCGATTTGAATCACAACTTGGTCTAAGCTATCGTCTAGATCCCAACTCCGGCTACAATATATCGGTTGACGGACAAACCACGATTATTGGGGGTACAAGCGCAGTTGCTCCTCTTTGGGCAGGTTTGATCGCCTTGCTCAATGAACAGCTCGGCAAACCGCTCGGTTACGCGAACCCAACCCTCTACGGCTTGTCCTCTGGTTTCAATGATATTACCTCGGGTAACAATGGAGCCTACCAAGCGCAACAAGGTTGGGATACTTGTACTGGTCTTGGATCTCCCAATGGCGCTCAATTGCTTAATGCTCTGCAATCCTCCTCCACCGGAACTGCAGGCCAATCGCTTCACTACCAGAATCCTCAGAATGCCCGAGTGTAAATTTGTGTCCATTGTTTGAATACATCCGATGCCTTTGGAATGTGCGCATTGTTGGGTAGACGAGGAGGGTTTGGCTCGCTGAAATGGCTTTACATTCGTCCTGTATCGACTAAAGTACCCAAACCTCAGCGGCCCATGGCCAAAAGTTATGATCCCGTGAGTGTTTGCGGATTGACATGGCGTCCTGAACACTAGCTCATGAAGCGTTAGAGCGTCGTGGAACAAGGGTGGTATGAGTGGTGGGAGAGTGAAGGTGAGAAGATTCATGCGCTCGCTGCTCAAGCCCCCTTACGGACTTGCGCGTATGCCCTCTAGGTTTCTTTACGCGTTCCAGTGCTCAGACGTCTGGTCTCGCGCGTCAACCCGAATATACCATGATTACGCCGCCTCCCAATGTCACAGGATCCCTTCATATCGGTCACGCATTGACCTTTAGCATACAGGTATGCGTGCGGTGCCGGATGATGATTGCTCATGCTCATGTTATGAATATTAAACCTTCCAGGATGCCTTGGTACGTTGGAGGAGAATGAAGGGCGAAGACGTCAAGTGGATTCCTGGCATAGATCATGCCGGTATCGGCACGCAATCGGTGGTGGAAAAGGATTTGATGCGACGAAAACAGGTATGTCAGTGTCCATCATGATTCATTAATCCTCAACATTTGATCAGATATCAAGGCATGATTTGGGAAGAGACGCTTTTATTGAGCAAGTGTATACCTGGAAGGAGACCTACGGAAACAAGATTATAGACCAAATTGTAAGTATAGGCCTCAGCGTGGTGGAATCAAGATACGTGTTCATTATTCGCCATTTAGAGAAAGCTCGGTGTGTCTGTCGACTGGGAAAGGTCCTTCTTTACCATGGATACCCTCCGAAGTGAAGCGGTGACTGCAGCCTTTTGTCAATTGCACAAAGATAGGCTTATCTACCGAGATACCCGTCTCATCAATTGGTGTTGTGCTTTACAGACGGCTATATCGGACATCGAAGTAGAGCACGAAACGATACAGGGTAGAACGTTATTGGAAGTGCCGAGTGGACCAGAAAAGTACGTGGCGAGGTTTATTGAGGTTCTTGTACTCATGCTTTTCGTAGGGTGGAATTTGGAGTATTGCACGAGTTTGCTTATCCACTAGAGCATCCCGCCGAGGACATCAAGGAGTTGGTTGTAGCAACAACACGCGTCGAGACGATGATTGGTGATTGTGCTGTTGCCGTTCATCCTGAAGATCCGCGATATAGGGTACGTAGCCGTGGTTTTGGAGCTTCCGTTCGTTGACAACTTCTAGAATGTCCAAGGTAAATTTCTGATTCACCCTATCACTGGTGCAAGGATACCTATTATTGCTGATGCGCATTTGGTGGATCCCCATTTTGGCACTGGTGCCGTCAAGGTGAGGGTCACCTTCATTTTATGAGACACAATGTATTCATTCATGCCAGATCACACCTGCACATGATGCCAATGATTATGCGTGTGCAAGAAGGCATGGTTTGGCGTTTACCTCAATTTTCGATTTGCGCGGTAGGGTGACGCTAAACATTCCGCAATTACAGGTGCGATCGTTATGCGGCTGACTATCCACCACATGCTAAAGATATGCCTTACAGGGACAAGATCGTTTCCTTGCTCGGAAACTCGTCATCAACAGGTTGAAGGAACTTGGATTGTACAGAGGGAAGGACGAGTCTTACTGCATGAGCGTTGCACGGTGCTCCCGATCCGGCGATATCATCGAGCCGATGTTGCAGCCGCAATGGTGGGTTTGGTGGCAGATTCTGCATGGGACCTTTTTGATGACCTTTTGCGCCAAGGTTTGTGCGTGTGGGTGACTTGGCAAGAAGGGTTTTGAAGGCCGTTGACGAAGGAAAGATGTCGCTGATTCCAGGGTATCACAAGGATGAACTGCAGCGATGGCTAGGTATTGTATCCACATTAAGTCCTGGGTAACGCGCTAAATTTTCCGTAGGTGACACTCAAGATTGGTGTATCTCGCGTCAATTGTGGTGGGGACATCGTATACCAGCGTACAGACTCGAATTAGATTTGCCTTCACCATCACCATTGGAAGGTGGGTTGACCGCAGACTAAAAGCAAGAAGTTTTATCTCTGACTGCTCGCTTTGACATACCCTAGTTCCAAGTTGGGTTGTCGCTCCAACGCTTGAGGAAGCTCATGTTCAAGTCAGGGACTTCCTGCAGAGCGCAAACTTACCTTCGACGTCTTCTTATACGTTGCGACAGGTAAGGACAGCTACAGCAATGAAGCAGCCTTCTGAAGCTAACGGTTTCTCAGGATGAAGACGTATTGGACACTTGGTTCTCTTCCGCACTGCTTCCCCTCTCTGCTTTAGGGTGGAAGGGTGGAAACGGGATACCGGTCAGTTGACCGACTTGATTTCTACGTACATGACTAAAGTTTAACTTGTAGGATCGCTACCCATTGAGTCTCATGGAGACTGGGTTCGATATTCTGTTTTTTTGGGTGGCTAGGATGGCCATGCTGTGTACATATTTTGTAGACGAGCCCCCCTTCAACGACATTCTCTTGCATGCAATGGTAGCTAGATGCGATGCGCTAAAGTATTATATGAAATTCCTCATTTTTGTACTTCAGGTTCGCGATTCTCAAGGACGGAAAATGTCGAAGTCACTAGGCAACGTTATTGATCCCTTGCACATCATTCATGGCGTTTCCCTGGATACCATGATCCAGAATTTGGAGGCTAGTAATCTGAGCAAAACCGAGCAGCAAAGGTAAGACGTTGGCACTCAGCTTTTCTTCCGTCGCTAAATAATGTGTGCAGGAGCGCGAAACTATTGCAAGCCGAATACCCCCTTGGAATTCAACCCCTTGGCAGCGACGCCCTCCGCTTAGCCCTACTGGAATATACGCAACAGGCTAGTAATACAAGGTTGGATCAGCACCAGTCATATCTAAAAGCTCTCTAGTCGCGTCAGATCAACATGGACATTAAAGAAGTCACGAGTGCTAGCCAATTCGGCAACAAGATCTGGAATCTCGTCAAGTTTGGAAAGACGCACTTTGGTGACAGAAGCAGAAGTCAACTGGAAATGAATTCGAGCAAAGTGCAGGATTCTTTGCTCGCCTCCTTCGCTTTATCCCGATTAAGTGCTACCGTGAAGAATGTTGATGTTGCCATGAATCACTATAATATTCGGGAGGCTGTGGACGCCGTTCGAACCTTCATCCAAGAGGATCTTTGCGACACGTTCGTTGAATTTTCAAAGTTTTCAATTAGTCAAGAGGTATGTCTTTGCCTACGAGGCTTTTGTTTACCCATTTCTGACTTTCTTGTAGCCCTCGCTTATCTCCGTACTCTATCATTGCGTGGAGACCTCCATGCGATTGCTTCACCCATTCATGCCTTACATTACAGAGGTATGCTTTTCTTCAATAGGAAACGTCATCACTGACCTATTCGTTCTCCTTCTCAGGAATTGTGGAATCATTTGCCGAAGTTAACTCAGGAGTCATCCTCATTAATGCTCGCTTCTTACCCTCAGTACCAGGACTTCTCCCAGTGGAGCAACGAAACCGCCGAGGTTGAATTCAAGGTACGTGCAAATACCGACAACACTGCGTCCGAGGACTCATTCCTTAGCAGAGCCTGCTGGAAATCATTCACGCCGTACGGTCATTGCGTCAGAACAATGGCCTAAGTCTGTCCACCAAAACTAGTACAAAAGTAGTCAGCACCGAGCCAGATTTTATGGCGCCACAAAAGCCTTTGCAACGGTACTTTAATGAAGTTGTCAAATTCACGCATTCGAGCCAGTTGGAGCTGCTTAGAGTGGATAGGTTTGACGCTGATCCCTACCACGCTCAGGGGTGTGCCGTCAAAGAGGTATCACCAACTTTGAAGGTGTATATCCCCTATGAGTCTATACGACAGCATTCTCCATCCGATGCGAACAAAAGACTGATTGCCAAAAGAAAGCTCGAGAAAGTCATGGCTGACATCAGCAACTTGGAACATCGCATGCAGGATCCAAATTACGATAACCGCGTACCCGAAACTGTGAAGCAAAAGAACAGGTGAGTCGAGTTGTTCTGCATCCCCTCAGAAACTGATCAGAAACAAAAATTAGTCGGCGATTAGAGTCGTTGCATGCTCAAAGGGATTCCATACAACAAAACTTGCGCTTGTACAGTGATTAGATTGATAGACGCACAGAGATATAAAGGAAGACATTCAGATCACCACTCTGACTCAAGGTTATCGTCTGCTACCGTCGGTTGGGCTACTGGCAGCTTTGAGTCAACTTCGGTCATTTGCCGCTAGAGGTTCCGCGATCTGTGAGGGTACACATTTCCCTAGAAGGTAGTTGTCCTGATTCGGAGCACTGCGGAGTTTCCACAAACTTGAGCTTCTCCTTAAGTGGAGTCTGAGGTCATACCTAACAGCAGGGGGCGTGACCTGTCTAACTGCGGTCTGCAAGCATGGAACCATACCGCGGCTGCGCCACAGTTCAAAGGAGGTTGTATTCTAATGGCTATGCGCCTATTGTCTTGCTGCGCAGATGTTATATATTGAAGGCCTTGAACTTGCTCGGCCCAGATACTCGACACAATGACTACAGCTCAAAGCCTCGTCGAAGCATCGATCCAAGACAACAAGATCGCCGTGTTTTCGAAATCTTACTGTCCGTAAGTAAATCGAGTCTTTTCCAATAACCCGGCATCAACAGCTTTGGTAGGTACTGCAATAAGGCAAAGGCTCTCTTACAGCAACTTGGTGAGAAGTTTTATGCCGTTGAAGTCGATACAGATGGTAAGCAACAGTGAGGACGGAATTCAGCGCAAGACGCACACTTCACTTATCGGTCTTTTGCAGACCAAGGAGGTGCCATCTTGAAGTACCTTGAGCGCAAGACTGGCCAAGCATTTTTGCCCAACATCTTCATTAATGTAAGAGCCTTTCCAGACTAATCGCCTAAAGTTCTGACGCTGTCTGCAGAAGCATCATGTTGGTGGTGTGGATGACTTGTTGGCTGCACAATCCAATGGAAACTTGCAAAAGCTATTGACTTTATCTGCTTAGTGATCCATGCAGATTTATTCTTCGAGGACCCTTCTGGCTATAAAGCAATTGCAGACTACAGACTCCATCGTGAACACAAATGAGTATTATTTTTCTAAGCACAGATTGAGCCAATTATTGTGTAACATCTAAAAACAATGGTTTCCAATCCAGCGCATCGAGCGGCAACAATTCCTTGGAACGTGGATCAAGAATCGCTCGACTCCACAGAATTTTCGCACTCGTTCGCTCCTTAGGTTAAGAGGTGAGACATCCATACTATTTTCAGACCCTCTGCCAATTTCGGAACACAAATAATGCAAAGCGTGTGGAAGAGATCGCTTGTTTCTCCATCTGCAACTAAGAACTAGCATTACCCACTCAGTGGTTGACCATGTCTTTTTCACTACGGCGAAATAAAACGTTAAGCTCCAAGGAGCCCTCTTTTGAACATGGTTTGCTTCAAAAAAATTAAGTTTGTTAATTTCACGAGCAGCTGCGATCTAAATGCCAACCTGCGTTTTTACGTACAGCACTGTCACGCTAAGATATCCAAACACCTCAAGTTCCTCGACAGCCCAACTCCCTTCTATGCCATTCCAATAGGAACGGAGTCTGACACTGAAGTAGAAATGGAACACAGCTTCCCTCGTAGCGCGACATCAGATTACGACGAAGAAAATGACTATGCACGAGGAAACGAGCCAGATGACAGATATGAAGAAGTCGCTCCGGATGTAGACACATACAAAGAAATGCTCAAGGAGAGATACAACGATGACGACTTTGACTGGGATGATAAGTCCGAAAAGAGTGATGTTGCACCAAAGCCAAAGGTTGTCAGTCGCTTTTCAGGGTGGCATTACATTTCACCATTTGCAAAGCGCGTCATCATTGCGATCGCGGGATCAGTACTGCTGATCGGTACGGCACTAGTAGTGCATACCTTCGTTCCAGCACTCAGCGATTCCGACCTTCAAGATACTCATCAATCTAATGCCGGGAGCAACCTGCAAGCTTGGCTTTGGTGGGCGGCCCTGGTCTGGTCATTTGCTTGGCTATCGACCATATTCATCGATAAAATACCCGGCATGGTGTCATTTGTCTTTAAGAAAACAAAAGGTCGCAGGACCGAATTGGTCAAATCTCGTATAGAATACGTGATGGCGGTCATGACATCTATCAAGGTTGTGTTCATCACCATGTGGATGTGGGCTATGTGGGGCTTCGTTGGCATATTCTACCCATCCATTTGGACGTATCAAGCAGCATATGTGGTGCCTGTCAATCAGGCGTTTTGCTCCATATTCTTTGCCAGTGTCATTTTCCTCATACAGCGAACTGTTGTTCAATATATAGGTAAGTACCTGCGTATATTTAGCGCATTAGCTGACATTGTTCTTGAAGCCATCTCTTTTCACAAAGTTGCTTATAAAGACCGCTTGAAGGAAACAAGTATTCACTGTGGGGTGAGTACAAATGCGAAAGCCAGGACGCCTGTATTCATATGAGATAGTACTGGAACGGTTGAGTAAAGCAGAAAAAAGAGCAAAACCAGCACACACGGAACATGCACGCCTAAGAGTGACGCACAAACGTTTGTCGAGAACTACCAAGCCAACGTCCGTATTAGTACACCACCGGCCGTCCACACAGCACCAGCACCAGCTATCGAAATCGGCATGCGCCCCGAAGAAGACACGACAGAGTCTGGCATAATGCAACCTGCCTTCCGCCGATCTTCCCCGGTGAATCATTTTCAATTATCGACGAACAACCTGTTTCCTCCGAGATTGAACGAGACTACGTTTTGTACGACCAGCTATCCCAAGGACGCCTCTCCCCTGGATGGCAACCCTCCGCTTTGGAGTCTTCCAGCCAACAGTCTCAGTATACTGCGTCCATTGCGACCAAAAGGGCACAAGGTGCCGGACTCCTCAATCAATTGCAGAAGAAGCTAACCAATATTGTAACGACGGACGATCCTAACGAAGGCATTGTTGGTGCAAGTAGCAAGATTGACCTCAATTCCACCAAAGCCGGTCTAAAAGTCGCCAAAAAGCTATTATACAGCTTATCCGCCGATAAAGAAGTGATTGGGCTAGATGACTTTTTGCCTTATTTCAAGGAGCGTGAAGATGTCGAGAATGCATTTGCCATCTTTGACAAGGACAACTATGGCGATGTAACGAAACGTGAAATGAAGGATGCAGTCTTGGGAATATACAAGGAGCGCAAGGCATTATCCAATTCCATGCGTGCTCTTTCTCAAGCAGTCGGCAAAGTGGACAAGCTCCTCGGATTCGGTTCTCTCATCCTTATCGCATTCATAACCTGTACTATTTTTCAGATCAGCATTTAGTCGTCACTCATACCCTTGGGGAGTTTTGTGCTGGCTTTGACCTTCATTTTTGGCGAAACAGCGAAAAATACCTTTGTGAGTATTCTATTTCTCTTTGTGGACAGTAGGTTTATGCTACATTTCACCCACTTTAGGTACTCACTGACAAAACCCAGCATCCATATGATGTAGGCGATTATGTCACCATCGATGATCAATTGCTCTTGGTTCCTAACATGGGTATTATGACAACCATCTTCGTGTAAGTACAGGAGCGCTCCTCACTAACAGCGCTTGCCTAACCTGGGCTTATTTTAGCCGGTATGACGGCCGCGAAATACATGCTCCAAACTCTGTCCTGGCCAAGAAGTTTATTCAAAACCTGCGTCGGTCCGGCAATATGGGTGAAATCATTGGTAGGTTGCAAGTAGACTGTTAGCCAGCAAGTTAACTCATCAAGACTATTACAGAAATTCAAGTCGACTTTTACACGCCGAGTGACAAAATTATAGAGTTACGATCACGCCTACGTGAATGGCTTGCAAATGAGAGCAGAGATTACGATCCAAACATGTAGATTAACATTGTGAGCATGGTCAACACCAACAATTTGACATTGTCCATGTGGCTTCAGCACAAGAGCAATTGGCAAGTAGGGTCCCGCCCATGGGAACGGCGTACGAAGGTAATTGCGAGTGTGTTAGATGATGCGTTTTGTTTTCATCGACTCATTGTTTCTGTTCCAGTTCATGTTTGCGCTCAAGGATATGTTGACCGAGTTAGACATTCGTTACAATTTACCTGCGCAAAAGGTCGACATGGAAACCACAAAGGTTTAACCTCAGTCGATTATTTGACATCTCATCCGATAGTTTTTGCCAGTCCATGGCGAGCAAAGAAACTTTTGGGTCAGACATATAGAGTCAAGCAGTAGGCAAGATCCACAACCTACTGTGTTGTATATATAGATTTATGGAAGAGGTCATTGATCTTATTGAGGCGAAGCAACGCGCACGTTTCAGCCACCGGGGAAAGAGAGGGTTGAAACCATTTGGATACCTGCTCATTCCCTCACAGCTGCTTCACTGGTCAATACCGGCAAGAAGTAGCATTTGGAGTGACAGAAACACGTTTTACTCGCCCGGCGACAAATCAAACGCGTATTTCTCCTTGTTAGCTCATGGCGACTAGGCAGCGGCTCGTGAGGAGACCGCCGTTATGGGAGCGTCTGAAAGAACTTCCCGAGGACTTGTACTATCGAGTTGCAGACTCCCTAGAGGAGCAATACTGGGACACGCTTTCCAAGGTGATTAGGTAAGAAGGTTGCACTTGTACCCAACGCATCACGAGCGAGCGTGGACTGACCGCTGTCGTTGAACGTGCCTCAACTTAGCTTCCTATCCGTGTGGACGTTGAACGGTGCCCTAGTCACCCTCCGATTACTTCGAAGCTGGCATGAAGCAAACACTACGAGCACGCCTTTTTCACAAGGACTTCGTCCACGTTCGACGACAGGCACTTGGTTGGGAGTCGATGTCTGGCTCTGGGTAGGTCTTTTATTCCCGTGAGGAGCAACACTGACCATCTGCTTAGCTTGCGGTCATTGAATGGAGCTTGATAGCCTTTAGCTTTATCAATGCCATTCATGTCGTAACCTCTCGACGACGCTATCAAATGCTGAACAATCCCTTGAATGTAGGTTCTGTTCCCTTTTGAAAATCTTCTGACCTTGTTATTCAGGAAACCATCGCCTCGAACAATGCCCGCCTTGTGGACTTTGAGCAGACTGTAGAGCCAGCGTGGGGAACACGATTTCCGGGTTATTTAGTGTAAGCAACCGACTCCTGACATCTCAATCGCTGTAGACTAATGAAGCGTGAAATAGGTACCCAATATGGCAGTACGTCATCCGAAGGCGTAGAGGATTGATTGCTAGTCGGAAAGTCTGGGAGTTAAACGTATGGGATCCACCAACGGCATGGCTCAAAGTGTTCAGGTTGGTTCAGAGCGATCAAAAATGACCTCGGTTTGCCATGCTAATGATTAACCTTGGTCTTGCAGCTGGTTCTCTCCCGTGCAAGTACTAGTTTTTAGATCTATGAATGCTGATAATTGGGAGATTATGTTACCGCTTGGCTGTGCTGTCGGCGTACAGGTAAGCCTTCGTTGCGATACTTGCTATCGCAGCATCGCCATTAATCTGGATTATGTTCAGGTTTGGATGCTTGTCCACCAATTTCTCGCATGGGGCAAGGATAGGCAAATCCTCTATGGTCAAGTCTTTAGCGAGTACAATCACAAATTGGTGAACCCGCGACTATTCCAACGGAAATACGAAATGGCGACGGACATGGGTGTGGGAACATCCGATAATGAGGACGACTTGGGCGGCGAGGATATAATGAATGAGTGGCTTGAAGAAGATGTGGCAAATCTCGGCAGTCAACAAGCCGAAGATTCGAAGGAGGTCCCTGAGAGCGATATACCCAGTAATCACTTGTATTTCGGGACCGGTAACGAAGATGTGAATACAAGGTCAGTATAGCGGCTCACCAAATAAGATTTGAGTGACGAACATATTCCAGTCCGCGCTCGCCATTCGGTCGAAGGATATTTGGAAGGATATCCCCCTACGAAGGTTGGTAAATTCAGACATGTCGATCTTCCAACACTCAAATTATGGTAGATCCAATATCACCCAAATATCGTAAGCATTCCAAGGTTAAATCTCATCACTAGATGGCGGCTCTGCTCACCACCACTGCGTACAACACGAAGCAGTCGACACAACAAGATTTCCACAACGTGGCATTCAGATGTCTTTCAGGGTGTCTTTCACGTGAATGTCACGTGACTTCTGATTCATTACAGAATGTATATTACGAATGGCAGTCTTGTAGAGGCCTCCGTGGCACAATGGTTAGCGCGTGAGGCTTTTAACCTCAAGGCTGTGGGTTCGAGCCCCACCGGAGGCGATTATTTTGGCACCATCTCACTTTCATCTTTTGTGTCTGCTATAGCCTATGTTTTAACTATCCCATCTCTTCATGCCTAATCCATCTGTTCTATATCCCTTGTCATCCCGCATCCCCAATGTTGCAATTCCAATCGATAGAAAACACTGTTGAAAAATCGCTAGCCCCCTTTTAGTGGGCTTCTCACACCGTCTATCACGATAGGCCCAGCATATAGGGTGAGATATCCGCTTTGGTCTGACCTCACTGTTACAAGCATCGGACAGTCTGCAAAACACGGAATGCAATATGTTGCAGATTGCGTAGACATCTGACATTGACAAGACAGACGTTTCGGGACAACATTGGAGAGAAGGACATGTCAAGGTATCCAAACACATCTCAAAGGTATCCAGCGCGACCTTCTCGAGGGTCTGGTCCGCAATCCACACCGCGACCTTACGGAGGAGGAACAAATTCACAGGACCTGGAGTCCTTGATTGATGCCGCCATCATCGACTTTGGCGGTATGCATACGTCCGGTCAGACGTCGCAGCAATCTCAGGGCTCAGCTGGACGGTATGCGTCCGTGCGATATCCTCGACCACAAGATCGCAATGACTACAGTCTCAACGCTCGCTCACAGCCGTCTCGTTACGGACATAGTTCGCAGTATTCTATTGTAAGTTCACAGCTGCTCGTGATTCGTCCGAAACTGATCGTTCCTTGTGTGCCGATGCAGGACTCTCATCCACGGCTTGGTGGGAGCGATCCCGGTATGTGTTTTTGGATTTTTCTGCTTGCCCATGTTCTTGTGTTTATGCGGGACATCTTGACAGATTACTCTCAAGGAAGACCGTATACAGCGAGTTTTGCGGCATCTCAGCCGAGCTTGACAACGGTACATCGTCAAAATACTTATCAGGCCCCCCAGCCACCTCATGGAGGACCAGATCGCTATCAGTCATCGGCAAATGGGTATTCATCCCATTCAAATTACGACACTTATAGGCAGCCATACCCATCGTCAACACAATCGTCCATGCAATTTCCGACGCCGCATATAGATGAGGAGGACGGTCCCGGTCCGAATGGTCAATCTGCTTATAACGCTTATCTTCCCCTGCGCAATCCCCACATTCCACCAGGCCAAAATGTGGCTGCAACAACGACAAATAGGTCGTCATACCCTCCCCCAAATTACGCCAACAATTATCCCTCAGGAAACGGCATAACTGGCTACAAGGGTGATCATTCCAGTGCGGTTCCCTCCGAGGTATATCCTCCCATGCGCTCAACGTCGATTGCGCAGAATCCAACGTCTCCCAAATCGTTCTCATCGGGCGTGACTTACCAATCTGGTTCAGAACAGCGAACACCGCCTGCCCACATGATTGGTGAATACCCCTTTGAACCATCACAAGCCGCGGATCTGAATCGCAGAGAGTCCGATGTGACATCTCCATCAAGCCGCTATTCATCTCTCAACTCATCTTATCGGCAGTCAAACTATAGTCAGTCATCCTACGGCAACTCTACACCTCCACCTCCTCCTTATCATGGGCACGTGCACTCCCACCAACATCAGTACGCTATCAATACTGTCGTAAAGCAATACGGTGAAGATGAGCCAAATGTTTCGCCATTGTCATCTGAGGGATCTGAGTCAGATGACGATCTATTCTCTATTGTGCAGAGACGCAGCACACAAAAACAGGCGTTGCAAGTTCAGACAACCAATGCAACCCAATTCGTGGAGTATCATCACTCTGCTGAACCACGCACGCCCGTTTCTGCTTATGTAGAGGCACCAAAAGACGTCAAAGAAACATGGAAAATCCCCACTACCCACGACCTGGGGCTCGGGGAGAATCGAGATGAATTCATTCGACCTCAAACACCGACTCATGGAGCTTGGGTCGAGCCAGCATTGCCGCCTATACCAGACGTAGCACCTGAGTATTACAACCCCGCCTTACTCTCTAATGTTTCGAAGGCACTTGTTAAGAAGGTGCAACAATTGGATTCGTATCGAGAGCTTGTCTGCGCCATGGGCTATTCTGACAGTTTTACGGGCAGAGAGGCTGTGGTAAGTTGATGGGCTTTTATGACAATCCACCATGATGCAAAGGAATACTAATCAACTTTTCTTGCATCATGTAGATCACGATCCAGGAGCTCCTGCCCAAAGATGTTTCTCCCAAAATGGCCCTCTTGATCGCAAGGGCGCTCTTACACTGCGATCCCCCACTGTTCTTTCCCATTCCCGGCTCGGAACAATCCTTGATGAACAATACGGTCATCGATTCCCCGGATGAAGCATATGCGCTTGTGGAGGACATCGCCGACAACAATCTCCCTAGTGGTGTATTCACTCCCATTGCACAATGTTATAGCTATCTCTGTCGCACCACTGGGAGCGGGTGTTACGCACCCCGTTGTCCAAATCGAGTTCTTGTGTATCCGGTTGAAGAAGAAGCACATGATGAGAAGCCTACAGGGCGGCAGTTATCGATCTCTCAGGAAGTCGAAGAAGCCGATGGCTCCAACAAGGCTTCATGGTCCGCAAGATACATTGCATTGGCCGGACGAGAGGCATTTGATGAAACGCCTAAAAACGAAGTAGCACGACAGGAAGCCATCAACGAATTGATCTTTGGTGAGGACAATTACGTGATGGATCTGGAAACTCTCGACCAGATTTTCGCCAAAGGTTTCTGGGCGGAAGATTGTATAGAAGCTTCCCGAAAGGAAGCTTTCTTGCGCGAAGTTTTCTACAATTATCTTGACATTTTGGAGGTTAATCGCGCTCTGCTCAAGGACTTGAAGGCTCGTCAGAAGGAAGCTACGTTTGTGGACCGGATTGGTGATGTGTTCAACGCCCACGCAAGCAACATGATAGATCCTTACAAGAAATACGTACCTCACTTTGAACAATCCGATCTTCTCGTGAAAGCGGAAAAGGCAAGGAACGTTGCGTTCGCAGAATCCCTCAAAGCGAAAGAAAAGCTGCCTCAAGCAAAGAGACAACCAATTAGAAGTTTCCTCATCTTCCCTGTTACCCGCATGCAACGATATTCGTTGCTTCTGGAGGCTATCCTGAAGAAGACACCTGCCGGTCATCCGGATGAAAAGGAGCTACAAGATGCCATTACGACTGTAAAGACACTTTCGTCGCGAGTCGATCAGCTCAAACGTATAGCTGAACTGCAAAACAAGCTTGGCTTCAAGTCCGCCGATCAGCAAGTGAACCTGGAACTCTCCGATCCTGCTCGCGAACTTATTTACGAAGGAGACCTCAAATTCCGCGAGAAGGGAGGAGAGTTGACGGATGTCAAAGCGTTTCTATTTGACCATTATTTCCTTTTCACCAAGATGCGCAAAATCGGGAGCAAGGCAACTCAGCAAACGGAATATCGAACAATTCGACGTCCGATTCCTCTCGACATGCTCTTTTTCAAGTCATCTACGAACGATGATGGTCTTACGCGAGCTGGTTCCGGCATGCTCATTCCAGCTACGACATCAGCGTCCGCAAGTCCGAATGCCGCAGGGTTCGTGCCATTTGCCATTACTCACTTTGGCAAACGCGGAGGCAAGTATGTTCTCTTGGCCGCCTCAGCAGCAGAGGCGAACATTTGGAAGACCAAAATTGCCGAGGCGCAGGAGACTCAGCAACGTGTGAGCGGCGCTCTTCAGGTATTTGAACGACGAGTGTTAAGCGAATCTACTTTTGGTATCACAACCGGCAAGGTAGTGTGCTCAGTCCCGTTCAGTAAGTATTTAGGTTTGCCCTGCCCCTCTGGTTGGATTGTGTTTACTGACCTGTTGCAGCTACTACGGATGGGACACGAATGATCGCGGTCGGGACAGACATTGGAGTATGGGCCGGTCTCGAGGGCTCGGGCAATTTCCGCAAAACGGATCTCAATGTTACCAATGTCACCCAGATGGAGGTGATTGAAGAAAACCATTTATTCCTGGTTCTTGAGAGTAGGTGTCTCTAACTCTATTGTGCTGTATATTGCTAACGATGTGACGCATCTCTTTTCAGACAAGGTATTGTGGGCGTATCCCATTGATGCTCTCATTTCCAGCCAGTTCGCGAATACACGACAGAAAATCAAGGATTCCATTAATTATTTCAATGTTGGTGTGTGCAACAACAAGACGCTGATTGTGCCAATGAAGAAGCGGAATACTATGAGCACATTCAAAGCTTACGAGCCTGTCTGTGGAGATGTTCGTGACGTCCTCAAGCATTCTAACAATGCCAAAACCATGTTTGGCAATCGCGCTACCAAAGAATGGGTGAAGGTGTACAAGGAGTTCTACGTCGGCGCCGACTCCACGAGTGTACAATTTTTGCGAGCCAGGATTGTCGTTGTGTGTGTCAAGGGCTTCGAAATCGTGAATTTGGAGAATCTTTCCATGAATATTGGCATTCCCGATCTTGTCAAACCGGAGTTTGCCTTCGTGGTACGGAAAGGGGAAAACATCCGACCGCTCGCCATGTTCCGGATACACGACAAATTTTTGCTCTGTTATGACGAGTTTGCTTTCTTTGTGGATTCTCGCGGCGGTTTATTGCGGGACAAGAACCGCATTGAGTGGGAAGGTGTGCCGGAATCTGTGGCATTGTACTATCCCTACGTTGTGGCTTTCGACAAGGAGTTCGTAGAAGTGCGACACGTTGAGACAGTAAGTGAGATGATATCTCAAAAAGCAACATGCTCATATCCGATCAGGGCGCTCGTGTCCAAGTGTTGGCTGGCGACAATCTCCGATGCCTGCATTATTCAGGAAATGCTACACGTCCCGTCATTCATGGAGCCATGCAGCATGAAATGAACAGTTCCCTGCAGGTGGTCTTTCAACTACTCCCCAATGAAGCGCTATTGCGGTCTAATTCCGGCCGCAACTGAGACAAACAACCTATACCAATAATGCACCGTTTGTCAAGAGGACATATATATACCGTTGTGCTTGTGCATATTTGCAAGAATGGGTGCTGTTTTGTGTGTGATGTTGTGGTTGTGTACGTGGTTTTATTTCATAATCACAAAGTAGAATATGGGAACATGCCTTTTCTTATTGCCCGTGGTCTTTTATCATTACAGTTCACCGAAAGAAGAGGTAGTAAAAGAGCATGACTATAAAGACAATGAAAAGGATCAAATAACAGGTATAAGCAAATCCTTCCTTAGACGCCATCAGGTTGAACTTTCTCATGGTGTTGCTCAGCGCGTCTCCAGTGCCAGAGAACTGATTATTCTGTGAAAGGGAAGGAGTTTAGAACAAGTTAAGCCTTCCGATACCCGCTACAAGTGAGCACTTGCCAGATTGCCAATCAAGTCATTCCCAGACTTTATCTCTTCACCAATCTTTGAGGTGATCTACTCTCATACGTGTGTTAGCCAAGTACCGTCGCCCCAGCGCGAAACCTACATTCTTTAGCAAGGACACCTTTTGAGAAAGCCCCGATATCCGTTCCTCGTTCTGCGATTCCATATACTCCAAGTCTCCATCGTCTACACGTAACTTGTACGTATTAGGGTCGTTAGGGTCGTAGGCAGAGGGCGAATAGGAGCGTGGCGAGTTGTAGTTGGAGTAACGATCACTGATGGATGGTTGAGGGGATGCGGAAGGTGTGAAGTCGGGAGTGCCATTGTTGAACAATGCGGACCGATTATGAAGATGCTGGTTCTGCCTACATGCACGCATGCGACAAGCGTCAACAATGCGCCCAAGAAAGTGTCTAATGTGCCCTACCTTATCCTGCTTCCAAACTGCCGTGACATAAGATATTCAAAAGGGATGCCATGGACGCGATGCTTTGGAACGGTTAGTGGCAAGATCAATTTGCTTGGACAGACGTTGGAGGAGCTACGGCAGACACTGAAGCCGCCTCTACTGGCCGGTCATGTCAATACGTTTACGGCAGATCAAGTCTTTGACTACATGTATCGTAAAGGTGAGTGAGATGCGTATCAGATCATGGCACACTGGCTGACGTTCTCTGCGCAAGGCAGTCGCAACTTTGAAGACATGACCAATGTAAGCAAGGCACTGCGACAAGAATTAGGACAGCAGTTTGACATTGTTTATGGATCGGTGGAGGTGAGCGCCTTTTCTGAGCATGTCGTTAGCCCGAGATCACTCAAACAGCTTGCTCTAGCTGGACAAAAAGTCTGTGGACGGTACACGCAAGTACTTGATTGGATTCAAGACTCTGGATGCACGCAATGTCATTGAAACGGTCATGATCCCCGAAACCACTCGATCAACCCTCTGCATTAGCTCACAGGTCGGATGTAGCCTCAACTGCAGTTTCTGCCATACCGGAACACAAAAGCTCGAGAGAAACCTGACAGCATCCGAGATCATTGGTCAATACATGATTGCGGCGCATCATAAGGGCGATTTCCCGCTTCAAGAGCGACAACGCCATCGACTGTCGAATATCGTCTTTATGGGACAGGGTGAACCCTTGTACAATTGGCGACAGGTCTCCAAGGCGGTCAAACTACTTACCGCACCCAAGGGCGTCGGCTTACCTAAACAAAGAGTCACCATCTCCACGTCGGGAGTCGTCCCATTGATCCCCAAGATTGCCTCCGAACTCGGCGTTGCCTTAGCGATCTCCCTCCACGCAACCACCAATGATCTTCGTGACGAGCTTGTACCACTCAACAAGACCTATCCCCTTTCCATGCTCTTGGCGGCATGTCATGATTATATTCAATCTTTACCCAACCGAACCCGCATTACCTTTGAGTAAGTCTTGGCCATCCGACGCACAGCATACTAACTCTATCCAGATATGTCATGCTGGATCGCGTCAATGACCATCCTTCCCAAGCCAAGGACCTTGTTCGACATGTGAAGGGACTGCCAGCGCACGTTAATCTCATGTAAGTCATCCGACCCTGCGCCTGAAGAAGTGATTCTCACTCACTCGGCCCTCTTGTCCGCCTAGTCCATTCAATCCATGGCCAGGTAGCCAGTATAACACATCCACACCCGATCGCATTGAACAATTTGCACGAGTCATAGAAGAAGCAGGTATCCCATGTACTGTACGTAGACCCCGCGGCCAGGATATCATGGCAGCCTGCGGTCAGTTAAAGTCATCGTTGTGAGGCGCAGTAACTGCCGCAGTCGCTTTAGGAACAAATTGCCAAATGCGTCACACACGGAGTTGATAAAGGTTGGCTCTTGGTTCCGCTCCGTTCTCTCTCGTCCTATCTTTAACTCTTCTGCGACATATCTGGAGCCACGTCTACTCCTTTTTGGACGTGAGCAGCATGTCGTCTCCACAGTATGAAGCCATCACAGTTAACATACCATTAGCTGGATCAGCCGTGATCTCGGCTATCGTCTTGACCTTTCAACGAGTCTATCATCATGTCAAGGCACGAGAAGGGACAATCAGACTTCCAGAGGATGGAGAGCTTGACCTGCCATCGGATGAAGAGCTCAGAAGGCGAGAACAGCTTGGTGACGTGCCGGATCCAAATCAACGGTTTAGCACTCGGGTCTGGGATGTCCTCAAGCTTATCTTGTCACTCGCGCAACTGGCCTTGTCTGCTTTCTTTCTTGCTTGGCGGTTGATTCACCTGGATCTTGAAGATGAAGACAACAAATTCTCTGCTATCGGCTCACTCTTGTCGCTTATCGCTTGGAGCTACACCACCGTGCTTACCCTTGTCTCACTTCGCTACAAGCTTCCAAATTCCACGGGATGGATTTTGAACACACACGTTGCTTGTCTTTCCTTGGCTGCTTTTTGCACGTCTGTCTATCAATCCTTTACTCTCTCCCGGTCTACGCGTGATCTACCGGAGATACTTGTCATTGGCTTATTGGTGAATCTTGGGCTGACCTTTGCTATGACGGCCGTCACCTGGACGCTTCCTCGGGGTCCTCAGATGGTGACGAGTAAGGGCAAGATTGTCACACCAGTCGATTCGGCTTCCTTGTTCAGTTTCCTGGCTTTTACATGGGTAGCGCCAATCATTCATGAAGCCTACCAATCTGGACATATGAAGATTGGCGAAGTCTGGTATCTACCACCACAATATCGAGGTCGAAACGTGTTCCCTGCTTTTACCAAGGATCGTGGTCGGCGCCTGTTTATTCGCATGATTAAGGCGAACAAGTTCTCCATGATGATGCAAATCAGTATGGCCGCCATCGGAGGTGGACTCTACTATGCACCGGCCTTCTTTATGAAGCGACTCTTGGATTTCATTCAAACGCACCAACGCGAGACTGGATATGTGAGCTTTCGCATTCTCAGCTTGGAACCCGGTTACCTGGCTCTGCTTGGTTATTTGGCTTGCGCCATGATCTTGGCCATCACCAACGCTCAGTTGTGGTATTGGTCGAGTAGCGCCATGCAAATCCACGTGCTCACCTCCCTCAACATGGAAATTTACGCAAAGACGCTCAAAAGGCGGGATGTGTATGGCGATGTGAAGACAGACGATAAAAAGGCCGAAGGCAAGAAGGATGCCATCGAAAATCGTGAAGCCAATGGTGAAGTCTCTTCTGTCGATTCCGCCAACAAGGACAATGACAAGAAGGAAAAGGATGAGGACGAAACGGCTGATGTCACGGCCAACACGGGTACCATTGTGAACCTCATGTCTACGGACGCAAATCGTGTCTCCGAATATGCGACCTGGTGGTTTGTCCTTGTGGATGCGCCCATTGAATTGATTATCGGCATCTTCTTCTTGTGGAAGCTCCTCGGTTGGAGTGCTCTTATTGGTCTCTTGGTCATGATTATCAGTGAGTATATTAAGACGATGATGCGCATTCAGGTATATTTAACACGTGCTAGCTCTACCCATTAACCATTACTCTGCCAAAGCCTTCACCGCCACGCAGGATAAGCTGATGAAGGCCCGGGATTCTCGTGTGGCTCTCATGAACGAAATCTTGCAGGGCGTCCGACAGATCAAGTATTTTGCTTGGGAACGTCGTTGGGAGGAGAAGGTCATGGGTACGTATAATGATCATAATTTCTGCGGAACACGAGATTGACGTGAACATTTTCTGCAGCTAAGCGTGAAGAAGAACTGGGCTTCTTGCGAAAGAACTTTATGCTCGAAGTCTGTTTTCATCTACTGTGGGGAGGGTAAGTGAATGCCAGTGGCCAGCGCATGGAGAAATCTCATGTCATTGCGTAGATCTCCCATTCTGGTGACCATTATTGCCTTCATCAGCTTTACCATCTTTTTCGGAAATGAGCTCACGCCTCCTATCGCTTTCACTTCTATTGCCGTCTTCAACGAATTGCGCTTTGCCTTGAATGTCCTTCCCGAAACCTTTGTCGAAGCTGTCCAAGCCTATGTCAGTGTTCGTCGTATTGAAAAGTACCTTAACGAACCGGAGGTGGAGACTCAACCCGACGCTTCGTATGGATCTGGCAAAGGCAAGATTGGTTTCGAAGACGCCACCATCACCTGGAATGCCGCTGTGCAGGAAAAGGACGAGAATCAGGCAGAGGCCGAGACCGATGGTGGTGCTGCCGGTCCCACCTCGCTTTTCAAGCTAACGGATGTGTCTGTCGAATTTCCGCGCAACGAACTTTCCATCATTTGCGGTCCTACTGGCTCTGGTAAGACGCTGATGCTGCTGGGACTGTTGGGTGAATCGGATGTCACTGCCGGCAAGTCGTATTGTCCTCGTGCACCTGTCTTTGACGACGATCTGGGAGGCGAATCCGAAGATGACGATGACGATGATGCTGATGCCGACTCCACTCAAGATATCCCGACAGCACCTCGTCGTCGTTTCAGCACCATTCCAGCCAGCGCGTGGATCTTACCCGATGCGGTCGCCTACGTGTCGCAAGCTGCCTGGCTCCAGAATGCCACTATCCGAGACAATATTACATTTGGCACCCCATTTGATGCCGTACGATACCACGCTGTCCTTGAAGCCTGTGCGCTTGTTCGCGACCTCGAAATTCTTGAGGATGGCGACGAAACCGAAATTGGAGAGAAGGGTATCACCTTGTCCGGCGGTCAAAAGCAGCGTGTCTCTTTGGCCCGTGCAGTCTACTCCCGTGCAGGTGTCATCATTCTGGATGATGTATTGTCAGCCGTCGATGCTCACACCGCCAAGCACATCTACCAAAAGTGTCTCATGGGTCCTTTGATGGCTAATCGTACGCGTATCTTGGTCACTCACCACGTTCGCATGTGCGTCACTGGTGCCAATTACCTCGTCAACATTCGCGAAGGTCGCGTGCAGCACGTCGGCAAGGTTGCCGATCTCCGCGAACGCAGTATCCTCAAGGAAGTCGTTGAAGAGGAAGAAAAAGACCGCAAGGAGGATGAGGAACCAGGGACCCTCTCCGCGGTACCGAGCATGACAGATGTAACATCCGCCGAAAGCACAGCGGATGAAGTCACACTTACGGATGGAGGTTTAGGAGGCTCTATTGCTGTCGATGACGGTGATGCTCCCAAAAAGAAGAAGGAACGTCGAGTTTTGGTCGAGGAAGAAAGCAGTGCTATCGGTATCGTCAAGCTTGGCATCTACAAGACTTATATGCTTGCCAATGGTAGTTGGTTATTCTGGCTTCTACTTTTCGTCATCTTCTTCGGCGATCGATGCTTGGAAGTCGGTGAAGGTTGGTGGGTTAAGCTCTGGAGTGCTTCTTATGCTGTCGAGAGTACCTTTACGCCTCCCAATCACTTTGTCGCTCAAGGTTTACGCTTGCTTCAAGGCGAAAACTTGAGCAGCTTCAGTGTTCGAAGCATCGCAGACTATTATGCGGCTGACGCCAAGTCCGAGCCGCAAATCATGGTTGCTACATTCGTCAAGCACAGCGTCGTTTACTACCTGGCCGGATACATCTTGATCACTTTCTCGTCCATCATCCTTGGTGCTGTTCGCTTTGGTGTTACCTATTACGGTTCTCTCAAGGCCTCGCGAATCTTGTATGAGCGCATGCTGAGACGCATTCTTCGTGCACCTATGCGCTTCTTTGACACCACTCCTGTTGGACGCATCTTGAATCGATTTGCCAAAGACTTTGAGTCTGTGGATTCTGGTCTCCCTAATAACTTTGCCTGGTTCTTTATTCAAGTCATTGGTGTTATATCTGTCATTGGTGTCGTGTCTTCGATCAGTCCTTGGTTCCTTGGTCCCATGCTCTTGCTTTGCGCCTTCTTCTACTACCTTGCGGCAAGATATGCCTCCACCAGTCGACAAATGAAGCGTATGAATTCGAATGCAAAGAGTCCATTGTTCACGCACTTTACCGAGACCATTGTTGGGGTTACCACCATTCGTGCCTTTGGTGTCTCGCGACGCTTCATGTTGGAAATGATCAAGCGAACCGATGTCCACGCTCGCCCATTCTTCTTCACCTGGACGGTTAATCGCTGGCTCAGCACGCGATCCTCTGCGACTGGTGCTCTGCTTTCCTTTGCTGTCGGTGTGGCTATCCTCTGGAACCTCGACTTTGTGGACGCTTCTCTTGCTGGTTTCACGCTCACCTATGCCTTCACATTCACCGATCAGTTGTTCTGGGGTGTACGTCGTTACACCTCTTTGGAGTTGAGCTTGAACAGTGTGGAGAGAATCGTCGAGTACTCTGAATTGGAAGAGGAAGCTCCCGAGATCATTGAACCACGACCGCCAGCCAGCTGGCCCGAGGAAGGCAAGATTGAAGTCAAGGACCTTCAAGTGCGATACGCAGCCGATCTTGATCCAGTCCTTCATGGCATCAACTTTAGCGTCAAGTCTCAAGAGAAGATTGGTATCGTGGGCCGAACTGGCTCCGGCAAATCGACTCTTGCCTTATCCTTCTTCCGTTTCATCGAGGCTAGCCGTGGCAGCATCATTATCGATGGCAAAGATATCTCACAAATTGGTCTTTCTCACCTTCGATCCCGCCTCACCATCATTCCTCAAGATCCCACCCTCTTCTCGGGCACACTTCGCTCCAACTTGGATCCCTTCGATCAGTACACTGACGCTGAAGTCTTTGAATCATTACGACGGGTGCACTTGTTACCGTCTGACGACGACCAGGAAGCTCTAGCAGCCGAGTCTCGAGATGTCAATGCCAACGTCTTCAGAGACCTTGACGCAGTGGTCTCGGAGGGAGGCAAGAATTTTTCACAAGGTCAACGACAGCTCTTGTGTCTTGCTCGTGCGCTATTGAAGCGATCAAAAATCGTCATGATGGATGAAGCGACCGCAAGGTAAGTGTCCACATGTCAGTGAGCATCATGAGCCACGGTAAAACTAATCCTTGTCTCTAGTGTCGATTTGCATACAGACGAAGCAATCCAGAAGACCATTCGATCCGAGTTTGTGGACTGCACGATATTGTGCATTGCCCATCGTCTTCTCACCGTTATTGATTACGATCGTATTCTCGTCTTGGATCAAGGCAATGTCGCAGAATACGATACACCGCGTAACCTCATTGAAGATACCAACTCTATATTCTACACCATGTGTAAGAACTCGGGCGAGTTTGACGCTCTTGTCAAGGCTGCCAAAAAGTGAATAAATCTCTTACTCTTTTGAACCATGGCCAAACCACTCAAGGTGTTTATGGATGTGGCTATCAATAGCCAGCCTACAGGTCGTATGACCTTTCAGCTCTTTAAAGATACCGTACCCAAGACAGCTGAGAACTTTAGAGCCTTGTGTACGGGAGAGAAGGGAACAGGTGTTTCGGGCAAACCGTTGCATTACAAGAACAGCGTCTTGTAAGTGAATCAGAGAGATCTGACTATTGCTGCGGTACTCACGTTCCTAGTCACCGTGTGATTCCCGGATTCATGGCGCAAGGAGGAGGCAAGTAGAAAGAATAAGGCCAAGCATGACTTCTTAACCCCCTACCTAGACTTCACACGTGGAGACGGTCGTGGCGGTGAATCGATTTATGGGCAAAAGTTTGCAGAGTATGTGATATTCAGTGTGGATTGAAGCGCGCACCACTCAAAAGCGCTTAGTGAAAACTTTACACTTAAGCACGGTGGT
Source organism: Bifiguratus adelaidae (assembly GCA_002261195.1). NCBI lineage: Eukaryota > Fungi > Mucoromycota > Endogonomycetes > Endogonales > Bifiguratus > Bifiguratus adelaidae. The sequence goes on from MVBO01000005.1 coordinate 166,036, forward strand.
CGTGGTACCCTGAGCATGGCGAACGCTGGACCGGCAAGTTACTTTTTTGTCGGTGTGAGGTCTTGGACTAAAAAGCCCTTTAGAACACCAATGGATCTCAGTTCTTCATTTGCTTTGGCGATACGCCTTGGCTCGATGGCCGTCATACCGTGCTTGGACAGTTGACGGGTGGAAAAGAAGTGTTGGACAAGATTGAGGCCGAAGGAAGCCAAAGTGGAGCCACGCGTTCCAAGATTGAGGTGACCGATTGCGGTGAAGTCAAGGAATAAATCCATAGCGTAGACGAGTGCATGCGCGACAAGAGCACAAGAGCAGAAAAGGTCCTAGGTACAAGCATAGAGAATGAAATAAAATGTCATTATCCTATGTTACATGTAAAAGTACATTGGATGATAGTGTACATGTCGATTACAAAAAGTATTGTACCTGAACAATATCCTTGTTATTACCCAGCTGTGATCCCGGTGGCGGTAAACGATCGCTCTCTGGCGCCGCATCAAATACATTGAAGAACCGTTGCCCTTGTTCACCGACCTCGAGCACACTCGCCAAATTCCCACATCGATAACAATAATTGGGAGCTGACCAGACGGTGGACAGTTGGTCGTCATACAGTACCTTGAATGCTCATGAGCTGTTGTTCGCTACCTAAAGTCCAACCTACCTGATATCCCTCCATGCACAATTGATGCGCTCGCAAGATGTGCGACATGCCATTGATGTGTAAAAACTTTTTGACCACTTGGCTACCGAAGGTGTAGCCAGCTCCTCTTGCCGACATGGCAAATTCTTCCTTGTCTGGATCGGGATCGGACCATACCAAGTCTGCCATGGGTCCTTCATGGGGTATCTCTGATGCAAAGCGTCAATCATCGCCTTCCAGGCCAACGAAGGCCAACCTACCTCTAAATCGATCTAGCACCTTGATTTGATCGATAAACTTGATGGACGGTGACAATCCTGTGCCATTCCGTAAGCTTTCGACGCGCACATACACAATGCCACTCACCACCGTGAACACAAAAGATGGAATCGTCAATCACCACGGACAAGGTCAGAAAGTCGAACATATTTGTAAAGTAGGTCCACACGCTCGCCGATCCGTACTTGCGTATACACTCCGTATAGAAACCATAGGTCTAAACACACCATACCATCGTCAACACCAGCCACCAAGCAAGAACCGCCTTACTGACCTGTGTCACCGCTCTGGACTCGTGATTGCCACGCACAAGTTGAACACGATCCGGATAGCGTAGTTTAAGACACGTCAAGAGTGATATCGTCTCTACGCTCGATAATCCCCGATCCACATAGTCTCCTACATCCCTCGTGAGCGTCAAACCTGGCCCCAACGCGCCTTACCTACCTAGAAAGAGGTAGTTGGTATGCGGACAATAGCCTCCAATCTTGAATATCTCCAGTAGATCGTAAAACTGCCTGGAATGCGCGTCAGTACCTACCCCCCAGGCTTCCCCTCCACTACCCCAATCTCGAGTAGCATGCCTCCCTCAAAGACAGGCGAGAGGTCGCATGGAACGCTTACCCATGAATGTCGCCAATGACAGTGACAGGTGCCTTGATGTGCACCACATTGCTCTCCTTGAGCAGAAGCTCCTTGGTCTTTTCGCAAATCTCTTTGAGTAGTGACTCTGCCAGCAGACGCTTCTGATACAGTTGCTCTATACAAGCATCAAGGTCTAGTCCAGTCATCAAAAAGTGTTGCTTTATTGTTCTGGATGATCGTCTGCAGCCTTTATGGGCGATGTAGGACTGGATGTCTTGGATAAACGCATATCTAGTACTTTGAGAGCCAAGGCACGGCGTCTCTCTGCTTCTGCGCGTACACCACCATGTCCAAAGCGTGTGCCTTGAGCTTCAATGTCTACTGTTTGCGAAAATGGCGCGCAAAGGCCGATTAGAACGAGTGAGCGGTAGCAAAGAGTAAAGAGGGGGACGAGAACGGGTCTAGAGAGCGAGCGCCTAGTGAGAAAGGGGGTAGAGGTAACAAGAGGCAATATGCTTACCGTAAAATATCAGGAAAGAATCCCACGAGACCAAAGACTTCGCTTCGATCCCCGCGCACACCGCTGCCGTCTGGTTGCAGTTGAAAGAAGCGAAGATAGAGCCAGGCAATGTAGAGACCGGCTCCGACAAGGAGATAGGTCGTTTGTGTACGGAATATGACAAGGGATATGAGCGTTGCGGTGGCGAATGCTCCGGGAAGGTGTTTGACGCGTACCGAAATCCGTCCTCCAAACACGTTCACCACATGCTCTGGTATCAATTGCTTGAAGGCGACGAGAAAGCCTACTTGAACGGCTGCCAAACCATTGCTTTGTACATTATACCTGTGACTATGTCAGAAAATACTTTTACAGAGCCATCCGGTATACTTGCAGGTATTCTTCGTTGCGCGTCACCACGAATTGCGCAAAGTAGCTTATCCAAGTGACCATGGTCGACAAGAGAGCCACAACCGCAATGAAAGTAACGAGTTCTCTTCCTCCCCACGCGCGTTCCAAGTATTTGCCACATAACAGAATAGATAGAGCAGAGGTGATATACTAGAGACAACCCCCAGCACAGTGAGCATAGCCATCCAATGCTTGCCCAAGTTCACCTACTGTTACAGGATTATTTTCGTAAAAGGTCGACGTGACCAGCGTCCATGGATACCTAAACGCACTGTATCGACCGATTAGAGGCAGCTCTAAGCTTGTCATCTACTTACTATCCCGGAACAAGGCCCATGAGCGGCACCTTGTGATACAGCATCGCAATCTCGTCACCATCAGTATCTGGCTCTAATGGTCCCTGATCTCTCCATGCTGTCCATTGCAATATCCAACCAACGGCGGAACATAGAGTGAGTGCGAGAAAGAGTGAGCGTGTCACGGCTGGTATATTGGAGAAGGCTGTCCGCACCGTGTTCTCCATGCAATTACGACGTAAGAAATTGGAGAGCAGCAGGAAGAGAAGAGAGAGACAGAGAGAGATACGACTGAAAGAATAGAGGTGAGAAAGAAGAGTAAACGCTACAATGAGAGAATAGAGATTATGGAATTGGAGAGGAAGATAATGGGATTGCAATGAGAAGGATAGAGGTCATAGGGGATTGGTGATAGGGATTTTGGAGGTTGACTCGATTGGAGAACAAGAACAATGGGTGCATGGAGCATTTTTCTTTTTCCCGTACAACATGGGACCATAAGCACTCTTTTTAAGAGGAGGATGACAGATAATCAACATCTACTCGAGTAGAGAGAGTTCAAAAAGTAGCCATTGACTCTCTGATCACAGCGGACAATGGGCAGTTCAATCATCCAAGACAGGGCACATCGCCCTGCAGGTCAATGCTATGCAGGCGCAAGTGTGGATAGAGTCATTCGCCTCTCCCTGCAGTTCACGCTACCTCACATATACCGAATGTCCTTTTATGATGCCACTATGCTACTATATCATATACCGGGTAGAGATCACGCCTAAGCCAATCTCGTGATTGCGGAATATACTTGATGTCACCATTGTTTGAAGACAACCTGTTTCTTGTCACGGAAATCACATTGCAGTGCATCTCTCTGCCAAGGCATCAACAGCTCTTTACCCTCACTCGTCTCTTCCCCAAAAAGGTCTCTCCATAGCTTGGCTCCTCAGAACACAATGGAAAAGATAGCATGAGATTGGATACAGTCAACAGAGTCAATTGCGCAACCATTCCCTCCATACGTCTAGGAGAAATCCCTCTACGCATACAACCTGTCTACAACTGCAGCATATATCCTCTCCACTCACTTAGTCACTCACTCAACCTTGCACTCGGAGTCACTTTCTGTCATGAGCTAAGCCACCGCTCTTTTAAAAACGAGGAACGCGGTTTCATAACGGTCAGTTATGGCTGCCAACGGTACGACTCCCTACAACACCACGGAGCCGGCAGAGCTTGCTGCTGCTGCTCCACCGACGACACTGGAACCAATGTCAAAGGGCGACAAGGCTCCTGAGGCAGAGCTTACTCCTGATCAAGCCAAGATGAAGGCGGAACGAGACGAGCGCAATAAGCTAAAGAAGGCTGAGAAGCTCGCCAAGTTGGAGGCCAAAAACGCCGCTAAGAAGGCCAAGGTGGGTTTAATGTGCTACTGTAGACTATTGTCTTTTGCATCGTCTGACGCTCGTTTTTGCATGTCCAGGAGGAGGCTGCCGCACTCGCTGGCAAACAAAAGAAGGACAAAAAGAAGGCAGCCAAGGCTGAGGAAGAGGAAGAGTTTGTCAACATGACTCCCAAGGGTGAAAAGAAGGGTACGTTTTTGATCTAGATGGCCGGATACCCGTATCGCTTCGCATTGTTCATACTTCTGTTACTAGATTTGAGCCAGCCGATGGCGGCAAAGTACAATACGAAGGCTGTCGAAGCGGCGTGGCAAGCCTGGTGGGAGAAGGAGGGCTTTTTTGAGCCTGAATTGATTGATGGAAAGCCCAAGCCCGAGGGCTTGTACGTCGTGCCAGCGCCGCCGCCTAATGTCACTGGTAGTTTGCATATCGGGCACGGTTTAACCGTGGCCATTCAGGATTGTATGGTGCGATGGTAGGTTACCTTAGCGGGTGCAAGACATATGTTAATGGGCTCTAGGAACCGCATGCTGGGCAAGACTGTGCTCTTCAACCCTGGTATCGATCACGCCGGTATTTCTTGCCAATCGGTTGTCGAAAAGACACTATGGAAGGAAAAGGGATTGACGCGCCATGATCTTGGTCGTGAGGCCTTTATCAATGAGGTCTGGAAGTGGAAAGAGAAATACGCTTACCGAATCCACGAACAATTCGAGCGTCTCGGAAGCAGTTACGACTGGAAGCGTCTTCGATTCACAATGGACGATAACTTGTCCAAGGCTGTGCGTGAGACGTTTGTGCGGTTGCACGACGAAGGCACCATTTATCGCGCGAATCGTCTTGTCAATTGGTGTGTCCGTCTCAACACGGCCTTGTCCAATTTGGAAGTCGAAAACAAGGAGATCCCTGGACGTACATTAATGAGCGTCCCCGGTTATGATCCCTCGGAAAAGTTCGAATTTGGTGTGCTAACAGAGTTTGCTTACCAAGTTGAAGGCAGTGATGAGCGTTTGGTGGTTGCTACGACGAGACCTGAAACTATGCTCGCCGATACCGCTGTGGCAGTTCACCCACAAGATAAACGATACACTCACCTTGTCGGAAAATTCGTCATTCATCCTTTCCATGAGCGACGCCTACCCATTATTGCCGATGAGATGGTTGACATGGAGTTTGGAACCGGTGCTGTCAAGATGACTCCGGCTCATGATCCCAACGATTATGAAGTCGGCAAGTGCCATAATCTGCAATTTATCAGCATCCTCAATGATGACGGCACGTATAATAGTGAAGCTGGCATGTTTGCAGGCATGAAGCGTTTCCATGTCCGCAAGGCTGTCGTCGAGGAGCTCAAGAAACGGGGTCTCTTTGTTGGAACCAAGGATAACGCCATGAGCGTGCCCATGTGTGCCAAGTCTGGCGATGTGATCGAACCCATCATGAAGCCACAATGGTGGGTAAACTGCACACCCATGGCTCAAGCTGCCATGGAGGCCGTGCGCAAGGGAGAAATGACGATCTCGCCCAAAACTTCAGAACAAGATTGGTTCCGTTGGCTGGGCAACATTCAAGATTGGTGTATTTCACGTCAACTCTGGTGGGGACATCGTATCCCTTGCTATTACATTCACTTTGAAGGCGAAGAGGATAAGGCTCAGGAGGATAGAAACGATGAATACTGGGTTTCTGGTCAAGATGAAGAGGCTGCTCGCAAGAAGGTCGAGGTCAAATATCCTGGCCGAAAGTTTACCCTCGAGCAAGGTAGGTGGCATGACATATGTCGCATTGACGCTCATCCCTCTATCAGATCCCGATGTATTGGATACCTGGTTCTCTTCTGGCTTATGGCCCTTTTCGATCTTTGGCTGGCCCGACAACACCGCTGATCTCGACACATTTTACCCGACGTCTCTTTTGGAGACCGGATGGGACATTCTCTTCTTTTGGGTGGCTCGCATGGTCATGTTCGGCATCAAGCTTACTGGCCAAGTTCCCTTCTCGAAGGTGTTTTGCCATGCCATGATTCGTGATGCTCACGGTCGCAAGATGAGCAAGTCTCTCGGCAACGTCATTGATCCGGTGGACGTGATTGAGGGTATTTCGCTGGCCGGTCTCCATGAAAAGCTGTTGCTGGGCAATCTTGACCCTCGCGAAATCGAAACGGCGAAGGCCGGACAAAAGGAAGATTATCCTGATGGTATCCCGCAATGTGGTACCGATGCTCTGCGTTTCGCCTTATGTGCCTACACATCCACGGGACGTGACATCAACCTCGACATCAAACGCGTAGACGGTTACCGCAAGTTCTGTAACAAACTCTGGAACGCAACCCGCTTTGCCATGATGAAACTGGGTGACGACTTCCAGCCCAAGGCTACGGCTGATTTGACCGGCAAGGAATCCTTGGCGGACCGTTACATTCTGAGCAGATTGAACGCCGCCGCGGTTGAGGTCAACAAGCATTTGGAGGAAATGAACTTCATGGCTGCGACTACAGACTTGTACAGCTTCTGGATCTACGAGCTTTGTGATGTTTATATTGAATTGATCAAACCTATTTGCGATGCCGACACCACCAATGACGTTGCTGCTGCCGAGCAGAAACGTATCGCCCAAGAAACCCTCTACACCTGTATCGAATCCGCCCTCAAATTGCTTCACCCATTCATGCCGTTCGTTACCGAGGAACTATGGCAACGTTTGCATCGACGTGAAGGTGACACTTGCCCTACCATTGTTCGCGCCAAATATCCCACAGAGAAGAAGGAGTACAATGATCCTGAAGCCGAGAAGAAGTTTGAGTACTTGTACGCTATCGTCAAGGGTGTCCGAAGTCTGGCTCAAGAGCACAATATCCTCAAAAATCTGGAAGGTAAGTTGAACACCCCCCCCCCCCGCGCGGCGCCTCGCGTATGACAATATATTCAAACGCATGATAGTATTCGTTCAATGTCCTGCAGAGCAAGCGACACTGATCAAGAACGAAATGGGTATCATTACTACACTCATCAAGGGCTGCAAGGCTCTGCATATGGTGCCATCCGGTGAAGCCTTCCCGCAAGGTTGTGCCACCGCTGCCGTCAACGATACGTCGGTAGCATTGAAGGTCTCTGAGGTATAGAATGGATGACTCGTAAAATGATTAGAGAGTATTCCCGTCGTAAATGTTTACATTTGCCAATACAAATAATGTCAGGACACAGGTTATAGTGTATCCTTGGAGTGAAGAATGCCCTTGCATCAGCATTGCACACAGCCGGTCGCGTGGTATCCACACATTGCTGGACAATGGCTGCTTGGTACTGACGTCATTCAACGACTCCAATAAATGGCATTTCCATTTTAGGACGTCCAAGGTGAACGTGCGCAGAGACAGGTTTGTTTGTTGATCTTGCTCTCTTTACTGATTGACACGCCATTGCATTGCATTTATCACGTAAGAAGACTGCCGAATAGCCTATTATTCATGCAGGAAAGCTCACTTTGTATCACATTGACGCTTTAGCTTTTCATTGTCTGATAAGACTACAAGACTCTCTTGATGGGCTCATCAAATTACAAAGCCATCATCCTCGTTGGAGGACCTTCTCGCGGCACACGTTTCCGACCCTTATCTCTCGATGTACCCAAACCCTTATTCCCCGTGGCTGGCAAGCCCATCATCTGGCACCACATGGCTGCCCTGTCCAAGGTTGAAGGTCTCACAGAGGTCTTACTGATTGGCTTCTTTGAGGATCGCGTCTTTGAGAACTTTCTTCAACAGGTAGCCACCGAATTCCCAGACATGAATGTTCGGTAAGATAGTGTGCTTGCCATAGGTGACTCTAGCTTGACGCTCTGTGTACTCAGGTACCTTCGCGAATATCAAGCCTTGGGTACAGCCGGAGGTATCTATCATTTCCGAGACGAGATCATGCGCGGTGATCCTCAGCAATTCTTTGTCTTGCATGCCGACGTGGCATGTACCTTCCCCTTGAACGAAATGATGACTGCCCATATGAAACACCGCGGCTTGTGTACTATGCTTGGCACCAAAGTTCCCCGCGATCAAGCCAACAAGTTTGGTACAATTGTTGCCAACAGTGAAACGAATGAAGTCCTTCACTATGTCGAAAAGCCAGATGCCTTCATTTCCAACCTCATCTCGTGTGGTGTCTACCTTTTCGATGCCGCCGTCTTTGCAGAGATCAAGAAGGCGTTGGACCGCAAAAAGGATCCAAACAATGAGGAGAATGATTACTTAATGACGAGCAGCGATGACCGTCTACGTCTGGAACAAGACCTGCTCCGACCTCTTTCAGAAGCCAAGAAGCTCTATGTGTACGAAACAACCGACTTTTGGAGACAAATAAAAACCGCAGGGTAAGTACCGACAGGTGGATGACATGCCATGTATTCATGGGTTTGACAGCTCCTCTGTACCTGCCAACGCGGCCTACCTTGAGCAACTCCTTAAGAAGGATCCTTCCTATCTCACCGCTCCTTCCGCCAATGGCCCAGAAATTGTTGGCGCAGTGTACATTCATCCATCCGCTCAGGTGGATCCAAAGGCTAAAATCGGTCCAAATGTCTCTATCGGCCCCCGTGCCGTTATTGGCAAAGGTGTCCGTATCCGGGATTCCATCATCTTGGACAATGCCCACATTGGGGTAAGCCATGCCTCCTTCGCCTACTCTTTATGATTCTCATTCCATGTCTAGGCTGGAAGCTGTATTCTTCATGCCGTGGTAGGCTGGGATAGCAAGATTGGACAATGGGCCCGTGTGGAAGGATCCCCGGTCGTGGGCCACAACACCACCATCCTCTCCAAGAATGGCCTCAAGAGCCAAAGCATCACCATCCTTGGTAAAGAAGTCACTGTCCGTGATGAAGTGATCATCCGTAACTGCATTGTGTTGCCTCACAAGGGCCTCGATGCGTCTTTCCACGATGAAATCTTGATGTAAAAGTCTTCCATTAGTAACAGCATTTGATAAATCGCAATATTACGTTCAACCTAGCAACAAACGCGTCAACGTCACCTTCCAAATATAGTCATCTCGTACCATAACCCTAACCCTCCAAGTTCTGACAGGTTGCTTGACTCAGAATTCATGCCTGCCAATGACGTCCATCCCTTAACGCCTCCCGATCACCTTTACTTTCCAATATTGCTTTCGTTTGTGCATCGTTTCTTATCGACGTAACTTGCAACCATGTCAACTCCAGGCTCCGAGACACCAAAGCACGTTAAACCTCAATCCTCCATTTCGCGCTTCCTTTTGGATACGTCCGCTCCCGTCAAGGTTTTGGTTCCCACCCTGATCATTCAAGCTATCCTCCATCCGCGTCTTCAAAAGTTGGACTTTAAGACGCTCAACTTGGTCCTCTATACGCATCATGCCGTCTGGTTCTCTGTCGTGACAGCCATCGGGTTTCTGGAGGCCCCCATCAAGTTTGAGGCTCCGACGGTGACGCGTGAACAACTTTTGGACGTTGGCCGACACGTCTTTTCTGCCTTGAACAAGGCGGAAGTTCTCTTGTCTGTTGTCGGACTTGATCTGTTTTATATCTGGCGGCAACATGTCAATAACATGGGTCTGAAGGTGAATAAGGTCATGATGACGGCAACCCTTGTTCCGGCTGCGCTTAGCTTGCTTTGGCAAGCTGGCTATACGCTGCCACGATTGATGAAGCGTGCGGGAGTTCAGGTCAAGGGAAAGCAGGTGGAAGAGTCTCAAGTCCACTTGGTGCATGTGGTCACCGAGATCATCAAATTGGGAGGTTTGGCCGTGGCTGGCTTGCGCTATGGTAAGATTGTATTGAAGTCATAGACGAGACATGTACAGTGTCGAGTAGTGCTCGTAATTGTGAATACACATGACTTATCGTCTTTTCCATACGCTCATTTTTTCTCTGCCTTGCCTTGATGCGTGCGATTTACAATCATATTCGGTGACTTCTTCAAAGGTTGGCGTGAGAAAACGTCGGTAGCTGGATACAGGAATAGTGTATCGTGAGCATGCGCAGGGTCCCTGTGTTTGGCATCGGCCTTTAAACGACTTACTCTTCCGGTTGAACGGCGAATGGAGGACCGCCCTCGTAGACGTCGATTGGGAACATGAGTGCGATCAATAGTCCACCAGGGACAATCAATTCGCTCATGCGATCTGCCCAAGCTTGCCACAGCGTCGGACCTAGTGCGCAAAAGAAGCTACGACAAGTGTCAGCGAGCGGCGGGAATGGAAAAGAAACAACGACACTTGCGGGTAATCGTAAATGAGCTGATAACCACCTTGCGGCGGTGTAAAGGTGAAAAAGTCATCGGCGATAAAGTCGTAATGCTCGCTCTTTGGAGTCATCGCAACCACCTAGCATGCAGAGTGATGAACCATGTGGACTACCTATGGCTGATATGGCAGCCATACCTTGTCAATGATCGTTGGACTAATATCGAGGCCCGTCATATGTCGCCTTTCGTTGGCGAGATAGATCACATCATAACCTAAGTCCCCGATAAGCAACTTGTCACATCATGTCAAAACCTACCGCTTCCACAACCCGGAACAAGGCCCTGGCCGTCGGGCAACTCCACAGGCCGCTCTTCTACCAGTTGCTTCAACGCCGGACTCGGCTCTCCGTGGTCCCAGGGCGTGATGCCTTCCTGCCACATTGCGTCCCAGCCTAGTCGACACCACCTTGAGCCCCTGGACAGCGGATAGGAGCCCCCGCGCTGACCCACCTCCCCCCCTCGTTTTCGCCAACTCTTGCATCCGCTGCTTCATCGTCATAATGAAAGTCACGCAAATGGATTGACGCCGGACGATCCTTGTCGCGCCTCTTTTTGTCTCTCTTCTGCTCTTTTTCTCTGACGTCTCTCTTGAATAGGTGTTGGTGCACGCTTGAACGCAACAGCATGTTTGCGACCAATTTGTTACGTACGAGTGCAATGACCCGTATGATTTCGGGTGCGAGACCGGTAAGTGTGAGATTTTCGGGCAATGTCGCGTAGACGTCTTTTAGCATGAGCTGTTGCGCGAGACAAGACTTGCGATAGCATGCACTGACATGTGGCGATGTTTATCCATGACGATACACAGAGAACGCCTGGCATGGCCTATGGGAAAGTACGATACGAAAGGTAAGAACAATGACATCCAATGTCGTGCTTTGTGGGTGGTAGGTGGATGCAAACCACGCAAGTAGGGCATGGCCGAGACATCGCATTGAATGCTCACTTGCTGCACAGTAGCGCTGGTGGCAAGCCAATTCGAGGACCCGTGATTGGCGTCGATCTAGGTACAACCAATTCGTGTGTGGCCGTGATGGAAGGCAAGGCGCCCAAAGTCATTGAGAACGCCGAAGGTGGACGCACGACGCCGAGTGTCGTGGCGTTTACCAAAGACGGTGAAGTGCTAGTTGGATTGCCGGCAAAGCGACAGGTAAGGATCCAGTGGCAACTATCGTTCTAACCCCGATTTCCAGGCTGTGGTGAATCCCGAGAATACCATTTTCGCTGTGAAACGACTCATTGGTCGCAAATACAATGACCCGGCTGTACAACAGGATATTAAGAATGTACCCTACAAGATTGTGCCTCACTCGAACGGAGATGCCTGGGTAGAGGCAATGGGTAAGAAGTACAGTCCGCAGCAGATTGGAGCCTTTATCGTTGGAAAGCTACGAGAAGATGCCCAAAAATATCTGGGAAAGCGCCCAAACCATGCAGGCAAGTAGGATCTAAATGGTCAAATGTGCTTTCTGATCCCTGAGGCATTGCAGTCATCACCGTCCCTGCCTACTTTAATGACTCTCAAAGGCAGGCTACCAAAGATACAGGCACCATCGCCGGATTAGATGTACTTCGTGTGATCAACGAGCCTACGGCGGCTGCTCTCGCCTATGGACTCGACAAAGGTGCCTTGCCAGCCGACAAATCTATCGCTGTCTTTGATCTCGGTGGCGGCACATTTGATATTTCCATTCTCGAGATTCAAAGTGGAGTCTTTGAAGTCAAGAGTACGAATGGAGACACGCATCTAGGCGGAGAAGACTTTGATATTGTCCTTGTGAATTGGATTGTGCAAGAATTCAAGAAAGAGGTGAGCCCAGCTGGTGAGTGCCATACAAGGATTGATAATTTGTCTAGACTGGTATCGATGTCAGTAAAGATCGCATGGCCATTCAGCGCATTCGAGAAGCGGCTGAAAAAGCTAAGATTGAGCTTTCTTCGACGGTTCAGGTGCGTCATTGAAAAAGGAAAGAACCAAGTTGACAGATGTTTGTACTTAGACGGAGATCAATCTGCCTTATATTACTGCTGATCAAACCGGGCCAAAACACATCAACATGAAACTCACACGCTCCAAATTTGAACAAATGGTGGAGCCAATCATCCAGCGTGTCGTTGAACCGTGCAAAAAGGCACTAAAGGATGCCAACATTACTGAAAATGACATTGGAGAAGTCATTTTGGTGGGCGGCATGACTAGGATGCCCAAGGTGCTTGAAGTCGTTAAGAACCTTTTCAAGCGCGAACCCTCCAGAGGCGTCAATCCTGATGAAGCAGTGGCCATTGGCGCCGGCATCCAGGTAAATAATCATCAAGGAGTCCATTGTCATCTGACTTATTGCTTCTTTGATCAGGCGGGTGTCCTCTCTGGTTCTGTGACCGACCTTCTCCTTTTGGACGTGACGCCGTTGTCGCTGGGCATAGAGACCTTGGGAGGTGTTTTTACGCGACTCATCAACAGAAACACCACGATCCCGACCAAGAAGTCTCAAATCTTTTCCACAGCTGCGGATGCTCAAAGTGCTGTGGACATTAAAGTGTTCCAAGGAGAGCGGGAATTGGTTCGCGATAACAAAATGTTGGGCAATTTCCAACTTGTAGGCATTCCACCGGCTCCCAAAGGCGTGCCTCAAATTGAAGTTGCATTTGATATTGACGCCGATGGCATTGTCAACGTCAAAGCCAAGGATAAGGCCACAGGAAGAGATCAGTCAAGTAAGCTCTGTTTCAGCCATGGTCAAGTAATTCTCGTGTTCTCATGCATATCTAGTCACATTGACGGCCTCCTCCGGTTTGAGCAAAAATGAGATCGAAAACATGGTCAATCAAGCAGCACAATATGCTGAAAGCGATCGTAGGCGCAAAGAGAGCATTGAAGTGGCCAATCGCGCAGACTCCATCATCCATGACACTGAAAAGGCCTTGGATGACTTTAAGGACCAAGTGGATACTGGAGAAGCCGAAAGCTTACGATCCCAATTGAGCGGACTGCGAGACATTGTAACTCGCGCACAATCTGGAGACGAAAGTGCAGATGCGGATGACATTAAGCGCAGAACCGACGAATTGCAGCAGAGCAGCCTGAAACTTTTTGAAATGGTGTATAAAAAGGCAAGCAAAGCTTAACAGGGAAATGCTCACACGCACTCACGAGTCTTAGCAATCGGAAGGTGGTAACCAATCCGGACCCAAGGAGGGAGAGTTCAAGGATGTGGATGAGAATAAGTGAACAATGAAAATGCAGCATTGCGAACAATGGCAACAATAAAAACGTGACGTCATCAAACCTTTTTCTTTTTCAATGTTTTGGGCGCCATCCATTCACCTTATGGCTTCCTTCTCTTTACCCACGATCAATGATAATCCCTCTGGGTGGGGACCGTCAGCATCAACACTCAAAGATCAATATGATGGCATCCCATATACACCTTTCAGCAAAGGTGATAAACTAGGCCGGATCGCGGACTGGAATCAACCTGACGTTCGCGAAAAGGAGGTGACGGGTGGTCGTCAAAGCCGCCCAGGACGCTTTCAAAGAGGTGAGTATGGATGTGATTATCCATGATCCGTATCTAAACGTCTATAGACCAATATCAAGCTTATGGATCCAACGTCATTTCTGCGTTCTCTTATACACACAACGAAGATGAGGCCTCCTTCTCGGTTGTGGACAACCGTACTGCTGCTGCCAAGAAGGCTGCTACGCTAAGAAGCATTGGCATCTCGAAGAACAAGCAACAAACGCGTTTTGGAGCTCAAAATCAACGTCCTCAATATGGCCGTGGTGCAACTACCCAAGGCCGAGGTGGCTATGGTCGTGGCCGAGGTGGTCGCCGATTTGGATGGAGGGATTATGATAAGGTAAGTTGCGTTTTGATGGGCGGAGTATGGACGAATTCGCTGTTTTGGAATGATGAGAAACTTTTTCGCGCATCTTGAGCAACTATTATGAGACCTCGTTTTGAGGACTCCGTTGCAATGCAAGTCGCAATAGTCATAGTTACACTGACTTTAGCGATAACTGTCCATGTGGTTGCTCTGCTGTGGTTGGGGTTAGAACTAACCGTTCTTGTTGCTTTTTGCAGCCTCAACGCTTAAGAGATGCTTCCGTCAACGTTGGCCCAGAGTGGAAGGTGTTGGATGAGATTGATTTCATGCGTCTGGGTAGACTCAATTTCTCGGTTCCTGAACCGGAGGATCTGACAAGATACGGATTCCTGAGTTACTATGATCGCGCCTACGATCGTGTCAATACGCGCAATGAAAAGCCTTTGCAGCATCTAGATCGCGTCAAGTACGACAGCACCACAAGCGATGACCCTGTACTACAAAATTACATGAAAGAGAATGCCGCTGACGTGTTCGCCACTGACACCATCTTGGCACTCCTCATGTGCAGTACGAGAACTGTCTATCCTTGGGACATTGTGATCAACCGTTTGGAGGACAAGATTGTCTTCGACAAGCGTGATGGCGGTGCTTTTGGTAAGTTGAATATATAGTCAATCAAAAGTGCCTTGGCCGACCCTTGTGCTTTAGATTACATTTCAGTGAATGAAAACGCCCAGGATCCTCCCATGGAAAGCTCAGAAAAAGACAGCATCAATACTCCCAGTGCCCTCTCCCTCGAAGCCACATACATCAACCAAAATTTCGCCGCTCAGGTTGTGAATGATCAACAACGATATGAATACGAAGAGCCTAATCCATTTGGCACGGACGATGAACCTTTGGCTTCTTGTGGTTACCGTTATCGTCGCTATGATCTTACAAGCAAAACGGCCGGCGCTTCCACGACAGAGGACGGAGAAGAGGCGGAAGACGATTCCATCTCCATGATTGTCCGCACTGAAGTTGACGCATGCTTGCCCGGTGGCCCCAACTCCGAACCATCCCTCATCACCATTCGCGCCCTCAATGAATTTGATCCCAATGCCCAAGGTTCCGGCGGCTCGCTCAACTGGCGTCAGAAGCTGGATTCACAACGTGGCGCTGTTGCGGCTACAGAGATGAAGAACAATGCTGCCAAGCTCGCTCGGTGGGCCGTACAAGCCATCCTCGCCGGCTCCGACCAAATGAAGATTGGTTACGTCAGCCGCGCCAATCCAAAAGACAACAACCGACATGTCATCCTCGGTACCCAAGCCTATAAACCAAGGGAGTTTGTCACGCAAATGAACATCTCTGTCAATAATGGTTGGGGTATCGTCAAGGCGGTCGTTGACATGTGCTTCAAATTACCTGAAGGCAAGTACGTCCTCGTCAAGGATCCCAATAAGCCCATATTGCGTATATATTCTGTACCTATCAACACCTTTGAAGACGAGGAGGAAAGCGGCGAGGAAGAAGAGATCGAGAAGGAGAAATAAACCCTAACCCTTCAGAGTGCCTTTTTGTCTGAAACAGTGCGAGATTGTGTTCACCTTGACCGTCGATTGAGCCCATTGGACGCTTGAGCTACAGACTGACATGGTTGTTTGACGTGCGTTTCGCTTCTACTCTACCTACGTTTGCAAAAACTGTCCATTGCCGTGCCTTAAAGACGCTTCCCCTTTGTGGGGATCTCGACGCCAAGCCATGCCGACGCGGTTTCTTACAGGGACGTGGCTATGCCTTGTTTTATGGGTTGTATGCTGTAGTGGTAAGACTACTCGACTCTTTGAGACCAGCGGTACTGATTTGGCCGTGTAGCGCATAGTACGCTTCCTGGCAAGCTTCATAGAATTGACCACGTTCAGTTTCCTCAAATTTCCATATTACCCCGATCGCAAAGTTCTTCTTTTCACAAACGACGTCAGACTTCACCCAACCCTCATTTTAAACCGACCTTGGGTACCCTGGAGCATGATGATGCTTTTCGGCTATCCTTTAACGCATTCAACACTACCTTCCGACTACACATGATACCCAATTTAGACTTGATACATCCCAACGCCACCCAATCCACACATAACGAGAATGGTACGGTCATTGTACACCGGATCAAACATGACGATTTTCGGATATACCGAGGTGTCATAATCGGAGAAGAGTATTCGCATAGGCGATTATTGGAGGATGAAGTGGGTGTTGATCGGGTATGGGAGCATCTCGAGCATGAGATTCTGCAGGAAGGTAATGGAGTGCTTGGTTGGGCTCGTTTAATTGTCCATCAAAAAGAGAGGTAAGGCGAAACGTACGTGATTTGCGATGAGCTTTGATTGACTATTGTGTAGCGTCGAAGCCTCGATGCCCGTCTTTGAAGGCGCTTTCAGTCTTTGGAACGACATTTACCACATCAAGACCAGCGAACTCTATGAAAAAACTCGTCGCGTTGACGATCCTGACCATCACCATTCTTCTTTCTCTAATGTCATCAACTCTACCATCGTCAACCCTCGCCATCGCATGGTTATTTACAGAGATTCAGACGTAGAATTTGAAGCCACGCCTCTCCTCTCAAAGCGCGACCCATTTGCTGTCGATGCCCCAATGATCAGCAACCCTTCTTGCGGTGCCGATGATCTACTCTTCAACATGGACTCTCAGAATCCTGCCCGGAGATTGCGTCGGGAACGCTTACGCGCAAATTATTTGCCTTTCGGTGTCGATCGCTTTGGACACGACATAATGGACGTTTCTGCGCCGGGTCGCTTCTTCAAGAGGCAAAGCACGCCTGTCAATTTCGCCAACACAAAGGATTGTCCGAAAAGTCGCCTCAGTAAGTTCTACCGTGCGAGTTGCCACATTGTATTAACTTTGTCCAACCTGCTATCGTCAGTCAATTACATGGGTGCAGGTATGTAGAGTTGCAGTATAAGGCATCGTATGTTAACCACGGCCCATGTTCAGCCGCCGATTGCACATACGTACAATATTACGGTTCTGCTGCGAATGCTCGCATCCAGATTATTAATGATTGGAACACGGCTTCCGGAGTGTACGAACAAACATTTAATATCTCTTTGGGATTGATCACTCTCAATATCATGTCGGATGTGTGTCCCAGCCCGGTGAACACATCGTTACCATGGAATCAAAATTGCTCAGCCGATTATACCATTGACCTCCGGTTGAGTGATTTTTCTGAATGGCGCGGGGGCCTGGGTGACGATGGTACCGGATTATGGCACTTGATGACTCAGTGCATGTGAGTAGCGATAGGTTGTCGCATGATGCTTCACACTTGCTGACATTGCTCTCCCATAGTACTGGCGTCAAAGTTGGAATTGCTTGGTTGGGACAGTTGTGTCAAACGACTGCAACCCTTCAACAAGCATGTAAGTGATGAGACTGAAAGTGTATGCTTAGGGTTGACTCACGCGCTAATTATAGCCGATGGATCGCAAGAATGGGTGTCTGGGACCGGCATATCATCAATTAACCGGGATGAATGGAAAGTTGTCGCCCATGAAGTCGGTCATGGCTTTGGTGCTATACACGACTGCACCGCTCAGACATGTCCCTGCGTTGGCGATTGCGGTTGCTGTCCTCTAAACACGACGGTTTGCGATGCTGGCGGAACTTATCTAATGAATCCTACCAGCAACGTAACCACCAATCAATTCTCGCCTTGCAGCATTACGGATATCTGTAATGCTTACCCCAACATTGGATACTGTTTACAGAGTAAGTACACTAGCAGCAACGTGATTTTGAAGTAACTTAGGTTGCATGTAGAGCCGGGATCTCGCCAGACCGAGACATTGTCCATGTGCGGCAACGGCATTTTGGAACCAGGCGAAGAGTGCGATTCCGGCGGAGTCGACGATGCCTGCTGCTATGGCAAAACCTGCAAGCTAAAGCCGGGAGCGGTGTGCGAGTAAGTTTCAAATTCAACAATGATGACGGATGCAGGTGTAACGCACTCATCTAGTGACTACAATGACGGATGCTGCACAAATTGTACTGTAGCCCCCAAGAATTATGTCTGTCGACCGAGCATCAGCTCATGCGACCCACAAGAAGTATGCGATGGCACATCTCTGCAGTGTCCACCAGACGTGTGGAGTCCGGACGGCTCGTCATGTGGCAATGGACTGCAATGTGCGAGCGGTCAGTGCACATCGCGTGATCTCCAGTGCCAGATCCGGGGCGGCAAACTCAACATTACCCAAGCCTGTTCATTCAGCACGAGCAATAGTTGTCAACTGGGATGCGCTGATCCCAGCAATCCTTCCAATTGTATCATGCTCAGCGGTAGCTTTATTGATGGCACGACGTGCGGATACGGAGGGAATTGCTACCAGGGCAACTGCCAGAGCGGTGGAGCGTGTAAGTAGCGCCTGTTCTCCTGATGAGTTTACTCATACACATATAGTGGCCACCATGGATGCGTGGATTGCGCAGAACAAGCAGTATTCCATACCCATCATTCTCGCCTTCTGTCTGCTCGTCATTTTACTCATTCTTCGCATTGGCTATGGCTGGCGCAACGCTATCCGGCGCAGACGTCTCTTGGAAAAAAAGAAGGCCGCAAGAGATTCTGCTGACAGTCAAGCTCAACGACGCGATAGTGCACATAGTCGGAATGGTGTATCTGGTTGGATGTCCACATTACAACCTATCACCGACGAAGACGATGGCAGCGAGGTCATGGACATGGATCCAATGCATCGATCGACCAGCGTTCGCTCTACCGGCACCGTCGAGCATCATTCTGATCACAGCCGTCTCAGCAGACAACCTTCGGATTATACTCGCAATCACCAATACGACAACTCACCCCTCAGTCGTATCGTAACCGAACCTATACCAGCCCACTCTCCCCCGGCTCACATTGGCATCCATATGGGCTATCAACCATCACCGCCTACACCCGGTACCTCATTTCCTGAAGAGGCAGCCGCTAGTAGCTGGCAACTCCATCGCCTGCCGTCTACCACACGATCTCATATTCCCCCTATACCCAGTCGACGGAATCATACGGGTGTCTACGGCGGCTCGGATACTTCAGATCACCAATGGTTGGGAAATCCGGGCACACCGCGCGACACTAGTCCACGTTTCGGTAGAAGCATTCTCATGGATACCATTCGTCGAGAAGAGGATGGACTGTAATGTATGTAGTAGATAATGTATCATTTTATTGCATGTGCGATACCCAATTTCGCAATCCGTTCCTTTTTCACACTAAACAGCAACTGAAACCGCGTCTGAAACCGAATCATAATAGAACGCAACTGACGTGTGAATGGCGTGCGTTCCTGGCGATGTTTCGGATCCGGGTATATAGTAAGAGATGCCCCGATCCTCTCTTTTTGTTCAACCTTGATCGACTATGCTGTGGATGATTGCGCTTGCCCTCCTCTTGGCAGCCTGTGCCTCGGCTACCTTACCCAACCACAATACCGCCTTGTATGGCTTTGCCTATGGCATCGATCCAACCCACTGTCCCAGCTTGCAAGAAGTGGAAGGGAACCTGGCCAAGGTCAAGCCATTTGTCAACGTTGTGAGGACATTTGAAATGTTGAATTGCAATCAAGGCAAGGCAAGGATGCAATCCAGCCTTTGAAATGATCTGTTGACCTGGTCATTTTAGCCAACTTAATGCTCACGGCCACGCAGTCCCAAGGGCTTCAACTCATGCTTGGATTGTGGGTCAACAATAATCCCAGTGTATTTGCCGCTCAAAAGCAGGCGCTTGTCCATCTTGTTTCGACATCCAACGTGGATAATGTCATTGGCGTCAGTGTGGGCTCCGAGAGCTTGTACAGGGGCGAGGTCGACAGCAATACCTTGGCTGGATACATTACCGAGACCAAACAAGCTCTTGCCAGCGCCGGCAAGAGCATTCCTGTCAGCACAGCCGATGTCTACTACAAGTTTGAAGCGCCCGTCATTCAAGCCGTCGATTACCTGATGATGAATGCATTTCCTTACTGGGAGGGCGTCGCCATCAGCAGTGCCGCCGACACGCTCTTCAACCACATCAACTATGTCAAATCCATTGCCCAAGGCAAAGAAGTCGTCGTGTCCGAGACAGGCTGGCCCTCCGCCGGACCCAACTTTCAGAGTGCGCAATCTGGTGTCGCGCAACAAGCCCAGTATCTCTCTCAAGTGTCTTGCCGTGCGCAACAAACAGGCACCAAGATCTTTTGGTTCGAAGCCAACGATGAGCCATGGAAGGGCGCTAATACCGTAGAATCCCACTGGGGACTCTGGGATGTCAATGGACAATGGAGGACCAATTATCACTTTGGCTGCTGAAATTAAGCCCATTGTTCTTTTGCCATGGGAAAGGCGCAGAGTAAACTGTCTCCTGAACAACTGCAGGAACTACAGCGTTGTACTTATTGTGAGTAGAGTGGAATAGAGAAACCTTTGGTTGACCCTGTGGTATTTCCAGTCGACAAGAAGGAGCTGCAGCAATGGTGAGATGGATGATATGATGACATGTCTCAACAAGGAGTACAGGTATAGAGGCTTCCTCAAGGACTGTCCTTCAGGTCACTTGGACAAGACAGAGTTCCAAAAGATCTACAAACAGTTCTTTCCCTTTGGTGACCCTACAAAGTTTGCCGAGTATGTCTTTAACGTCTTTGACAACAACAAGAACGGAACGATAGACTTTAAAGAGTTTATCTGCGCACTTAGCGTTACGAGTCGCGGGCGATTGGATGAGAAGCTCTTGTGTAAGTGTCTGGCATTGGTCATACGCTCTGAAACTCAAGGTTGCTTAGGGGCCTTTCAACTGTATGATATTGATAATGATGGGTATATCACGCAAGAAGAGATGCTTCGTATCGTGGATGCCATCTACAAGATGGTAGGCAGTATGGTCAAGCTTCCTCAAGATGAAGATACACCCGAGAAACGAGTCGACAAGATATTTAAGCTCATGGATACGGTCAGTTGTGCGAAATTCCAGATATCTCTTTTCTAACCGCTGGTTCATATAGAATGGAGATGGTCGTTTGAGTATGGACGAGTTTAGGGAGGGCTCAAAGCAGGATCCAACCATTGTTCAAGCTCTCTCTCTCTATGATGGCCTTGTATAAACTATGCAATAAACGTCCCTGTCTGAATGGAGGATGTTGCTCGGCTATCACGTGATCATGACTGGCAAATCCATGATGATATGGCGACTGGTATAAGTCCCTTGGCTCTCTTTCACTCTTTTGCGCGCATCCCCTCAGTGTAGGGTGCATGGTATACATTACAAGACTTTCACATGTTGGAGTCTGTGGTGGTGAACGTACTTAACCGTATACTCGGTGCGTATGTCTCCAACCTGAATTATAACCAGTTGAACATTGGCATATGGAGCGGTAGGTGTTGCAGTGAGGGTACATACGGTGCGCTGAACCCGATGACATAGGTGATGTGGTACTCAAGAATCTCAAGCTTAAGCGCGAGGCGTTAGACAAGTTGGACTTGCCTATTGATGTTTTGGAAGGTAAGGTACACGAGCATTATCATATCAGCGAGCTCAAAACCGGTTCAGGTCACCTCGGCACCCTGACATTGAATATACCATGGAACAACCTAAAGAACAAGCCTGTCAAGATCTATGTGGATGACGTTTATCTGCTTGCGATACCCAGAGTGGACGATGAGGTAATGAGATATCGGCAATGGCCTGAAAGACGGCGATACTTACAGGCGCTCACGTAGATGTCGCCAGAAGAGCTCCAGAGGCGTGCTCAGACAGTCAAACTCAACAAACTTGCCAATGCCGAGCTCATGGCCGCATCAGCCAGTGAGAAGCGGAAAGCGCCCGATGATGGCTCTGCTCAGGCAGCGAACGGAGAAGTTTCCTCGACATTTCTCGCTCAATTGACGACCAAGATTGTGGACAATTTGCAAATCTCAATCAATCATATTCATGTGCGATACGAAGATACGGAAAGTGATGTCGACCATCCTTTTGCGGTAGGATTCACGTTGCGCGAGTTCTCGGCGGTGAGCACGGATGAGGAATGGAATCCGGTGATTAGCAATATGGAAGTGGGCACAATCCACAAATTGATCACGCTGGAGGCGGTATCAGCTTATTGGGATACGGATGCGACAATGTTTGCTGGTCTGGATATTGAGGAGGTGGTGGAAAGAATGAAGGATATGGTAGGTAGGTGCAGAAAGGCTGATGCACTGGCTGACCTTTTGGCTCCCGCTAGATACCCTTGGAATCCGACACCGAAATACGGCATCAGCATGTGTTGAAACCGGTTTCCGGAACCGGCCGCGTCAAAATGCACAAGAAGTTTGGTGGCATGGTACCGAAAGCGGACGCTACACTCTTGTTCAATGAACTGGGGTTTGTTATTGACGACGACCAATTTCGAGATGTGGTTGCGCTTATTGCTCTCTTTCATTCCCACGTCCGTCGACGAGAGGTAAGTGAGCGAATAAAGTTCAGAATGCATCGCAAATACTTATCGATGTATAGTTTATCCCTCTGCGGCCCAAACGTCCGGCAACGCCAAGGACAGCGCCTCTAGCCTTTTTCCGTTACGCCGGTCAGTCCATTTTGGCTTCCATCCACGAGCGCCATTATCGATGGTCCTGGGAGCATTTCGCAAAGCGGCGTGATCAGCGAAAGGAATATGTGGAGTTATATATCCGGATACATATGGGCAAAGCACAGCCGGGAGACGACAAGAAGATGGAGGAGCTTGAGATTGAGCTGAGCTACGAAGATATTCGCTTTTATAGGTCGATTGCCAAACAACGCTTGAGGCGAGAACGAGCGCTTATGGATGCCGAGGCCAAGTTGAGGGCGTCACAAAGACCAAAGCAGCAGACTGGATGGCTCAGTGGTTGGTGGGGTGCGAGTGCCAATACCGCGGATGACGAGGCGGAACCGGTCATGAATGACGAACAGCGACAAGAATTGTATGACGCTATTGACTATGATGAGGATAAAGCCGCCATCGCAGCGGCCGTCGACTTCCCGCGTGACACGATCATGCTATCGCTTTGTACGAAGCTTAAGCGTGGATCATTTTCTCTGCGGCAAGATCCACATGGAATGAACAAGGAGCTCGTGTCCCTCGTATTTAGCAATGTCACCACCGATGTGGTACGGTATCCCAATAGCATGATTTTCAAAGCCGCTCTCGGAGACTTGAGATTGACAGACCACAATGTCGACGAAACTTTGCATCCCCAACTTGTCAAGGTTAAAGAAGATGAGGCGAAATTGGCCCGGCAGTACAGTTCCGCATCACTGGATGTTGAATCCTCACCTCCATCAGCAAGAAGCTCGAGTCCCAACGTCCAAGCCTTGGGATGGCAGGATCTTCGTGACGAGGTGGATGAGATTCAAGAAGAGTTCAGACATCCAGATATCGAAACAACGAATCCCTTCTTTTCGCTTGTAGTGGAACATAAGCCGCTGGACGAGCGAGCAGACAATGCCGTTGCCATCAAAATGAGGCACCTCGAAATAATCTACAATCCCAAGGTCGTGCGGCGCATCATTGATTTCTTTACTCCTCCTGAAAGCGGAATGGAAAGTATCAATGCCCTGATTGATTACGCTGGAGATACATTCGAAGGTCTCAAGGCGCAGACAAAAGCCGGACTGGAATTTGCACTCGACCAGCACACCACACTCGATGTCAAGGTAGACATGAATGCACCCATCATCATCATACCCGAAGACTGTAACCGAAATGACTCCCTCGTCTTACTCATCGATGCTGGACACATCAATGTGGAATCCAATCTAGCTCGAAAAGAAGATATCACAGACTTGAAGCGGAAGCACCGAACGGAATACAGCAAGGAGGACTACGACAAGCTCGCTTCGTACATGTACGACAGATTCACAGTTCAGCTCTCTAAAATGAAGGCGCTCGTTGGTCAGTCTGTAACCGCATGTCTAGAGGAAGTCCGACTACCTGATCCAGAAAGCGATCTGGAAATTGTTGATCAGATTGATATGCAGTTCTTGGTCGAGATGTGTATTCTACCCAAGGCTACCAATATGACGCGACTCAAAGTGTCCGGGGAGTTGCCGCTTTTGTCGCTCAATTTCTCGGATCGCAAGTACCGAACGATCATGACCATCATTGACCTGGTACTTCCACGTGCCGATTCAACGGCTTCTATGGATCGTCAACCGGGCAACACGGATACAGGGAGCTTGCAAGCGAATCAGCGAGAACGGCGCAACAGTAATACCAATACGATAATGGCGAGTACGTTAGAAGGATACCCACAGCGCGGCATTTGGACAAGGCCAAGAGAAATTTTGGTAGACAGCCTGAGCGAGATTGCTGACTCAGATGACGACGAAGTTGCGAGTACCGGACAGTCTTCTATAGCCGATAGCACGGATTTGACGTCCCTTACATCGACGGTAGCGACGCGGCACGGCACTAGCAGATTGGAGCACAAGCTCTTTGAGTTCAGCTTCAAAGTAGGTAAAGTTTCAGCATCCTTACGTCGCGCGCACAGAGATTTCAGCAAGAAGGAAAGACTTCTATGCGATCTCGTATTGCAAAATTTTGTGCTGGAGTTTACTCAACGAGAATACGATATGACGGTGCGGATCCGACTTGCGAGCCTCAATGTGGTGGACAAAATGACACATGGGTCAGATTTCGGGCACTTGATATCATCTGATACTACAGATGACGCTCCAGCCGGAGATTCGAAAAAGGACCTAGTAGAGTTGACATATGTGCGAGTCAATCGACAAAATCCCGAGTATGCCACGCGCTGGGAGAGCAATGATCAGATCCTTGACATTGCGCTATCGACGTTGAACATTGTCCTCACTCGAAGCAGCATTCTCACCTTGTACAACTACATCCTTACCACGTTCGCTCCGAACATGACCACCGCCGCTGCAGTACAGCCGGGTACACCGCGGCTTGGACCATCCGCACCATCCAATGGCCCATCCGAGCCATCCAAAGATGCAACTGGCAACCGGCAATCACAAATACCGTCGCAAAATCTTAATCTCAAGGTCAGCCTTGACAGTGTTAATTTAGTGTGCAACAACGATGGCGTCCGCTTGGCAACCGCTCGACTCTCACACGGCGAGGTGTTCATTTTTGTCGGAAACAATACAGTCAAATTAGGTGCTAACCTCGGCAATTTTAATATCAGTAATGACTTGAAGCCCCACGGGGAATCCGAGGCTTACTTTCCGGAATTCCTCACCGTCGAAGGTAGCGAACTTGTCAATTTCCGATTCGATACATTCAACCCTCAAGATATCCATTACCCAGGCTACGACCAAAAAGTATTTCTTCGTATGGGCTCTGCACATTTCACCTTCCAGGAGGAACCCTTGCGACAGCTTCTTGATTTTGGCAGCAAGTTCGCGGAAATGTACTCTTTGTATGAGAGAGCACGCAAAGCGGCTGTTCAATCTGCAGCTCAATTGCAGGAAGCCGTCACAAAGGTTCATTTCGACGTTATCATCCATACGCCTGTGATTACCTTCGCCAGTCAAGAAAACAGGCATGATGTCGCAAAAGCTTATTTGGGTGAGATCTCCGCAAAGAATAACTTTGAAGATCACGAAAATGCAACCGATTATACCAATGTGATATCAGCCGGTATTCGATCAATTAGACTCGTTTCCGACTTTCAGTTCGCAGATGGCAAACGTCAAGTGCTGCCAATTGTCGAAGACGTCGACATCACTTTCGACGTGCGGCACGATTCTACTGCCCAGGAATATCCATCCGAAGCAGATGTTGCCCTTACCGACATCAAAGGATTCATGTCTGACGTCAAAATCCATCTAACGGCTAAGCAATACAAATTTGTGATGGAGCTCATTACTTCCGTTGGATCAGTTTTCGCCTCATCCTCTCCTGAGGACGATGGCCTTGAACAAATCGCCTCAGACAGCGAAGATGATGACGAAGACTTGACGAGTATAGTGAGCAGACAAATGGAGGCTGCTCAACGTGTGTTTTCCGGTCCAGGAGAGACAAATGACGGCGTCCCTCAAGTGAAATTCAAACTTGACTTTATTGTTTCAAATGTTGTCTTGGACATGTACCTCGGTGATGCATCCCACACAAAGAGCCTAGCGGATGCTGGTCTTTCGGTTCTTTCGCTCAATCAAACGTTGCTCAACCTTCGATACATGTCAGATTCGTCGCTGGAACTCGCCTTTGAAGTGGAATCCCTAACGATCAAAGACACCAGAACGAATGTTAAGACAAAGTTCCGAGAGATCATGCCAGCTGTCATGAGTGGCGATCCGCAATTTGTGATGAAGATCGACATTTCGCCGGCGAATCCTGATCGACACATTCTGTCAGAGTTTACAGTCAATAATCCCAAAATTATTCTATCCTTGGAGCATGTCTTCTTGCTATATGGATGGATCATGGTTCCTTTCCAAGGTCCTCCGAGCAACCCAAAGATGAGTCAAGCATCTCATCCACCGCAAAGCTCCAGGAATGAGGCAAGGGACGGATCCGTTGGTCGGCGGCGGTCTACTCAGTCCAAGCAATCCAGAACCCCCCCCGCACAACAACAGCAACAAGGGAACAACCAATTCACGTTTACAGCGATGCTCAATAATGGGGAAATCATCCTCTTGGCTAATCCACTTCATTCGAATTCGGAGGCTGTTGTGCTATCATCCAAGCGAGTCACTTTATCTCAGCAGGCAGTTTTTGCTCTTGCCTTCGACAAGATTGGCATGTTCCTTTGCCGCATGGACAGACGGGAACAGACGAGCTTGCGCTTCATTGAGACATTCGACTGCATCCTGACCATGGATAACCGAATGGAGGACCCTAATCAGCCTACAAGCGACATAGTCATTGATGTACAGCCGCTTATTTTACGTCTATCGTACCGAGATGCCTTGCTCATCTTGGATATCTTCAACAAGGCATCGGAACTGTCGGGCAGTCGAAGCGATCACCCAGACGGCAAGAATGCACGTTCGCATGCAAAGATGGGTATGCAGGCTCCACCAAAGTCCAATGAGATCGCAAAGAGCTCTGCGAATACGCGTCGGAAATCTTCGCTCAGATCGAACAAAAAACCAACCAAGGAGAGTCTTACGCTAGCTTTCCAGAAACTGCAATTGATCCTCATTGAGGATGTTCATGAATTACCGCTCATTGACATGAATTTGCAGCCATCGACTGTCCGAGTTTCCGATTGGTCTATCGGGTTTGTGGTCGATACGCAATTGGAGGCTGTGGTGAACTTTTTCGACGTCAAAAACTCTCATTGGGAGCCTCTACTAGAGCCTTGGAACTTCCGCGTGAAATTTGCCCGCCAAATGCGGCCTGAGAAGTATTCAGTCGAACTGTATTCAGAGCAATCCATGGAGTTGAACTTGACACACGTTTTCATTGAGACTGCTATGAATACGGTACGAAGCTGGGATGAGAAGACAAGCCATGTACTGAAGACACAGAGGGGTTCAGTATCGCCGTATCTGATCGAAAATCGGACAGGATATACCATTCATCTTTGGGGTATCACGGATAATAGGAGCACGGGAGAAATGAGCATCATAGAAGATGGTTCGGACTTATCTTGGAGCTTCGATGATTGGCGCAAGCGACGAGAGGTAAGCGCGATCAGATTGCTCAGGTGCCCCTTTGCTTACACTTCTCCTTAGTCTACGTACGTAGGCAAGAATATGCTTGGTTTACAGATTGAAGGGCCGATGTGGGAGAGTCTCAAGAATGTACCCGTTGATCGGGAGGGCACATCTTCCTACATTTTGCGTCCAAAAGTTAACAAGGTCTCTCACCGTTTGATTGTGGAGACGCGCCTCAAGGACAATGTAAAAATTGTGACCCTCCGGTCCACCTTGCTGGTCGAAAATCGGACGCTGCTTCCTGTTGATGTCATGATGGTCAATGCGGCGGGTGAAGCAACTTCATCTGTTTATAAAGTTGGTAGGTACCGCGGGCACATGTCCCGATAGCGAGCACTACTGACAATCTATCTAGCTCCAGGGCAAGATTTTGCGGTGCCAATCGAAATGGCTTATCATGGTCGCATCTGCGTGCGGCCGGATGGTAAGCCTTATTCATGTTGTTGTTCCCCTTTTAACAATGCAATAGCCGGCTTCGGATATGACTGGAGCGCGGAGAAAATTTATTGGGCCGACATAGCCCAAGGATATCGGCCTCATTCGTTGACGTGCACCTCCGTCGAGGCCCAAGCCCCGCCCTTCCGTTTCCAAGTTCACGGTCGCTTTGATGCGAAGAATCCATCCGTAAGGTGAGACATATCTCTTGCCGATGCCGCTCCCTCTTAGGATTAAACATGACCAATTTTAGAACATATCCCACAATGTCCATACGTTTGAGTGCTCCAATCGAGATTGAAAATCTCCTACCGTATGACTTCAACTTCCGCATTGTGGACAAGAATACTCGAGAAAACTTTACATACTTCTTGCGCAACGGTGGCACGAGCCCCTTGCATGTTGTTGAAATGGGACACTTGCTGTTGTTGAATATCGAGCTCAGAGATACTGGTGAGTGCTAACATATGAGATTCAAGCGCTTATCCGTTTCCTCAGAGTACGGTGGAAGCGAGTTTGCAATCATAAGCTCTCAAAATGAAGATTTAAGCCTGGACGACCAGCTTGTCTTGACCGACCGCGATAACTTGAAGCTGCATTTGCGGATTAATAGCGTGTATGTTGATAGCGATCACTCTCCTGACTGGAAGCTGATGAACGAGTCCAGAGAAATTCCGGAGTCTGGCGGAGCATATAAGTTTAGTGTTTACGCACCGTATGTGATCTTGAACAAGACCGGCCTACCCATGAGATTCATGACGCGGTCAAACATGCAAACACCCAGGCTTGCTGCTGGACAAGGTTTGTACTGTACTCTGATTGGAATTGCGTGTTGATAAGTTGCTCGTCCAGCTACCTATGTGAACCAGGAAGAGAAGGTGATGCCTTTCATGTTCTCTTATCCAAAGACCGACAAGCGAAATCGGTGCATCGTGCAGATTGGCCAGTCCGAATGGAGCGAGGTAAGAACTCCCGTTCCAGTAGATAGGATTGAGATTGATATCACTGACGCGACGATCAGGCAATCAGTTTCGAGGCGGCTGGTAGTGTTCAGGAGGTCGTAATACCTTCTGCGTCAAAGTCTTCTGAGGAAATCCATTTGGGGGTTTCGGTACAAGAAGGCAGTGGGAAGGTAATATGGTTCAGGATGCATGGTCGACAGATCTTCTCATCGTTGAGTACAGTTTAAGCTCACGAAAGTCGTTACGTTCACTTCTCGATTTATCCTGAAGAATAATAGTAAGGAGGATTTGAATTGTCGCGAACCAGGAACGTCCATGTCACTACACATCCCAGCTGGTGAGAAGCTGCCAATTCATTTCATGCGTCGTGGGCAAGAGAAATATCTCACAATTCAATACCCAGGACTCAATAATGCATGGTAAGTCCAAAAGATCCGATTACCTCTTCCGCTCCAATCTCATGAGTTTATTCACCAAGGTCTGCGCCATTCAATATTCGCGAAATTGGCAAGATACATGTCAAGTTGAGCAAATCCGAGCAACACAGTCTGGATCTGATTCGCGTAGATGTTCTACTGGAAGATGCGACGATTTTCGTGATCTCGAGCAAGGAAGAAGGCAAATGGCCCTACAGAATTGACAACCTTTCGAGTGTAGATGTGACGTTTTATCAACAGGTAATGGGCTTACCTCCTGTTGGTCGCATGCACTCATTGATGACACAGGAGATGGTTCCTCTTGGTGAAGAGTTCAGTTCCTCAAGCCGCCTAAGTCCGGCTAGAAAGAAGTATCGCTTACCAGCCGGGAAAGCTGTGAAATACTCTTGGGACTATCCAGCGATGAACAACAAGGCACTTATGTTACACGTCAATGGAAGAGAGCGTTTGGTGAACATACAGGAGATTGGCAATCAAGTCCCATTCAAATATCCGGTTTGTAAAACAATCTCCTTGCCGTCCTGGCCCTTAACGTTGTTAATTTGTCCAGATTGGCAGTAGTAGTGGTATAATGTCAATCGATGTGACAGCAGAAGGCTTAACGCAAGTTCTACGGCTCACTGATTTCCGGCAATCCGAAAGTTTGTTTCGACCAAATTCCATGTCATCCACGTCGAGCCAGGATCGGCCGACGGAGCCCAGCTCACAAGCTGCCAAGGAAGGATTTCGGATGGTGGATGTTCAGTCGGTGACCTCGCTCACATTCCAAGTCCGTCTGGCTAGGGTTGGTGTTTCCATCATCAACAAGCAAATGAAGGTATGGAATGAAGAGTGCAAGCCTCAGTGCCTTACCCAATGCGGCTTACGTTACATATAGGAATTGCTCTATGCGACCGCGCAGGGAGTCAATTTGACTTTCTCCGATTCCACAGTATATCAATCGCTGCGAGCTGAGGTGAAATGGCTCCAGGTGAGGAAATGGTCGTGGTGTAAAGAACTTTACTGATGCTGTTTTGCACACCAACGCAGATCGATAACCAGATATTTGATACCATTTACCCTATCTTATTGTATCCGAGCATCGTAGACAGGGATGAAAATACCCTTCCGACGTTTCAATTCGCAGTCCACAGAGTCAAGGATGACTGTAAGTTCCTGAATCTTTCATTAGCCCTTGATATACTCACACATTGCTTAGCTCACGGCGTTATGTACATCAAGTATTTCTCTGTGTTGCTTCAAGAGATGAACTTTGAGATGGACGAAGACTTTCTCTATGCTCTGCTAGATTTCACCAAGCTTGACGTTGCGGGATGGTCCGACATTGCGAGCTCGTAGGTGCATGATTGGTATCATTGACTGTGCTCTAACGGCGTCTTTAGGCGACTTTGCGATGAAATGATTGACATACCGGAACCAAAGTCACTCGAGGGCGAATCACAGCTTTACTTTGAGTATTTCAATCTTCAACCCTGCAAACTTAACATCTCGTTTGTTCGTACTGAGCATATGACCGTGGTTGACGAACGGTACGTTTGAAAAGATTGCGTATTTTCGCAGCTACTAACGCCAGTTTAAAGCCCGGCTGCAAACTTGCCGGTCATGTTTTTCCTAAATGTTTTGACCATGGCCATAGGAAACATCAATGTATGTCACACCCCACTGCCTTAGCTACTTGCTCATATGCCACACCTAGGACGCACCGATTAAGCTCAATGCTCTAGTTATGGAAAACGTCAAAGTGAGTGGCATTGTGCTGCTCGATAGAATACAAAAGCACTATGGAGAACAATTCTTCTACCAACTGCACAACATCATTGGATCTGCCGACTTCCTTGGCAACCCGGTTGGCTTGTTCAACACTCTCAGCACGGGAGTGCAAGAGCTATTCTACGAACCGTATCAAGGAGCTGTCATGAGCGATAAGCCTCAGGATCTCGGTCTTGGCATCGCGAGGGTAAGTGTAGGGCAGCCGGCGAATCCTCAGCTTAGCTATCGTATTATTAGGGCGTTGGTGGTTTTTTCAAGAAGAGCGTATACGGTTTCTCAGACAGCTTTTCCAAGGTGACTGGAAGTATTGGTAAAGGCTTGTCAGCTGCCACCTTCGATACAGCATACCAAGATCGACGGCGTATGAACATGGCGCGAAACAGACCTAAACATGCTATTGTCGGCGTTCGTCAAGGAGCCGAGTCGTTCGCAAACAGTGTCATGAGTGGCGTTACTGGTCTAGTGAAGCGCCCCATTGAAGGAGTCGAGAAAGACGGACTCGGTGGTTTCTTTACTGGTTTCGGACGAGGCATTGCGGGGGCATTGACTAAGCCTGTAGTCGGCGTGTTTGACTTGGCAAGCAACGTCTCTGAAGGCAAGTATACTGGATTGCGCTTTAACGCGGCGCTTTGAAACATGCTCACAGACGGTTAGGTATCCGCAACACAGCGGTAGACACTAATGACATTGATCGTGTACGATTGCCGCGTTTCATTGGCAAGGAGGGTATCCTAAAGGTGAGTGGACTGTCTCGATCCATTTTATTATTCATGCTGAATTGCGGTTCCATCCCAGCCCTACGATGCACGGGAAGCGCAGGGTCAAAGCTGGTTAAGAGAATTGACGGGAGGAAAATACTTTGACGAGGAGTACTTGGGTCACTGTGAGGTGCAAGGCCCCGACCTCGTCGTCCTCCTCACCTACGCTCGAATCATGCTTATTCGAACCAGAAACCTTGTGATCGAGTGGGAAGAGATGTTCCAACAGATCCAAACCATCAAGCTTGAGCGCACTGGAATTGCGCTCTACCTACGCGGCGGCGTACCAGCCGAGTTTATCCTCATTACCAACAAACGCGAAAGGGAAAGCTTCTTCAAAAAAATCGAGGAAGCCGTCTTGAAGTTTAATGCAGATAGGAGACCATTGGATTAGACATGTATATTCGCCTACGTGTACAGCTAGATAATTGTCCTTTGTTGCATCTAAAAATGAAGTGCTTCGTGCAAGCTACCCGCAATAGCTGATCGCATAGCCTTCGCAGCTCCGGTTTCCCACATGACATGTGCAGTGCATGCTCGATGCGTTGCGCCGGACACGCGCACCATTTGTACTTGAACACCGGCTTCTATCATGCGACGTCCATACGCCTCCGCTTCATCCCTCAATGGATCCACTTCAATGGTCAAC
>MVBO01000005.1:201161-373735 GCA_002261195.1 Bifiguratus adelaidae
AGAGCGGTGTCGCTCCCGCTCGGAATAATGGCGATGGTGTCACTTGCGCGCGTTGGCTCGCATGAGCAGCTCCTGCAATGACAGATCAACATGCCATTCCTTTCTGGGCTTTTACGGCGACCTACTTGTCTGCGGCGTGCCATAAGATGCGCGCAGAGATGCGTCAAACGTTGGGGTATTTGCAGATATTCCTGATGCTTTGCTTGAAGAATTCAGGGATGTCCGAGAGGCGATGCCGGTCTTGCTCATGAGTCGTTGAGCTGCGGGAGATAGAGTGACATCGCCAGCGCTAAAGATGGAGTGAGTCCATTAGAATACAGGCCACACAATGCTCACCGATGGCTGGATGTAGCAGCCGCAGCTTTTCGACGCAGACTTTGGGAGGCCTTGTCGGAAAGTCGCTTGGCTAGCTCGTCACGTCTAGATGTTGGTGGCAACCGAAATTCGGGACCTATAAATTATATTCGCTCGTCGATCTCGCTGTGATCAGAAATTTACGTACCTGGTGTCTCCTCACCGCCTCTTATCAACATCGGCGTGCCTTCAATGGTACCCCACGTCATGAGCGGTGTATCCATGGAAGAAGGATCGATTGTCGGTGTCTGCTCCACATATTTGTAGCCTCTGATGGTGGGGGTATCACTCGATGTCTCTGAGGCTACCAAAAGGTGCAACCCATTGAGTATGACATCTGTAACAAACCGCAAGCAGCGATCTTACCTGCAATATCTCGCCACGGGGTCACGAAACCTTTTTGCAGATTCTCCATAGACGGCGCCATTTTCGCTCCCGCGATCTCTTCTGTGTCTTTGTCCAATGAGGTGTTGTGATAGACGATGGCTTTTTCTTCGCCGCGAACAACTTTGTCTCCGTCATGCTGATAGGATGTTTGCGGATGATACATGAGCGTGTTTTGAGCCTTGAATTTCCAAGTGTTCACTCCCGCTTTGCGCGTATCTGGAGCCGCCATCGACGTTGATCCTCCATCGGTCAGCAATTTGTCCTCTGAGGCGGGTCCCTCGAGTCGCAATTGATGGGTTTCCTTGTCGTATAGCCATTTGTAATTGTCTCTCTTTCGCTGATTGACCTTTTCGATGAGATCGAGAAATGACGCATTGTCTTCACTACATGGAAATGAGTAAACATCATCTGCGTACAAGGCCGATGTTCGGCTACGGCTCACCTTGTATACTTGTTTTGAAACTGATCTAGAGAGAGATTAAGATCTACTTTATGTGCCAAATCATCCGAAGGTTGACTCTTGGGCCGTCCGGAGCGCGTAGAGTAAGGCGTACTTCGGACGCCTCGCGGAGTTGCACTAGCCTTGCCTGTTTGCTCTTTTTTGCCCTTTGACTTTTGGCCGGCGAGTTCGGCAAGCTTCGCGGCTGCTGACTGTAGACGGACAAGGTCACCTTTTTCATAGGCGTCAAGGTATTCTTGTTGAGCTTTTAGCTTGGTAAGGTTCGGAAAGAAGTCGCGCTCAATGATGTAGGATATGGCCTCCACATAAGTGTCTTCGTCGAGTATATGCTGTTTGGTTATTTTTGACTGTTGATAGCGCCCGGAAGTGTCTGGCTTGATGAGCGCCTGCGACGATGCCACCGGTGTACGTCCTTCGGCCATATTCGTGCTATCCGGCGCGGTCCGAATCACGTCGCGATCGCTCCCAGACGACCTTGCTCACACCAAAAGCACTATACAACGTCGACGTAGTAGGCCAGGTTTGTGCACAGATCAGTTGACTCCACAGGTGTTACAGCAACTGTAAGAATAGAAAGGCTAGTTTAAACACAGTCTTTTATTGAGTAGACCACTGCTTTACAAAAACAACGCTTGACATATTGACCAGCACTCCTTGTTGCATCTTGCTCTCAAAGAATACTAGAGCGAAAGCAAGTGTCAATACATTGGCTTCACACAAACCCATCCAACCCAAGATGCAACAACACGAGTCAGATAATACATGCAATAAATCTTTTAAATCCACATGGTTCTTTCAGAACAGGTCTGTGGTAAAAACGTACTCATCATCCGTGTAGAAGCGTCTCCAAGTTCCCGAGAACCCCAACGCTTACCTGTTCAACAAGCCAACAAAAAACAAGATGCAAGAGAAACAAGGCCCAGCCAAGCTTCCTATATACGCAAAATTTTTGTTGTGTCGTCATCGATTGACCATGCTCACGCGTCGATGATTGTGCAAGTCACTCATGTCAACTTGAAAAGTATAGTGTAGGTCTACATGCATACCCGAGGAAAAGGAGACCTATACTGAGTCGCCAATAGGTCATACAACTGCGCCATTTGTGCCGCAAAACTCATCTCACCATCGTCGGAGACGTCCTCAGGGGATACAGGACCGCGTTTCTACTGTCCACAATGCCGTAGAACGGTAGAGTACACGTCCGATAACTTTTCAGCGTCCTTTCGACTTGCTTTCACGGTCAGAGAAGCATGTACACCCGTTGCTCATACCCTCGTCGCGTTTGATGACATTGCCGAAAAAGTCATTGGCTGTAGTGCCCTAGAATGGGAACAGCGCGTTCGCATGCACCCAGAAACCATCCAGCTCATGTCTAATCAATTGCGAGGTGCATGGTTCAGAGTCACATTACGAACCAAGCGTAGAGTCAAGAAGGTAGGCGTGGGCAAACCAACGACCATGTGACATCGGCTCATTTCTCTATCCATAGCATGCCCATCTCATCCCAGATCGTATCATTGCCACCCTCACCCGCTTGCAATGACTTCTATTGGTGCATTTTCGAGAATTAGATTTTAATTCATTAGAAACAAAAAAAACTTTTCTGAACAACAAACTCCTGTCGGCCGCATTCCCTTCTCTCTCTTTCTCTCTTTCTCTTTTCTCTTCGTCCTACAACTTTTTATTGCAATGGCCGAAGAATACAACGGTGCTATCGGTATCGATCTCGGTACTACGTACTCTTGTGTCGCTGTTTGGTAAGTCTAGTGCTGATCAGCTTACGGTGGCTTTCGACGTACCTGCATAAAACGTGCTCGTGTTGATGGGCACATAATGCTATGGATATAGGACGTCGGTGCCGTGAACTGAGCGAGTACAAGGTGGACTGTAACTGATCTCAAACGTTTTGTCGACAGGGAATCTGAACGCGTCGAGATCATTGCCAACGAGCAAGGTAACCGCACCACCCCTTCCTATGTTGCCTTCTCTGAGTCTGAGCGCCTCATTGGTGATGCCGCCAAGAACCAGGCTGCCATGAACCCCAAGAACACCATCTTCGATGCCAAGCGTCTCATCGGTCGTCGTTTCGATGATCCTGAGGTGAAGTCCGACATGAAGCACTGGCCCTTCACTGTCATTGAGGAAGAGGGTGCTCCTTACATCCAAGTCGAGTACCAAGGCGAGACCAAGAAGTTCTCTCCTCAAGGTATGTCAAAAATGTCGATCGTTTTCATTCTCTTTCGGGGGCTAAAAATATTATTGTTTAGAAATCTCTTCCATGGTCCTCATCAAGATGAAGGAAAT
Organism: Bifiguratus adelaidae; assembly: GCA_002261195.1. NCBI lineage: Eukaryota > Fungi > Mucoromycota > Endogonomycetes > Endogonales > Bifiguratus > Bifiguratus adelaidae. Next base: position 204,667 of record MVBO01000005.1, read on the forward strand.
TGCTGAGGCTAAACTCGGCAAGACCGTCAAGAAGGCCGTCATCACCGTTCCTGCCTACTTCAATGACTCTCAACGTCAAGCCACCAAGGACGCCGGTGTCATCTCCGGCATGGAAATCCTCCGTATCATCAACGAGCCTACCGCCGCTGCTATCGCCTACGGTCTAGACTCCAAGACCCAAGCCGAGAAGAACGTTCTCATTTTCGATCTTGGTGGTGGTACTTTCGATGTGTCCCTTTTGACCATTTCTGGCGGTGTTTTCGCCGTCAAGGCCACCGCCGGTGACACTCACTTGGGTGGTGAAGACTTCGACAACACCCTCGTCAACCACTTCACTCAAGAGTTCAAGCGCAAGCACAAGAAGGACATCTCTGGTGATTCTCGTGCCGTCCGTCGTCTCCGTACTGCCTGTGAGCGTGCCAAGAGAACTCTCTCTTCCTTGACTCAAACCTCCATTGAGGTCGACTCTCTCTTCGAGGGTGTTGACTTCCAAACTAACATCACCCGTGCCAAATTTGAGGAGCTCAACTCCAACCACTTCAACGGTACTTTGGAACCCGTCCGCCGTGTCCTCAAGGACGCCAAGATGGAGAAGAAGGATATTGCCGAGATTGTCTTGGTGGGTGGCTCTACTCGTATCCCCAAGATCCAATCCCTCCTTCAAGAGTTCTTTGACGGAAAGGAGCTCAACAAGTCCATCAACCCTGATGAGGCTGTCGCTTACGGTGCTGCCGTTCAAGCCGCCGTCTTGACCAACCAAGCCGGCAACGAAAAGACCCAAGATCTTCTTCTCTTGGACGTCGTCCCTCTCTCTCTCGGTATCGAGATGCAAGGTGGCATCATGGCCGTCGTCGTTCCCCGTAACACTCCCATCCCCGCTCAAAAATCCAAGATCTTCACAACCACCGTTGATGGTCAAACACAAGTCACATTCCCAGTTTACGAAGGAGAGCGTTTGATGACAAAGGAGAACAACTTGCTCGGAGAATTCGAACTCTCTGGCATTCCTCCTATGCCCCGTGGTCAACCCGAGCTTCTGTGTACCTTTGACTTGGATGCCAACGGTATCCTCAAGGTCACCGCTCAAGACAAGGCTACTGGTCGCAAGGCCAACATCACCATCTCCAACTCTGCTGGTCGCCTTTCCGCTGCCGAGATTGAGCGTATGATCAAGGACGCCGAGCAATTCGCTGATGTCGACAAGAAGAAGGAGGAGACCGTCCAAGCTCGTCAAGAATTGGAGAACTACGTTTACCAGATCGAGTCCACCATGAACGAGCCCAACATTTCCATGAAGATGAAGCGTGGTGATAAGAATGCCATTGAGGAAGCTTTGGCTGAGGCCATGGAATTCCTCGACATCAACGCTGAGGGCGCCGACAAGGACAACATCAAGGGTGCCGAAAAGAAATTGAAGCGCGCTGTCACCCGCGCTTTTGCCCACCTTTCTCGATAAATTACTCGTTGACCGAGATGGAAAAGGGAATCATGATTTTTTGCATCTCCACGTTCATATTACTCTTTTTCTTTTCATCTGTTAGAATATATACAGTTGAGCAAAATACATCCAGTTTTGCATGCATCACTGTTCACTATCGCTCTACAGATTCTCCTGGTCGGGATGATCACCCGCAGCCATCAGGTCAGGCTTCTCCAAGGCCTCTTCAAATGCTTGAGCATTCTTGTCTGTCTTGTTGCGTCCATGCAACATTTCCTCCTCATCTGCATCCTGTGGAATTAAATTCTGAGCCTTGGCTGCGTGAATCGCGTGACGATCCATTTCGGTGGCAAAACCCTCTCCAGTCTGCCGATTGTAATTGAGCGACGAAGCTCCACCTGCACTCGCCTGTACCTCTTGACCCACAAGATCGGCATCATTGGCCGTGGCCGACTTTTGCGTTACACCGCCTGAAGCAGCCACAGGAGCATCATCCTGAGACCATGGATTGGTCTGTTCAGGTGCCGCAGAGGCATAAGATGTAGGCTGTCCTTCAATCGCAGCTGTTGCTTGTCCTTGTTGATAAGCAGACATGATGAATAGCAAGATAGGATAGGCATTGCCCTTTTATATACACGAAAATGCGCTGGACAATCTGAAATTGCATCATTGGCGCGAAACAGAGTTGCTGAATTTGGACAATGTGCCAAGTTGGGGGAGGGTTATGTCAGGCGACGTGTGGTGCTTATTTGGACTGTTGTTAAAGGAAAAGGCCGAAAAGGGGGATGAAACACAGGCTCACTCGTGCTTAGTGATACCTGCCAATCTCATGGTTTCCGAGTACAATGAGTGTGAATCTTTGTGTCGATGCTTTCCAATCACCAAAATATATTTATATACACATATATACGTATATACCTTGGTGCTTAACCATGCTCCAAGACCTCTTTCATGTTATCCAGACTCGCCAGTCTATCCCTCTGTATATCACCTATAGACAATGCCCCATCCATGGCTCTTTGCTGACATAATGACCCTACGACCAACTGCAACCTGATCTTTCACGTGATGCGAGTTTCGAGAAGCCTTGGTCTGTCTTTCTTTGCTTCCCCGCCTTTCTGTCAGCATGTCCATGTCACAGTTGGTCGACGGGGCAGACTGTGGTCCAGTAAACCCGCTGAATGGGTTGATGAAACAGTTTTCACAGGATAGAAGTTTGCAGCAAGATCGCATAGCATCGACTTCTCGACATCAGGTATTTGCTGCGACAAGGTTGCATACAGGGCTCTGACACCGCTTGCAGCCTTCATTTAGAAACCGTGGCAAGGCTCCAGCACATCATGAATTGGAGGTATGATAAAGAATGCTGATATGTCTCGGCGACGGATATTGACGCAAAGATATAGTTTGCCGAAGAGTTTCATCGGCAAGTGACCGGATCTCAGATACCTCACTCGCAAGAGTTTGATGCGGTGCTCAACCGTATGGATACGCTACGACTGGGCGCTCCTCCATTGCACGCATCCCCAGCTGGAGATTGGTCACAAGATTTCTTGAATGCTTCGCCACAAGTTGGTAAACCTGATTTGATGGTAGATCCGAGTCAGTATGAGGAGTTTAACCGCATTTTTAAGGATGCTTCACGTGCTGGTGAGTAGAAAAGGCGAACTATGCGTCAGATTGTGTCTCACGCTTGATGATAGATGGCTGGGTTGGTGAATTTACTCAGTACAATCCGCCGCCAATGATGAATCAACTCGATCACCATGACGTTAAGGCGTTCAATGAGGCATTTGAGCAAGCGGAGCAGACTGCCAATTGGGAGAAAGAATTTGCAGCTTTAGAAGGTCAAGGTAGCTGGGCAGACGAATTCGCAGCGCAAGAAAAGAGCGATATTGTTGTAGGCGACGAAAAGGAGGCGCTCAGATTGACAGCCGGCAAGCTACTAAATTCCGTCAGCAACTCCGACAATCCCAAATTCAAAAACTCGCAATTCATGGCTTTTATGCAAAAGCTGCGGGATAACGAGGTGGAAATTGAGGGTCAGAAAGTAGTGCCAGGCAAGGGAAAAGTCGGAGAAGACTGGGCCGCCGAGTTCCAAGGGACCCAAGCGCATACACGCGGTGGTGACTGGGCTACGGAGTTTGGACACCAGCAATTGGATCATCGGTCGGAACCCATCCAAAACAACGATTGGGCAACGGAATTTCAAAGTGCGGTATCCAAAGATTCTGTCCATGACCATGATTGGGTGACAGACTTTGCTCGGGATATGGGGCTCACCGATCGGTATGAGATGGGCAAAGGCGACGAACTCAACGACTGGGTCAGTCAGTATCGACAGAATATTGAACATTTGCGTACTGCGCAAGACACCGAATGGGATAGCATGCAGAAGGACTGGGAAAAGTACAGCCCTGACAAAGGACTAGGTTATCGTGCTGATGCTCCCGAGTATGCAACCTACCAATTTACTTCCGACAATCCTTTCCTGAACATGACTCCAGCTCAACTCGACAAGACGCTACAGTCGGCACAGGAAAACATGCATCTGGCTGAAAGCATACTTGCTTTGGAAGCCAAGCTTCAACTCGATCCACAAGATGCCACATCATGGTTTTCACTAGGCGTCAAGCAACAGGAAAATGAGCGTGATGGAGCCGCTATTGCCGCCCTCCGACGCAGTCTCGAGCTGGATTCTTCCCTGAATGACGCTTGGCTCAGTCTAGCAGTGTCCTATGTCAATGAAAATTGTCGAGCCGACGCTTACGACGCTCTACACGCCTGGATCATCCACCATCCCATCTATTCCTCCCTTCCTGCCACCAAAGGCAAGCAAACTGTATCATCTGCAGACCGACATCAGCATATTACAAATTTCTTTTTGGAAGCCGCACGCTCCCAATCGGCCGACAACATGGATCCAGACGTACAAGTTGGTCTTGGCGTTTTGTTCAACGTGTCGGAAGAATACGACAAGGCCATTGACTGTTTCCGTGCCGCTCTAGAATCTAGACCTACCGATTATCTCCTCTGGAACAAGTTGGGTGCTACATTGGCCAATTCACGGGACACTCAACACGCGATCGAAGCTTACTTTGAAGCTCTGTCCATCAACCCATCCTATATTCGCGCTCGATACAATTTAGCCATTTCATGCATCAACATGGAACAACACAAGGAAGCCGCCGAACATCTCTTGCACGCCCTAAGTCTACAGGGACGGGAAGATCAGGACATGTCTGGTCGTAAATTGAGGGATTCCTTTGGTGAGGAGCGTGTGGTGGGTGTCATGGGAGGTATGAGCGATAGTGTATGGGACGCCTTACGCATGGTGATGTTTATGTAAGTGAAACATGATGCGGTTTGGATGACAAACTCATGCATCACAGGATGAACCGCTCCGACTTGGCCAATGAAGCCGAAGTACGCAACATCACGGCCTTTCGACGAGACTTTGAATTTTAAAGCATCAAAGGATAAAAAGATCATAAAGGAATGCAATTATTAGATGACTTGTGTACGATACGGATGGAGAGTTGCTATAGATTGACAAATCTGGCGCAAATGCAAATGGCCCACGATTGGCTTTTAAACCAACTCCAACTAAGGACGGTTAGAGACAGCATGACAGGATGTCGTCTACTTACATAATTGCTGGGCGCGATGCCAAACTCTCCATTCGCCTTACGTGCCTGCCACCATTTGCCCTTATTATCCATGATTTCCAAAAGTTCACCCTTGGCGAACGAGAGCTCCTTGGGATCTTCTGGGTTCGCCTCATCTATACCAATATGAGCGAAATTGATCGAAAAGCGTCAGGTACTTACATGCATAAAGCGCCTTGGCCTTGAAGAGATATTGAGCATTAGGCACCACGTTGGGACTACCAGCGTCCTTGGGAAGTGCGTCATCTTCGGCCAATACCTTGCTATGGTCGTTCATGGGTACTGATTGAGGTGGGTATGGCGCGGGGCTTTCCATGCCAGGTGGAGGGAAGGTATGGTTCTGGTTTGCGAATCCTCCATAGTTGGGCGTGTAATGGCCATTGTTGGGAGGGAATGGATTGTTGTTTGAGTTGTAAGACATGTCGTGCTTGTTGCCAAAGCCTCCACCGGCTTGGCCCAAGATTCGGGTCGAAATGTAGGATTCCTCAGCCGATCCGAAGACAAAGACCCACACAAACTAGTGTCGTGGCAGTCAGGCATATTTGCGAGGACCACATGTCTGCTTACCTGCACAATGGCCATAAAGATGTAACCAGCGGCAATGGCTTGGCTTGCAGGAAACCCCACTCCAACAGATCCCGAGATCTGATAAGTCACGAAAGCAATACTTGCCGCAAGGTAAGTGAGGACCTAGAACGTATGAGCATGTGAACCAAAGGCAGTTTTGCAGAGGTACATACCACCAAACGGTAGTGAGCAATGGTATCCGACATGACGACAAAGAGAACACAGAGGTTGAGCAAGAGTTCTGCAAGGTCAAGGTGTCAGCGCTCGGTGAGCCGTGTGTCGTCAACGAGTACTTGCCATAAACGATGAGCCACCAGCTGATCGAGGTTTGGAAGCCTACCCCGGCACATGTGCCGGCAAAAGCAATGATCCACCCAATCTAAACGAACGGTCATTAGCTGATGCTCCACAAGGACCCAGTCCTGTTGATAATGCTTACAAAAGCGAGAATCAGAGAGGACAAGAAGACCGGATTGCTCGTAACGAGCCCAACATCAAATCGGCCAGCCATCTTTTGCGAACTATCGTTAGAGATGAGCTACACACCTCGTCAGTACCTAAATCCATTCGCTGCGCAAGCACTGACCTGTCTTTCTTCTGGATGCAAAGGAATGATGTCTGTAACAGGCTCCTGCAGAGCCCGAGAATGAAGGAATGTGCGGAAAGATGATTAAGGGGCTGGGCATGATAAAGTGTTCTATTCTTGTAACTGTTGTGTTCTTTAGGATACAGGAGAGGTTCAGAGCTTGCGCAGACAATGTGAAGTGACGATGCCTATGGTCTCTTGTGCATAGTGTGCTTTGGAACGAGGGGAAAATGGTGAAAGGATGCGGGAGGACCGGTTGTCGTCCGTTACGGTTTTGCAGCAACATGACCCCCTTTTGCAGGCTGCGTTCAGCGTGGCCAGTACATATACGCTCCGTGACCAGCTCTTGGGTCCAGGTCGAGCAGCAGTGGTTGGACGTTTGGGACGAGAAAGATGCTCGCAACAAAGATAGTCAATCACTAAACGCATCCATAGCAACCAGCCATGGTGGATGTAAAATACATCTCGAGCAAGCAGATTCAACAAGTATACTGACGAACGCTTTATTGCTTGGCTGAACCAGCGTGCATTGCGGCTTTATAAGCCTGCAGTGCTCTATCTCTGCCAAACTTGTGATCTACCATCGGTTTAGGATAGCTAAGATACGTGTCAGTGACAGGTGGCACTAGATGCCACATACCTACTTGAGCGCTTCGAAGGCCTTGCGGTCTAGCACATGGTATGGGTCATGGATAGCCGGACCACGGATCGTCTTGAGCTCAGGCACCCATCGGCGGATATAGTCGCCCGACTTGTCGAACTTCTCGGATTGCAGCATAGGGTTAAAGATGCGAAAGTAGCGCTGAGCGTCTGTGCCTGTGGAAGCAGCCCATTGCCATCCGCCATTGTTGGACGCCAAATCACCGTCAATCAAGCACTGCATGAAGTACCGTTCACCCTGAGGAGGTGCACATGTTGAGTAGCTGCCGTCGTCTCTTGATCATAATGCAACTACTTACCCTTTGCCAATTGATGAGGAGGTCCTTGGAGAGAAACATGGCCGTCGCCATGCGGAGTCGATTGTGCATCCATCCAGTGGCATTCATTTGACGCATACCCGCATCGATAATGGGATATCCGGTCCGACCTTCGCACCATGCGAAAAACGCTTCATTCTCCTCGTCTTCGTTATAAGTGGCCCATTGAATGTTGTTGCCCTCATCCCTAAACGGCTGGTTCTTGCATACTTTTGGGTAATGCACCAAGACATGACGATAGAAGTCGCGCCAAATAATCTCCTGGATCCAGCTTTGGATGCCATCACTGCCTGAGGAAAGTTTACCATTGTTGGCCTTGACAGCTGCTTGAAGACATTGTCGCGATGAAATGATTCCCGACGCGAAATGCGGGGAAAGAGTGGATGTGTATGGCTCTCCAGGAAGACTTCGCTTCTTGTCGTAAAGTTTAACCTTGTCCCGAACGAAATTGTCGAGGCGGGAATGAGCATCGGCCTCGCCGGCTGGATACATTTGATGGGCCGTCTTTTGCAAGTCAGCGGGCATCTCGAATCCTGGCACTGAATCGGGAATGGTGGTGAGAGACTTGTCAGTGAACAGGGTGTGAAAAGATGAATTGCTGTCGCGCACTTTGACATCATTGGCTTCGAGTTTGGGTGCGAGTTGCAAATCTGCAAACTGGCCTGGCGAGATCTTGTGTACTTCGACCAAAGAAAGCCAAGCTCTCTTGAATGGAGTAAAGACTGTGTATGGCTTGTTGCTCTGTGTCATCAATTTGCCGGGCTGGATCACACATTGTTCATGGAAACCATGAACATGTTTACCCTTCGATTCAAACAGTCTTTGCACCTTCTTGTCGCGCGCATCCTCATCCACTTCATATTCGTGATTGATGGTCAATTCTGAAATACCGTGCTGATCGCAAAAATCGAGGAGAACTTGAGGTATATCCCTGCGCTTGGGTACTGTTTTGATCACCAATGGGATATTCAGCTTATCAAGCTCCTGCTGCAAACACTTTAAGTTGCGCATCCAGAAATCGATCTTGATCGGCGCGTCGTCGTGGAGTTTCATGTCTTCTGGAGAGATAATATAGATGGCACATGCATGTGTCTGGCATTGATTTGCGATGAAGGTGGCATAAGATAGAGCTGGATTGTCTTGTAAGCGCAAATCGCGGCGAAACCAGTGAAGGCAGTTGAGCATCTTTCCGTTAGGCTTCGGTAAACTCTCATGTTTGACAGAATAGAAGGCGCCATTCGCAACTCCGTTTGAGGAGGTCGTGGTCCAACGTGAGGCCAATGCCTGATGTATTGATGTTGTCGCCGAGCCCGTCTCTGTGGCTGCGCCACCATTACTTTGCGAACTCTCCGTTTTGACGTTGTCCTCTATCTTTTCCTTCTTCAAAGGGGGTCCTCCAGTCCGAAAATACTCATCGAGACTGGTGCGACGGTTCTGAGCCGGCATGGTTGTAATAAGTCGCGCTCTAAGGTGATGTTTAATACGTGGTGTGTATGGCCAAAAGACCAAGGATGACATATGGAACATTGCCGATCGCGATTTTTTCGATTTCTTCGACGGACCCCGAACTTCCTCTTTTGGACATGTGGAGGAAAGGACATACATAATACGCGTAGCCTGAGATATCCTGGTGTCGGACTTTCTGCACAAGTTCTCGCTAGGATCTTGACGATTGCTCCATGGACACCGTAGCGACGATGGCAACCATGCAATTGAACTTGTATTTATTTTAAGGCTCTTTGGTGACTATTTTGCACAGTACAGGCTAGTATCATCTCGTCACATCCATTGGCTCGGCTTACTGTCGCTTTCGGTGCGCCAGAGCAAATTGATGGGCACTTCAATGCAAACCTTCTCTTGCCGCACGCACTAGCAAGTTAAACTGATAGTACAACGATTGTCGATTTGAGGCTGATCTTGAAGTTTGCTCGAAGGCTCCCTCGAATTGACACAGTGGTTACGCGACGCACCCTCCAAGCCTTGGTGGCCGATTTAAATAGTGCATTGGGAATCATTTGCACACAGGGCGTTCATTGGTTGATCATGATCATATGGACAGGGCCCGAACACGCCAGAGTCCAGAATAAACAATGACAGACCCGCAGTTGCGGAAACGCTGGGAATACCCTTATTTGGAAAAGAGTAACTTTGTTGCACGGCTTTTCGCAGGCTCCTTGACAAGCCCTGTTCCTAGACGCCATTTCCCTCTTGCTTATCCGCAAACGATCGAAGCAATTCGCGCACCAACTGTTTTATGACGCGATCTGCAATCCGCCTCAGCCATTTCGGATCTAAGGAATTAGTTGTGCAGGACACGGTCCCCGCATCAAGCGCTTCGATTGTTGCATGCATGGCGAATGACTATGGGGAAAGTTGCTGAAGCTGTGTCCCGCATATTGCAACGGCACAAATTGTGACTCTGCTTCAGTATTGGATAACTCAACCGTACGTACCTATGGATGTCCATAAGTTCATCAAATCCGATTTATCGGGCGGGTTAGATTGGTCACGTTGCGCGTTACCAGAATGATGTTGCAGGCTCCATACAAAATCAAGACGGATCTGTATTGACGCAGTGGACATTATGGTGCGCTAATGGTACTCTGAGCGCGAACTTACGTCTTCTAAAGCCAGGAATTGCGCGTGGGGTGCACTTTGATACCAGCTCGCCTACTGCTTGTATATGCAAATAGTGGAGCTCAGATCACAAAGCTTTGACATTGTGGCACTGCAGTTCACAACCCTGCTAAGAGTCGGTAGTATTAAGGAACCTACGATATGCGATTGCGATGTTATTCCCAGTACTGTACTGGCCTCGAAGCATGAATGCGCGAACCTGGCGCCGCTCACTTCCCAATTCATGGAAGACGGTCATGACAATAAGAGATATATACAAAGGAGCGCAGCAAGCGCAAAACTACGGCAAAGAACAGGTAAAAGTGCAACTGACCAGTCCAATTGGTACGGCATGCGATATTTGGTGTAACCCACCGGCAAGGCAATGCAAGCGTTTTCTAATGTCATTGAGTGACCGATTCGCGTGCTTATCATCTCAGGAACTCTTCGAGCGATCGATGACTTAATTCCTGAGCACAGGACTAGGTCATAAGTCTGGTCCACTGGGTTATTGCCGAGGGAAGCATATAAAAAAATGGATCAATAGGTGGTAATGCAACTCTTTCTCTTATTTATCAAATAATGATGATCTAAACCATTCTCGACGCAGTCCTGTCTCAGGTATTGCTTGGTGGCCGCGGCGTTCGCTCAAGCAGTCAAAGTGCTGATCTCATGTGAGCTGGACGAACTGTCTGTGTCTATAGGCGCAGAGACGGTCGGGTTTGGAAGTTCCTGTATACGCAGAGCCTCGGCTCGGCCGATCAGACAGAGAGCTTAGTCGAATTCGCAAACGCACAGAAGGTAATGGCTCTAGATGTAGTGCTGCGAGTAGCAATGGATTGTTTCAAAATGTCTTTGTGCGATGAGGATTGTAATTGATATTTCTTGCTTTTTGTCAATACATGTCATTCTCGAAACAGTCTTTTTCATTATGCAGTGGTCGAGTCGTCGCAATTGCCTCGTGTCCGGTTCATGATTTACAAATTCCACGTTCTGGCGATAACCGGTATTCGCATCGGGGGCTTACTCCATTTATGGTCACGCGCTCAAATTATTCTTCAAGACTAGGACGATCTCCATAATCACACAAGAGGATTCTCCTGTTGGTGGCAAAACCGCCAGATGGTACTTCCAGCAAGTACGGTCGAGGCACTGCCTCCATATGCTGCAGCACTTCGTGAGACCCAACCTACAATGACGGTCGTACAGAAAACTGTCACAACGCCTGCCCCACACGTCTGTCCTACGTTGCAGGCTACAAGGAAGTTATCGTTCAAGGAGGAAAAGAAGGAGCGAGAAGCCCGGATGAAGTTGGTCGGTAAACCGAAGCCAGGCTTGGCAGGTTCTGCGGACGATATCCGCACCGTAGCCGGAGGATGGACATCTGCAGCAAGACACGCGGTCCTCAACGGGTCCTTCAACTTTCTAGGTTGTTGACGGGTGCAGTTGGAGATGTGATGATGATGGCTAGCGAAAGCAATGGAAACACCTGTCATGTCACTTCAGGTATTTTGTAAGGAATACCATTCAACAAGATTATCTTTATTCAATATGTAAGCATGCCATCGTTGTTCTTGACAAAGGAGAATATGGTGATATACAGACAATCAGGCTGGCCTGTGAATTAGAACCAAAAGCGTCACCCTATCTTTCGTCTTGCCAGTGTTTCATTGGATTCCATGTGCGGATCCAAAAATTTCGCCTTTTCCTTCTTCTGCCTCTTGCCGTTCTTGAACAACGTTAAACGGTAAAGCCGAATCATCTTTTTCTGTTGTTTTACTGGTTGATTGCATTCAAGTAGAGCAGTTACAGGTACACTGGTTGACCGATAGATTATTGCTGTTGCGAGAATGCAGAATGCATAGGTCGCGCACACGTATTTGACTTGCAATAGTCTGGCACAGGGATGGATATCAGATCGCTATTATCTTCACCGGAGGATAATGCAATCACTACTCAAACGCAATGGACAAGTCCCAAGTATACCGACTTACCAACGGCTGGTCAACGATGGTCAGACGCGGCTTCGTCCGCGCAATCGACTCTATTGAAGGCATCGGGCGAATTTCAACCTCAAGTGAACAAGGCTTCTGACTTGTCCAGTCCAATCTCAAGCGCGTACCAGAACGAGGAAGGCAGGCGGAAAGGTAGTCAATTAGCCATATCGTTCCTTCTCAATCCAGAGGAGCAAGTCGAGGTAGGTAACATGGGAGGAGCCGTTTGGCGCTGGGGATAAAGACCGCGGATTGCCGCGCTCATTCTGACGGTTTAATCAAAACCAGTGTGGTTAGCGCAGTTCATCTTGGACAATTTTCAGTCCCGGTGACTAGCTGCAGCTGCACGACCACCTTTGTCAGTTGAGTTTGCGGTGCGGTATGCTTGATCATTTGGTGTCACCTCTTGAGTGGCGGGTAATTCCAACCCTAACCCGTATCTTCATTCCTTTTTATTTTAGGCACCACAATACCTATCGCAAGGTTCCTCTACACAAGGGAGTCAAAGTACACATGAAGACTCTACCCATGATGCATACTTGCGGGTATCAGATACCCGCAATGGAGAAGGACAAGCAAAAACTACATACAACGAGAATGCCAAAGGGAGGAAAAAAGGCCCAGCGCACTTAGATCATACGTCATTACCTGCTCTTCCCCGAAAGGACGGCTCACTAGCATTGCGGGGAGCAATGTTCATGAATCCCATCGACTCAATGCATGAATCTGATACAGGGTCCAGCACCGGAAGCGGACGCAAGCGTCGGCGCGCAGCTCAATCACAATTACAACATCCTGCATCGCGAAAACGGCGTAGTCCGCGCTCAAAGGAGGCAGCCGAATGGCGTCACGACACGCATTTGAACTCATGTGGCAGCAATATGGGTCCATCCAGCGGAGAAAGCTCACTTTCTGGTCTCAGTCCTGAGAGTGGCACATGGAACCCTGATGAGTACGATAGCGTCGCGGAAGAGATGAAATACAGCGAGAGAGGTATATCCAACATGGATCTTGGCTCACCCTTACGTCAAGGTACGTGTGGCACGGCGTTCTCTAACGCGTCAAATTAAATCACGTGCAGGCGTGCAATTTCGTACCACGTCCAGCAATCCCCTTTGTTTAGAAGACTTGCCGTTCCAAATCGGGGAGCAGGTCGAATGCATCAAACCTCACGAGCGCGGCACTTGGTTTGCGGCGAGAATAGTCGATGTATGTTTCCCAAAGGATGAGCCCACTTTGTCAGAGCCCCTCGTTTTTGTTCATTTTGAGGGTTGGCCGGTATCGCACGCTCAGTGGGTTCGCCTATCCACCATCCGAATCACCGACAACAAATTCCATCCTTTCCTGCGCTATGGTCCGTCGGGTATGGAAGATGCGCAATCCTGGGCCAATTACGGCATGTTTTATCAAAGTGCGCAAGGAGAACTTGTACGCATCAGCACTGGCATAGTGTTTGATCGAGGCATGCTTCTACACCAATGTCCATGCGAGTGCAAAGAATTCAAGCATCCTGAGCGACCCGAGCGATTGACGTCTATTTTAAACGGCATGCATGAAAAGAAACTTCTGCGCCTAGTCAAACGAATTCAACCAAGGGAGGCGACTTTGAAAGAACTTCTCAAGGTTCACACCGAAGAGCATGTACGAAACTACTCTTGTCCCGTCAGCTCAAAAGATAATGGCCTGCAAGCAATGAAGGGAGAGCTACAATGCAAGAATTGTGGGGTGACTCGAGCAATAGGAGAATTGGCCGCTGAGGGTGAAGTCATTAAACACATGGATTCGCCTACGGCAATGGATGAAAACGAAGGCCACTCTGCAGCGGATAAGAGCAATGAAGCATCGCGACAAACTCTGATGCGACCGCGACGCGCTTCGACTCTTGATTATGCACTTATTAATAAGCAGCGTCTAGAAGCAGGTGGTGCAAGTATGGGGGAAGAAATTGCCTCCACGGAAGACGTTCACATGGAACCAAAAGACGTCATTGATCACGCTTTGAAACTTGTCAAGGTCGAGGTCGATAAACAAGAGAATCATGAACAGTATCTGCTGCGGAATGGCCATGCTGACAACCAATCGCTCGCAACCTATCACTGCCCGGCACAATTCGGTGAACCAGTCCTTCCTCCTACCTTGTCCAGCAAGATGGTTTGCGGGGAATTCGGCATTGGTAAGTGCACTTGAAAGCTTGCGAGTGTCCTGACGCAAGATTTGCAGCCGTCGACACGACATTCCACCCACTCTATACGCCCACGTCTGCTCGCTTGGCGGCAGGATGTGTCCTCAATCTTGTCGACGCGGTGATGACCAAGAAAGTCAGGAACGGATTTGCACTCGTGAGGCCACCCGGTCATCATGCCGAAGACGATGCTGTAATGGGGTTCTGTTTCTATAATAATGTGGCCATCGCGACCGAGCATGCCCTCAAGAAATATGCCGATCAAGTGAAGCGGGTCCTTATATTGGATTGGTAAGTGCAAAAGAACAGCTGTATTTCTATTGTCACTCATTGTGTGCCATTCCTTTACACAGGGATATACAGTAAGTTGATAACGCTGGTTGTTGGGTGGCATCATTATCAAGATGGGCTAACATCCATCATTTCAGTCATGGAAATGGGACGCAAAAGGCCTTCTACTCTTCAGCCGATGTATTGTACATATCCATTCATCGCTGGGATAACGGCACCTTCTACCCATTCTCTGGCAGTCCAGAAGAGTCTGGAGAGGGCGAGGGAGAAGGCTTCAATGTCAACATTGCGCTGTCTGGAGATCATCCCGGTCGAGCGAGTACGTGTTGTTACATCGCGCCATCATACCCTGCTTATTTTTGATTTCTAGTTGAATCCATGGGAGACACCGAATTTATGGCTGCGATGCGTCATATAGTGTCGCCAATAGCCAGACAATTTAAGCCTGATCTTGTGAGTATTGCTCTATGTTGAATCTGTATCCATGCTTAACGTCCTTGTCTGTCAGGTTCTGGTCTCTGCTGGCTTTGATGCGGCTCTTGGATCCCCGCAGAATGTAAGTTATGCTCTCTCGCCTGTTCCATGTCTGATGGGCTATATTAGTTGGGCGGATACAAAGTCACACCAGACGGCTTCGCGATGATGACGCGCATCATTAAATCCCTTTCCGAAGAGCTATGCGAAGGCAGACTCGTCATGTGTTTGGAAGGTGGCTATGACATCCCATCCTTGACTACGTCGGCGCTATCCACCATTCAAGCCCTGTTACCCTCCGAACTATCCCACGAACCCACCGACGTACCCATTCTACCTACCACAAAGCCCAATGTCGCTTGCACTGCCAGTCTACAGCAAGTCATTGATGTGCACAAAGAGTATTGGAACTTCCAGCCAGACGAAGCAGACGAGGATGCCGAAGAGGCAGCAGACGGCACGCCCCTACGCTTTGCACTTCCACGCGCTTGGAGAATCACTGCTGGAGTCACCACACGATCTCGAAAAGCCAAGGATAATGTAACGCTTAAGAGTGTTCCCGGCTATTAGAGTGTTCTATAAATTGTAAAGTCGCGTTTTGACGCGTTCAACGTGTCATGGTTTCGGCCACGGAGACAGGCCTCTCCACTGCTCTACAAGATGCATTCACAAGGACAATTGGTTCACTCAATGTAGACGCGGAGTTTCGCATTCGCTGTTTCAGAACAGAGCCCGAGTTACGGAAACCACCCTTTCGACAACCCTTTGAGCATGGTGTCGCGTTTCAATGCGGCTTGACACGAGAGCTCGTCCTGGCCTCCTATACACAAAAGCCAAATGATGCTCTGCATGAGGATGAAGATGACGAAGTCTTGTTTTGCGCGCTCGAAGTGGACCACTACACCATTACCGCCACCGATCCGAACGATGCCTCGGTACGCGACCTCGTCTATATTGCCAAGGTCGATACGAGTGGTTACGTACCGCAAACACCACTAGGTACGCCTACACGCCCCACACGACACTTGATCGAAGCCTATCTATCCTGTTTACCGCCTAGCGAAGTGTACCTCTTTGCACGCGCTCAACCGCAATACCTGTTTCACGCGTCGGCAAACAATGCACAGAAACGAGCCTTGAACGATCGCCAACTCATACGATGGTGGAAAGATGTCTTGGGCAGTATATCTTCAGCCAAGACGGAGCGATGGTGGTATATTCCGGGTGTAGACACGGAGAATGAAGCCAAGAGTTTGATCTCGGATCGGACAGCTGCGGGACATTGGGTGTATGGATATCCCTATGCAAAGACGGATGATGCGTGGACGATGATACCGAGGTTTCCGGATGATCCGAAAACGCGCCTGTTAAAGTCATATGCTGGTAATACGACCAGCAAAAGCGAGGAGGCGAGCCAGTCTGCAGTCGGAAACGAGGACGATGAAGAGGAGGAAGAACAAGGGGCGAATAGTGTCACTGATGAAGAGGAGAAACCCAAAACCACCGACGCAGGCGCCGGCACACGATCAGACAGCCATGGCCAAGAGCCAGACTACACTGAAACCGAACCGACGAACCTAACTCAACACCCTAAAGCCGTCGCAAATCCTCGAGTCATGTCGGTTCATACCTTTTGGGAGCTAGTATCGATCGGCGAAGAATGTGGAGCCGGCCGACTAGGCGGTTTCTTCGCCATCAAACCTCTGACACCTTCCACAACTGTCAGTCGCCCATCCTGGAATGTCACCTGGGACGTCTTTGTCACCATTTGGAATACGCTCATGAAGGGTGATTTCTCGCAACTAACAAGTGCTCAACAAGCTACCCAGCAAGTGCTCAAGGAAGCGGCGCGATTGGGGATTGTGCCATGGAAGGTGAAAACGCATTTTAACGCTACGCTGGCCACGACCAAACGCGTCCGTGACGAGCCTGTCGTGCATAACCTCCAGAGCATAATACGGAAAAAGAAAAAGGCTTGATGTAAGAGATGGATGGTCATTTTACACACGTATAAAAGTTACATTATACACAATTTAGGCGACCACGCCTCCTTTGCGACGCGCCAACAAGGTAGCCTTGTTCATGTCCAACTCAAATGGTTGGCGACGATTTCGTTTGCCACTGACCCGTGGTGCTTGACGGCCGCTTTGCATGGGAAGAGGTGCACCCAGTGCAGATGCTGTAGGGCCAGCAACACCCCTCTTGCTCTGTACGAGCTTTTGAGCTACCCGTTCCAACTGTTCGGGATTCAGTTTCCGATTGCGTTGCGAGTTGTCAATTTGAGCGCCGTCTAATTGTGCCATGAGGTGATTCACTGGTTGATCTTCAGGTGCATCTTCAGGGTAACCGTCAAACTCTATATTCTCCACGTCGGAATCATCTTCTTCCTCGAGAATGTCCTGGTCATGGCCATCGAGAGCCGTTCCGGGTGCTCCGCCTTGAGGTTTCTTTTCCTCGCCCATTCGATGAACGGCGTAACTGACATCAAAGACTTCCTTCAAGGCAACGACACCAGGAGTGAAGACATCCTTTCGCTTTGGTGGCTTTCCAGGTATAGTTGGCGTTTGCGGATAAGGAGAGGGGGCATACTCGGGTGTGAATGGAACGGTAGTGTCGGTGGTGGTCTTGGAGGCGGCAGGTGATATCAGACCAGTGACTGAAGTTTGAGAGAGCTTTTCGCCCTTCATCCAGGGATGCGCAAGGAATTCGTCAATGGTATATCGCCTACGCGGATCGATCTCGAGAAGATGACTGACACAATCTTTGGCTTCCTTAGAGATAGAATCCCACCAGGGAGAAAGAAATGTGTAATATCCACGTGCTACCTTCTCAGTGAGTACTTGAAGGGACTCATCGTGAAAGGGAGGAAATCCACAAAGCAAGGTATAAAGGACGCATCCCAAGGCCCACATGTCGACAGCCTTTGAATACCGTTCATCCTTGACAATTTCTGGAGCGGTGTATCCCACAGTGCCACATGGCGTCATAGTCGACTCATCCCAGACGACCTTGGAAAGTCCAAAATCAGCGAT
The DNA here is from genome assembly GCA_002261195.1 of Bifiguratus adelaidae. Lineage (NCBI taxonomy): Eukaryota > Fungi > Mucoromycota > Endogonomycetes > Endogonales > Bifiguratus > Bifiguratus adelaidae. The sequence continues at coordinate 222,492 of MVBO01000005.1, forward strand.
CTTGATGCGGCCAATACCACCTCCTCCAACACCCTCAATGAATTCGCCTTCGTCTTCCTTGGGTTCGTCATCAGGATGTTGTGGTTGCAGCTGTTTGGGCGTCTTGGAAGGTATAATTGGGATTTCCTCAAATAAGAGATTCTCTGGCTTAATATCTCGATGAATGACACCGCGCTCTTCATGTAAATAACGTATGCCTTCCGCCACTTGTTTGATCACATGGCGCGAGAGTTCCTCAGAAAAGTAGGTGAGATGCACGATCCGATGAAAGAGTTCGCCGCCTTCCATCAGCTCCAAGATGAGAAAATAGTAATCAGGCGTTTCAAAGAAGTCGTATAATTTGATGATGCTCGGATGATCGACGGTACGCATAATCTGCACTTCCTTGAGAATATTGGCTCGCTGCAAAATGCATAAGCTGCTGTAGATTGAACCCGCGACGCGCTACTTACCTCTGTGGCTCTTGGCCTCTTCTTGATGTCAGGATGCAAATGACGATTCCGCTGACTAGCTGACATGTCCCGTTTTCGTACAGCCTTCACCGCCACCTTGCGTTTCTCCACCGTATCATATGCCTTGTACACATTTGAGAAGGCTCCACTATACAAAGCATTAGCCATCGATGCTACAATCGCTGCATCACCGCACTTACTCTCCCATCTTCTCCAGCAGTTCGTATCGCTCCAAACCAGGATAATGAGGCATCTTCTTTCTCGCAACCTTCTCCTCCTCCACAATGCGAGCAGCAGCCTCCGTGTTGGTCTTTATCCTGTCATGAGGGACCGTATCAGCCAAAAGATGTCCAGCTTGCGACACATTTTGCGAGTTTGGATCATCAATGATATGTTGCCGTTGCGTATCCGGACGGTAATATGCAGCAGCGTTCACTACTTCTTGTCTAGGTTCTTGCGCATTCTTTCCATGCCGTATAAATTTCTTTAGCTGTTCAATCACCGGCAGCCCTGTCATGGTCAAGAGAGAAGAGCACGCACACCAGAGGTGTGTCACAATGGAAAAGTATGACATCACTGACGTCATACAAGCGAGTTTAAATGGATGCGCGTGGCACTTTTGGCAGAAGGTTTCGGATCGAGAGTACCAGGGACGGTGGATGGGATGGCTAGGGTTTGAAAGTACAGTCCATCATGGCTTTTTGATGGTTGCATGGTTCGAGGTTATGGACCCAGGTTGGACTTAGAAGAGAGCACATAGGTTTTGTAATGACTATTCAATGACCCGTTCGTGGACAGCATCTAGATCCATTCACTGCTCCATTGCGCACAGTGTCAATGTGTATGTATGTGTGTGTGTGCCTGCCTGCGAGACCTAGTAACAAGAAGAGACGGAAACTGGTCCGGATGATCATTTTCGGTGTAATTGGAACAAATTTATCACACTGAATGGGGGGGGATGATCATGCTGGTGGCAATTGGTGAGCACCTCTTTACCCTGCAACGACATCTCTTCTATACATGGATCTCTCTATCACTCTCATCTTTCTCCCCTCTTCATCTCTATAGCCTATATCAACAGCACTAACAGAGTGCGTCATTTTGCTTACACGGCTTGACCATCCCGAATACCCAGTCAAGCATAGATACCATGCCATCCATTCTCCAACTCTCCAACTCTGCTTCTCTCTTCACGTCAACTGCGCTCTTCGTCAGCACACTGACTCACACCTTCCTTTTATAGTCATCTTAGTCGATCCATCTCTCTTTTCCGTTTCTTTCAGCATGACTGAACATCGCGTATTGAACTTTGGGGCAGGGCCAGCTGCATTGTAAGTTTAAGCTTGTCTATCCATATCCTCACTGCGCATATAGGCCCGAATCAGTGCTGAAACAAGCACAACAAGAGTTGTTAAACTTTCAAGACACAGGCATGTCCATTATGGAGCTGAGTCATCGGTCCAAGGTGTTTATGAAGGTGGTCAATGATGCAAAGCGGGATTTGATCGATCTAATGGAGATTCCCGACAACTACGAAGTGATATTTATGCAAGGTGGAGCAACGACTGGATTTTCAGCTGTGGTGTACAATTTGCTCGCGGCCAAAAAGCGAACAGATCCACATGGCAAAGCACCGGTGGATTACTTTATCACGGGTGGATGGTCTTCCAAGGCTGCTGCAGAAGCCAAGCGGTTAGGTGCTAATGTGAATGTGGTGGTGGATACCAAGAAATCGACGGGTGCTTACACGTCTGTGCCGCCCCCGGAGGAATGGACCGGTCACTTGTCGGGTTCCGATGCGGCCTATGTCTATTATTGCGACAACGAGACGGTACACGGTGTCGAATTCCCTTACATCCCAGAAGTTGATCCCTCTGTACCTCTTGTGGCCGACATGTCTTCCAATTTCCTCTCACGCAAGGTGGATGTCTCCAAATTTGGCGTCATCTACGGCGGTGCACAAAAGAATGTCGGTCCTGCAGGCGTCACCATTGTGATTGTTCGCAAGGATCTCTTGACAGACTTGACCTCATATCAAGATACCCCGTCTGGAGCGTTTGTCATTCCCCAAATGCTGGATTACAAGACCTTGGTCGACAACAATTCTCTCTACAATACGCCACCCATGTTCTCCATCTACATCGTCGGACTTGTCCTTCAGCACCTCAAATCACTGGGAGGTCTGGAAGCCATTGAAGCCATGAATAAGCGCAAGTCGGACAAGATTTACGGCATCATTGCCAAGAGTGCTCTGTACAAGTGTCTAGTGCAAGAAGGCTCTCGCAGTCGCATGAACATTGTATTTCGACTTGATTCGGAAGAGCGAGAAAAGGCATTCTTGAAGGGAGCCGAAGAACGCAACATGGTCCAGTTGAATGGACATCGTTCTGTGGGCGGTATACGGGTTTCTTTATATAACGCCGTGACGGAAGAAGCGGTTGAGACATTAGCAGCGTACATGATGGACTTTGAAAAGGATACTACACAATAGACGAAAGGTTGCACAAGGCATAATATCAAATCAATGGACAATATATACAATTCGGGTCTTACATCCACCCAAACATGTCTATGGAGGGTTCTGGGTCTTGTTCTGGGATCGGTAGTCCTTGAACGAGCAGCATGGGATGAGGAGGGTGAAGTTCGCGTTGTTCAAAGGAAAAATCCCGTAACCCCATCCCCGCCAACGCATCACCTGTGGGTTCGGCTGTCCGATGACTGTGTAGGGAGGATCCCCATAGGCTCATCATGAGCGCAGGGTCGTACATGAGTCGTTGTGTATCGTCGTAGGCATTCATCGTCACACCTAAACCGCAATGGTTCGTTTGGGGCACCAGAAGCGAAAATGGATCGTCATAGGCAGTCGGAAAGGGATACGGGTACGCGGTAGGATCCTCCATTTTAGGCGGGGTATAGGGATCCGTCGGCTTCCATTCCCGCGTGTGGGTGGTCGAGATGGCAAAGGCATTGGACGCATGTTTATCGACCTCGGTATGGGCAAACGAATGTCGTCGGTCATTGAATTCTTTAGACCATTCGCGATGATACAGTGATACGACAGGGTCACTTCCTGAGCGTGCTGTACGAGTCATGCCTGCCTTCCTGGAGGGTAATTGTCCCGAACCCCCGGAACGGACTTGGTGTAGACGTGAATGGGTATGATTGTAATCGGCTGCGTCCAAGTCGACGGTCCAGTAGGCTCCTTTGCCTGGTTCGTTGATGGGTCGGGGTACCTTGACAAAAGACTTGTTGAGGGACAAGTTATGTCGTACGGAATTCTAAACAATGGAAGTTGAACCTTTGCCTTATTGGGTCGTGCTTGCCTTACCTTCCATCCAGTGCCTGCGGTTCGATAATAAGGATAATTGTCTTCGATCCATGAGTAGATTTCATTCAGGGTCAGTCGCTGATTAGGGCTATGTTGTATGGCATAGGTGATCAATGTTGCGTAGGAGTGAGGTGGTTTTCCGGAAGAGGTACTCGATCGAATGCCTCCGTCAAAAACGGTCTCACTTTGGCGATGGAGAACATGGTCCGGGAATAGTGTGGGGTTGGGTGATGTTGCGTTGGGTATGGGTGTGGTGTTGGAAGTGAGAGGGGTATTGGGTGTGCTTAAATGATTGGACGAGAGTATGTCTCCGTCTTTGCTTGGATCTAAAAGCACCGGACTAAGGAGGGAGACCGCCGGTGAATTGGGTATGTTTTGTTGTGAAGATGTAGGTATGGGCGTTGTCATCATGGTGAAGCTCTCTTGTAGCGCATTGCAGTCGTCTGTGAATTGTTGGGTTAAACTGCCGTTGGCCGATGTAGGCACCGCCACCAGAGGCCATGGTTGTAAAAAGGAGTTGGCTTGTGCGTGCTCTACTTTTAGTTTATCTTGAATAGCGTTCGTGCTTGTGCTCTTTAAATTCCGATTTTCAATGCTTGGTCCAATGCTGGTCAAGATCAATTGCTCAGCGAATGCTTGAGAAGGTGGCACACTGGAATCCATCTTGTTGCGTACGCTACGGAGAATGTGTGTTTGTCAATATTTGCCTAAGATGTTGCACGACGTGGAAAGACATGATGAATAAATAGAACAGGCTATTGGGCAGATGTTGTTTTTGCGCAAATACACCAATGGTCGTAAATCACATTGTCAATTACTCACCTGAAGCGGACCGGCGTGTGACACTCTTGTTGGCTAGACAAGCAAGCGGGATGTATGTTTGCGAGATGAAACCTGTGAAAACCACCTCGAGATGAGATGCTCTGAGGAACGGAGAGGAAAAAGAAAGAGAAGCCTTCGAAAGAGACTTGATCGTCCTCTCGCCAATTGCAAACTCGCACCAGACCAATTGGCTGCCGGTAATTTCGACTAACCTTCACCATTGTCAATGTCGGGGATATACTTGAATATTCCTTCGGGAGCTTTGCCATTGTCCCTGGAAAATTCGAATATCGAGTAGCGATTTAGACGGAATCCTATGGCGATGGTGTCTGCGGAGATTAAAGCTCCATGGACTTTAGCCACCCCTCTATAGAGGTGGTGCCAAGTGTATATAGCGCAGTCAACGACATTATCCGGGTGATCAACTACGGCTGATTGTCTAACGCGTGAGCACGACAAGTCACATTATGTTCGGCGGCAAAGAGCTGCCCATCTTTCGGCATAGTATTGGTTCCAGGTCCGTTACGATGCATTGGTGAGAGGGACAGGCTGGCGGGACGGTTACCTGGAGATTTTATTTGTTATGCAAGTTCATCATCTCAATTTCTGCCATCTATAGGAACCCGCCGACAGGTGAGATCCGTAAATTCACGTTGATCTGGGCATTCTTTCATCATGCATCCTAAAACCGGTCAATATAGGAATGATGTTCGTGTCCTTACGCGATCAGACAAATTGAGCTGATTATATGAACAGGGAGCTTTCGCTGAATTTTATCAAAGTGCCATCCATTATTGTTAGGAGCGATCATCCCTCCATATCAGCTCAAAGTATGCTTATGTACAAGAGAAAGGGAACATTGTCTATACACGCTTCGTTTTAAAGAATTGACGCAGATAAAAGACTTGAAACAGACATATGCCAGCCAGCATAGCCAGCTGAAGCAACGACCACCATTTTACACGTGCATTTGTACTTTCAGCCGCTGCCGTAAAAGGTCCTTAAGTGTGCTTCTCGGCAAACGCATGCATTACTTACTGTTTCTATGTTGACGTTCACGAACAACGATGAATTCCTGCTCATCCTTGACATCAGAGATGGCTTCCGCAAGATCTCTAATGACCCGTTCCAATGGGTCAATGTGATCAGCTAGCGCAGATCAGAAACGTGAGCATACAATCTTTTGCGCGACCAATTGAGCTCACCATCGTTCGTTACAACGTGCCTTTGACCATGAGCATTGAAGCTAATGGTCTTTTCACCAGCTGAACCCATTTGATTGCTAAAGCAGTACGTGTACCGACCGTCCTTGTCCGCCGTCAAATGTTGGCTTCCACTGCTCTCTCTGGCAAAGGACTTTATGATAATATCAGCAGGATCCATAACCTTGAAATTGTGCGTCAGTCTATAGCCCCTATACGCATAACCCATGTCTGAAAGCACCTACCCACGCATCAATGTCCAAATTACCTCCCTTACTGACTTGGAATGACATGGTGAAGCCATCTCCTCTCTTCAGCTCTTCAAAAAAGCATTCACTTCCATGCGGTACAATAGTCAAACTAACAGCAGATACCAATGACAAGGTTGCTAGTAAAAGTATCGTCCTGAAGACCATGGTCATGGAAGAACAGTGTCTCCCTGAACGCGCTCCCTTAGTCCCTGCGTAGACAAGTCACGTGCACTGGCTTCCAAAGCTGCGGAGGACCTTTTTGGACCTGTCACCATGCTTCCAACGACATTACCGCAGTATGAGCTTCAGAACCCATCGTACATTCAACGGAGGCCAAGTGGGACGATACCATTGATAATACGACGGCTATGGCGATTCCCACAGATGGACTTTGAGGTAATGAATACTGACGTGTCTTTGCTTTCTACTCAAAGCGTCCTAGTTTGCACTATGGCAAATGCTGTATTTGCTGATTGCTCCGCGTCGAGTGTAAGTGCTCTCTCGATGCTCATGACGAGCCTTATTCTTTAACCATTGTTGCAGGTATCGAAACGTTTATTATCACAAGCGTAGGTATAGAGAAAACGACAGAGATGTTGTCTTACCCATAGACCATCACATTAGAGACCAAAAATCAATGGGCTCGCGATGATCCGGCTTTTCTCGTACTCTTGTCGGGGTGCATATCAGGTATGACATGCGATCTGCCATCGCCCACAAATGTTCAACTTCCGACATAGTGTCAGCCATAGCTTGGGGTCTGGTCTATGGCACAGGATTTCTGAGTATCTTGAAGATGATACTGTTTATGGTCTTGATAGATTTCGTTACCGTTGGTGCTATTGTAGCAACCTTCAATTGGTGAGTAAGCTTCTCCCGTTGTCAGTTCTAATGCCAATCGGCAGGTTTGTAACCAACCGATTCCTGACGCATCGGAACAACATGCACACCATCGATCAACGGGTAGAGTGGGCGTATGCTTTTGATGTGCATTGCAACGCCTTTTTCCCTCTCTTCCTCGCTCTCTACGTTGTCCAATTCGTCTTTATGCCTTTGCTGGTGCACGACAATTTCGTTGCAAAATTTGTGGGCAATAGCATGTATCTTGTCGCCATCGTTTACTACCTCTATATTACATTTCTAGGGTATAATGGTAAGTCAGTGAATCCCGCGTTATGTAGAGCTAACATGACCTGTCTGTGGTAGCTCTTCCCTTCCTTATCCACACCGAACTCTACCTATATCCAACCCTCATCATCCTGCTCCTCTACATCATCTCGCTTTTCACCTTCAACATCAGCAAAAATACACATGACATGTACTTTGGACATTAGGCGTAAAGGTATTGCGAAATAAAACGGCAAGGTCTAGTCATCAGTGTCGATCTCGCTTTCATCCAGATGCCGATAGAGCCGCATCTCTGGTGGCATTGAATCTTCTGGTATAATACGATCTGTAAAGTAGATTGCTCGAAGCCGGCAATTGGCATGTACAATAATACGATCTGTCTCGGCATGACGAGTCCCGTACGCATGTTGCGTGAAGTCTCCAAGGTTGACTATCACTTGATTCCACCCTGAATCCAAGCGAAGCGGCATGACACATATCTCTGGTTGGATTTGCGTACGTGTCTGGTCAAAGCTGGTGAGCACAAGAGGCGAATGCGCAAAAAGTAGCGATGGCACTCACTTGAAAGTTGGAGATGCGAAAACGACGCTTTTGTCGCCGATCATCCGTCGTTTCAATCTCCAGGGACAAGTATTTACCCACGTACTTGATGATAAATACAAGCAACGGAAGCTTTATACCAAGTGCAGCGCTCTTGGGCGCGGGACATTCAATCCACGTCGACGATAATCGGTTGGATGCGATTTCGAGCACTGGCAACCGCACATCTTCATCGTCCATCATTCCAATACGCGATATCAGCTCCTGAGGGCCGTCCTGGCTCGCGTCTGCACCCGTTGTCGCGGTGTCTGGACCTGTATCGTCCTCGTGTACTTTCCATAGTTGAAGTGGTTGACTCCTATTCCAACGTTCTTTAGAACAGGTGTGCTTGCGCAAGTAAGCTTACCCTGGACTATAAAAGACAGACAAGATGCCAGACTACGTGGAGTTGAGCAAAAAGCCAACACTTCGCACTTTCCGCCTGAATACTTACTTGAACTGCTTGTCGAAACATTCAATTTGTAGCATGAACAACTCACCAGGTCCTGTCACAGCCAAGCAGGTGGAGGCGGTAGGTCAAATGACATAGTGATTCGAGCAGACACACCCTGACAAGAGTTGACATCTAGCTGCTGGCCATCAATGCAGAGTTGATGCGACTCGTCGTTCTGTATCAAGGTCAAGATTGGACACAGCGACCAGAATATTCATTGTATGTCTACAGGCGAGGGAAGGACTTCCATGCTCATATTGCTGTTGCTCTAGGTTTACGGCGCGGATACAGGGTAACCTCACCTTTCTAGCAGGCATGGCCGATATCGTCGTAAACCGCAAACAAGTGAGCAAAAACAATCACATTGATATCCTCTCTGACAGGTCGCCTTCTCTAGCCTCTTTCGCTCCCCAAGGTGCCCGATATCTCTACGTTTCCGACACACCTCATCCAATCGTCTTCCAATTTATCTGATTTGTTAGATCAAGCTCAACAAGCGTTTGCAAAACCCTCTCCCGTGCCATCCCAACCAACATCGTCCCCTCAGATCACACTATCGCCATCACAACTGTTGGCCGGCTTGTCTCATCAGCCGGGTAACGAGACCTTTGGCGCATCTAGCCCGATGGTATCTACCGCTTTTCCCAATTATTCACAGCGGCCGATGAATACGAGTCAATCGCCGCTCTATATCGCAGAGCCACCCACCAATCAATCCGAAGGCGACTTTAGCAATTTCATACCACAGTCTTTCACCATGAACAACCTACAAGCGAATCAATACATGTTTGGTTTTCCGAATGGGCGAAGCGGGTATCAGTAATAGTTTTTAAACTAGTGTATACAGTCTCTGTATCATTACATGTATCATACAAGTGCAATTAATTTCGTTGCGTGAGTTTCTGGTATTCTAGAGATTCGCGCCGCACTTTCTCCAGATATTCTTGCAAAGTTCGCCGCAAATTTAATTCCACGCCCGAAAGTCTTTCGATGTCGGATGCCGAAAGGTCAAGTTGGCGGCGAATAGGATGCTCTGCATTTTCTTGCACTTCCTCCAATATGTTTAAGAGATTGTCAATGAGAGTATAGGGTAGCCATCGAGAGAACGTTTTGGACGTGACAGGGCGCACAAGCGTCATTTCCTAGCAACCAACGGGTGAATAAGGTGTTCAGATAGATAGCAGCAATAGTAAACTCACGGCTTTGATTTTGGATATAGCAGCCATGGCGGCTTGCTCCAAAGACCAATTGCGCAAGCATACTCGAATCAAGTCGTCAGTGTTTTGGAGCTGGTAAAATTTTGATAGCCACGCCGGAATCTTGAGTTTTGGATTTCCTTTCAGCAAGCTGTCCAATGCAACCGCACGGTAGCGATACGCCGTTTTTTCGGTGTCGTAAATGTTGAGTAGTTCTTTTAATAGGTACCAGGCGGTGTCGACCAAAGATCCTTGAAAATTGGCCGTAATATCGTTCTGGAGCAGCCACGCGGCAGACCTGGAAAGTAATAAGAGTCAGGCGATGTAAGACGACCAGGCTTCCTCGAACATACTCATCAGGGTTCGCTGCCGTTGCTAGAATGATACAGCGATGAGCGAGATCTGCGAAGATATTGGACAGATCCTGATCAAACAACGTCGCCAGATTGATAGCCTTTTCAAAGTTTCCTTCCACAGAGTACATGCGAACGATGGCAGCGGGTTCCGCCGCAACGGCTGCGCGAATGTCAGAATGGCACTATCAACGTACGTCCAACCTACCAGTGGATTGCAATTCAGGCGCTTTCCAGCCTAGTTCAAGCTTGGCCTTCGCCATGTAGTACTTTTGCTCAATATCTCGGAGATTAATGACTTGAATTTGTTCTGCAAGATCATGGTGAGAAAGTGTTTCGTCGCGAAATCGACTTTCACTTACCAATCTGACCATCCTCGATCTTGCGTCGCTTTGACTACGAAGAAGCACCTCTGATGAGCGAAGCTTTTCGTCCTGCATTGGCACTTACCAGAACATTGCGAGAGCCGTTTGCCATCACAAGGCGCGCAGAGTCTCCATGGACAAGTTGCATGGCAACCAGGGCAGCGAGATAGCTGTTGGCCAATTCGGTGGTGACATCTACGAAAGGCCGATTGGCAGATGCTTGTTCTAGGCTATCGGCGTATGCATACATGCTCCAAGATGCTGAGGACGTGAATAGTCAGACAAGCCCTATTCAGCAGAAGGCATTTCAGAAACCTACCTTTTTGCCAATCACTTTTCATGGCGTAGTAGGCATACAAAATCTTGTAATAGTTCGGCGTGGACGTTATATCAGCAATAGCGGCTGTCTCGGTAAGAATACGCTCAACATGTTCTTGCATGCCAACAAAGGGATACTCGCACAACTTTTGTATATTGCCTTGCTCGCAAAGCGCTCTCACAAAAGCCGAAAGATCGGCAATTTTACTAATAGACGCTGAGCTCAGGTGTTCCTTCTGAAGACCACTTACGTTTTCTCGTCTGCCATTGACATCAACGCAAAGTACGCCTCGTCCCAGTCCTTTTCTTGCAGAGAATTTGCAAAAATAACATTATGTAATGCGGTCGTGTGTTGCAAATTTTCGGGTAGGAAGGCCTATACGACAGTGATTCAGCAACCCAGAATAGAAGGATCAAATAACCAAACTTACCTTATCCTTGAGAGAATGCAATGCTAATTTTGAAAAATACACGACACTTTGCGGCGACCGTTGTTCAGCAAACATGTCGGCGACGTGGCTGTAGTATGCCCGAGGACTGTCTTCACCACACTCATCCTTCAGAAGCTCCGACATGTAATTCTGTTTGGTCACTGTTGAGCCCAAACCAGTACCAGCGCGCTCGAAGTACTCTTTCGCAATGTCGAAGTCTCGTCGTGAAAGATAGGCGCAAGCTGAAAAGTATAGAGTGGCTGCATCTTGCGGAAGGTATTCCAAAACGCCGAGCACTGCTTCGTGATATCCCCGTCTGTGTAAACAGCAGACAATCCGAACAAGCGCTCGGGATTCGCGTTCGTGTGCTTTGGCGGCCTCAAAGTCTGAAAGAAATGTGGAGATACTATGAGCGATACCAAGCGGAAGGTTAGCATCATTCACGCCTAGCTGCCGTACGTCGCAAATCAGGGCATGGTATATTCCATAGCGTGTATAATCGTCAGCTGGCGAATCGATATCCATTGCGCTGTTACCCTTAACACTTTGCCATTGAGATATCTGCTCAGGTACAGTCGCAAGATAGTTCCAAACAACGTAAAAGTGGAGGGTACCAAAGGCCTTTGAAAGCAATTTGTTGGAATGCTTGACGAATCCGTAGCGTGGGTTGAGGTAGACAATGATGGAAAGCGCCAAGAATAAATGCTGAGCCAGCTCGTAACGGCACTTGACTGTCTGCGCGGCGCCAGAGGCTATCACCGCTACAGCGAAGGAAGTGGGTGGCTCCCTCGGCATATTATAGGATGCTAAATCGGTGTTGTCTGTCAAAAGTTGCAATAACTCATGGATCGTATCCTCCAAATGCTCGCAGTTCCGTAGCACATGTATAAGGCGTGTCTTTGTGCTAGGGTCCCTGTCCAATTCTTTGCGAAGGTATTGCTCGTAGAAATGTTGTCCGACGGCTTCGATAGAGTCCTTGGACGTTGTTGCCATCAGTCGCTTAAGCTCCGCTTTGATGGCAATCACATTTTGGGGAGTGAGGAGGGATTGAATGATGTTGAAGGCATCGCAAAGCTTTACGATGGAGGATCGGGTCTCAGCCGACGCTATTGAATGATAAAAGGGTTCCAGGTACTTTGAAGGCGTAAGCATGAAGGACGACACATCGAATGATTCTCCACTCAACAGGCAATGTTGGTAGGCCGCTTCGAGACTGTCCATATAACGGTAGACAGACACACTCTCTCGCTTGATGCAAAAGACGCCTTGCGAGCGCGAATTGACGTGCAACGCAATAGGAAAAGTGTTTGCGATCTCTGCTTGCTCGCACAAGGCCGATATGCGTAACCACTCCTTCTTTAGCTTGCCGCGATATTCTGCTTCCCGAAGGGCCTGAGTCCCAAAAGCATTATCTACGGGTGATACAACATTGGCAACCGAATTGTGAGCTGTTTCCATCAATTGGAAGATTGTGGCAGATGGTCGTATGTTTGTTGCATTGGCGATGGTCGCATTTTGTTCAACGTACTTCTGAAGGCCGGTTACTAAACTTCTCTTGGAGAACCGTCCGGGTGCAAAGATGGTTTGAGGAAGAGATGACAGGATCTGAGCGTTGTCAAGCGACATAACAGTCTCAAAATATCGCACATCCACCGCCTCTCGACTGCTGTTCGCCACGCGGTACCATTTCTCGTTCGCCAATAGTATGCTGGCTGCTCCATATTTCTCCAGCGAAATCGTGCCATCAGCTATTTCTTCGTCTTGGGAACTAGTCGAAACATTCAATGGCGTGTAACGAAGAATTGTCTCGTTCTGCAGACTCCAAAGGGCCCATAGAATGGGGTAAGATGAAGGACGTCCAGGTTCAGCATTGACGTCTATGTTGCCCGTTCCACTGTGTTGTACGACAAAGTCAATCAATAATTCGCCATCCTCTGCTCCGCAAAGTTTGTCGCCCGCGAAATGCACCTCCACCAAAGTCCCCTCATCGTCGAGCTGTAGTTGATAGAAAAGAAAGCGGGAGTTGGTATCGTCAGGAAGGTATGTGATAAGGAAAGTGTTGCCATTGCTCTCGCAAGTCCACAATAAGTTCTTGCAGCCTGATCTCAACGACTGACTGAATATGTATTCTTCACGGCTAACTTCAGGATCAAGCGCGTCAAGCAAGTCTATCGTCTTGACACATCTCAGGTCATAAAGTGACCAGAACTGGACTTTGAAATCTTGGGTATATATCATCACATGCTGTTTGAGCATGCTTGAACCGACAGAATTGATGCAAAGCGCTTTAGAAGGCATATTGTCTGTCGAGGTTGATCTGCCGAGTGATCGAATGATGTAGGAGGATATCGAACGTAAAGAAGCCACTGAACGGGTGCCGCTCAGGCGAATCTCTTTTGGTTGACCTGGATCAGCCATGTTAAGTATCAATACGGCCTATGATTGCGTTGCTTTTCATTTACCTGACGCTTCACCAAGCATATGCACGTCTCCGAAGCAGTCCACGACGATGTAGGTATCCTTGCTCACCATGTGAAACAGTTGAGGCTCCAATCCTTGTATTGCTCTCCATTTGTAGCTCCTGACCGAGTCGTGTCCAGAGAGTCTAGTCGATCCCCTATCGACGTTTATCGTTATAGCGTGCAGCGTACCTTCCTCCGTGCACGCGGCTGCAGTGAGGTTTTCTCCATCTTTGTAAAAGTGGATTTGACCGAGAAGCGGGGCAGGAAACGTAAAACGAGCCCTAGGTCCATACAGCGATGGAGATTGCAGAGGAATGTATACTACTTCCAGTGTCCGTGAGTGATTCAAGAGTCTCCAGAACACAGGCTCGGTCTCGTCATATATGCCCGCGCTTGTTGATGTTCCACCAGATTCATCGCAAGGCAGTGCATTAGGAAGGACCACCTCGTGAGGAGCAGTCTTTATAAAGGCGTCTACCTGCACTGGCACGTCCTTGTACCAGATCATGGCGCGGACAAGAGAACAATAGGAAAGAAACGCGACTGGAAATGACTACCGTCTACGTCATCATTTTGGAGGATTAGTGAACAGACAGCGCGGTTAATGCCGTAGAAGCGGTGGAGGATCGCGCATGGTCTACAGCCAGGCGGTGAATTGAGCTGTCCTCGCATGGTCTACATGCAAGTAGAAAAAGGCTTACAATCTAACACGTGCGCATGACTGTCGTCCATGGTATTCTGAATATGTACACTTAGTAGAGATCTGTCTCTGTATAGTCGACGCTGAAGCCATGTTGATATAGCACTCTGTTGCGCAACTTGTCTTGCTTTTGTTTCCGCTCCAATTCTTCTCGCTGGGCGATTAAAATGTCTTCTACAGGTACTTCGCGTAGATGCGTATCCTCTTCTTTGTACAAATCCTATAGAACGGTATGAGCGTGTATCAGCATGATCCCTTACTACTCACAATCTCTCCCAATAGCACCACATTCTCTCCCCGCACTATAAATATGCCCCGTTGTATGTCGCCATAGGTATCATTTGCATATATCCGCTCTACCGTATCTTGGAGTACCAGGTTGGCTAAGGAAACGCAACAGGTTAGCCTGGCCTCATACAAGAGCCTGTATTGCCTACCAAACTGATCAAACGATCGCAGTACACCAATCAACTTGCGCCCATCTCTCAATACCACCAGTATTTTCTCTAAGCATGACCCAATGAATACCCCATGCTGAACATCTTCACCACTGAGCATCACATACTGTCTACACTATCCACCAATCCAGACGATGTGGTGAAGAATGGACCCACCGAGAGATCCATGAGTCAAAAAGCCACGCTTAAAAAATATTTTTGCTTTCTTGCTCTGCTTTGCCATGGGAAAGACACAAAAGAAGACAGGCAAAGGTAGGGAATAGGGTATATGCACATCTATTCACACGTGGTATAGGGCGCTTGGACAAGTACTATCACCTTGCCAAAGAGCAAGGCTACAGAGCTCGTTCAGCCTACAAGCTCATTCAATTGAACAAAAAATATGGTTTCTTGGAGAAGGCACGAGTCCTCATCGACTTGTGTGCGGCACCTGGAGGATGGTGAGTGAGGCTTGTGGTATGCGCACTGTAGAGAGACTGATGTTGCGCTAGGCTACAAGTAGCAGCAAAGTATATGCCCATGTCGAGTCTTATTATAGGCGTCGACTTGGCACCTATAAAACCGATACCCAACATTATCACATTCCAGGACGATATCACGACAGAGCGTTGCCGACAGAATTTGAGAAGCGAACTCAAGACTTGGAAATGTGATGTGTAGGTGGAATGCGGCTGTGCGTGGAAAGTGAGGCATTGACCGAAGAATTACAGTGTACTTCACGATGGTGCTCCCAACGTTGGTACAGCATGGGTTCAAGATGCATTCACACAGGCAGAGCTGGTACTCATGTCCTTCAAGCTCGCTTCCGAGTTCTTGAACAAGGGCGGAACATTCGTGACCAAAGTGTTTCGCTCCAAAGATTACAACAATCTCCTATGGGTGTTTCAGCAATTATTCACAAAGGTCGAAGCAACAAAACCACCTTCATCCCGTAACGTTTCCGCCGAAATTTTCGTCGTTTGTCGAGATTTCCTTGCACCCAAGAAGATCGATCCGCGCTTCTTCGACCCGAAATGGGTCTTTTCGGATCTCGACCTGGAGCCGACAAACAGGCAGAATGATGTCTTTCGTCCTGAGAAGAAGAAGCGACAGCGTGAAGGTTACGAGGAAGGCAACTACACCTTGCACAAGAAGGTGCCAGCTATCGAATTTGTTAAATCTCAGGACCCTATTCAAGTACTTGGCTCCTACAATGCAATCAGCTTCGATGATGAGGAGTCTCGAAGGTATGCCATCTTGCGGGATTCTTCTCCTTCAAATGCTAACCATGTCTGCAGTCTACTAAAGCATCAGGCCACTACACCTGATATTATCGCCAACTGTGAAGATCTCAAGGTGTTAGGAAAGCGAGACTTTAAGGACCTGTTGAAATGGCGGAGTAGTCTGCGTGACGAGGTGAGCTTGAGTGTCTCCAGTAATCTTCGACACGAGAGGTTACTAAGTATGTCTGATAGCATCGCTCGGTAAAGAAAGAGGAAGCCGAGGCTGGCCAGAACGAGAAGGAAGAGGAACGGGACTCAGCAGATGAGGATGAGGAGGTTCAAAAACGGCTCGACGACCTAGTGAATGAGGAGGCACTCCGGAAAAAGAGAGCAAAGAAGAAGGCCAATGAAAAGAAGCAAAAGCTGATCCAACGCCTACAGCTCAATATGATTGTCCCGACAGATATCGGACTGGAACAGGATGCGCCAGGCGAGACTTTGTTCAGTCTGGCAGAAGTCGACAAAGCTGGGGCTGTGAAGTCTGTTCGTCACGGTAATATGGAGACAGATGATGGTGAGGTGAATCAAGAAGTGAACGGAACCAAGGGTGCGCCCAAGGCGACTGGAAATGGAAATCATCCCGACGATGAGATGGAAGATATGGAGGGTTCAGAATTCTCCGATGATTACTCTGATGACGATGGCGAAGATGACGACGATGATGGCCCAATGATCGTCGATTTTGACGAAAGCAAAGCCGACCTCACCAAGCCCAACGATGGCGGTTTGTCTAAGCGCGCTCGCATGTTTTTCGACAACCCGCTTTTCAAAAACGCTGCTCTCGACGATGATGAAGAAGAAGAGGAGGGAGAAGGTGAGGAAGACGAGGAGGAAGCAGTTCTTGTCAATGGGCAGACAAATGGAGTGCAAAAGAACGGAACAAAGCCTAAATACGAAGAGTGGCATGGTTTTCAGAATAGCCGTGCTGCGAATGTCTCAGATTCGGACTCTGATTCGGACTCGGACTCTGATTTTGAGGTTGTACCCGCAGAGAATGGCGATACAATGTGGGACGGCGTGGAAGGTGATGATGTTAAGGCTGTGGAAAAAGCACGAGGTTCGTCTAAGCTGTACACGTGCAAAGCCGATACTAAAGTGTCAATTTACAGCGCAAGGTTTGAGCAGTGCGGAAGCAATGACATTGGCAATGCAATATGTCAACCGGGAAAAGACGAAATCTGACCTGGTCGACGAAGGCTTCAACAAACGAGCCTTCTGGCAGAAGGAAGGCCTCCCCAATTGGTTTTTGGAAGAAGAGGGGAAGCATAACAAGGTGAACCTACCGGTGACTAAGGAAGCCATGGACGCCTTCCGGGAACGTATGAAGGCTTTAGATGCCAGACCCATTAAGAAAATTGCGGAAGCAAAGGCCAGAAAGAAGCAGAAGGCTGCCGCAAGAATGGAGAAGGTGCAAAAGAAGGCCAACGACATTGTAGACAATCCAGACATGACTGAGAAAGAAAAGTCTCAATCAATTCAAAAGATGCTCAGCAAGGCCGCGAAGAAGAAACCCAAGAAGGAGGTCCAACTCGTGGTGGCCAAGAACAGCAATCGTGGCTTGAAGGGACGACCCAAAGGTGTAAAGGGTCGCTATAAGATGGTAGACGCGAGAATGAAGAAGGAAGTGCGCGCCATGAAACGCATTGAAAAGAGAACCAAAAAGAAGAGACACTAATCGCATGTAAAATACAGTATAGAGTTAAAATGTACAATATAACACACATTCATCAATCTTCGTCATCCCATTCACCTTCTTCCAATTGCTTCCTCATACAAGATAATGCCGTCCAATAGGTACGCGGAACATGATCCATGAGAATGAGCGGATACAAGGATTCAAGGATCGTGATTGGGTTGTACTCCGTTTTGCGTCGTTGTTGGATCCGTTTGAACCAGCGTTCCACAGCTCGAGTCCACACCGTGCCATTCGATTCGTGTCCCCGCACAATGTCCTTCCTGGGTACTCTGTTCATGGGTGTCTTGCTCGTATAGGCACCCATGACCACTCTGGTTTGAATACAAGGTTGCATATTACTCGGTGATACCTTGTACCTATCCCCATTCTCAGAAAGCCAAAGGGACAAACCGACATGACAGAAATTGAATATGGACTTGGAGTTGAGAAAGCGGCCAATGTTGGGGTTATCTTGACCAAGAGGCATATAGGCAATCATGTCGACATTGTGGATGATTCGCCATAGGGTGTTGGGCGTATGATATGGTATCGTGCTATAGGACGCAAACGTGGATGCGAATTCGTAATCGCCTACAGCAGGCGTACCAAAGAGGTAGACGTCGCGTAAGCAGCATGAAGCGTCAAGATCCCGTGGACTTTTCAGCCACCGTGCAAACAGGATGGTCCCTAGAGCAGACCCCAGAGAATGTCCCGTGATCCAGACATTGACCGCTTGAGCACTGTTTCGAGAGGCTTGAATGGTCCGTGCGCGGGAGATGACAGCGGCTAGAATTGATCCATAGGGATCACGGGGATCATTGGCGCCAACAGTGCCAGAGGATGGAAAGAGGGAATTGTAGAAGCCTTCATGGATCTCGCCGTACACAAACGGTTTCGCATTCGTTCGCTGTATCGTCGCATCCACCAAAAACTCACCATAGTTGGTCGGCGTAGTGCCCTTGAAGGTAATGACGATAAAATTTTGTTCACTCGAGTAAAACATGCCACAAAACGGGCCTCCGAGACTTTTGAGTTCCGTGATACCTTCGAATTCAACGTCCCAATGCTTCACGAGACGCCGTATTGGCTCTTCGGATTGCTCAATGAACGCTTGGATTTCTTTCTCGTTGGGCGAGAGCGATTGAACACCGTCGGTCAAGTCAATGGGAGAGCCTTTATAGTTTTCAAGACTCGCTAAATACCCTGTGTAGGCTTGCGTGACAAGATTATCCTTGCGCTCGTAAATGACGGAAGCAAACAAGAGCATTGTCTGAGCCACTGACAGATCCAAAATGCTCGGCTGGCTGATATTGGCCGGTGGTAAACTCTTTTCACGATGCGCGCCAAGCGTCGTCATGGTCTTTTTGACAATGGCTACTGCTTCTTCCGATGTAAAGAAGTCTGGATATCCCCAATTGATGGGAGACAATCCTCCACCGTATTGCCGACTCCATTTTTCAATCAGCGCATTCCCGCCGAGGTGCTCGAGAAATACCTTGAGAGCCACTTCAATCACCAGCAAGAGCACCACAAGGAAGGGAAAGACGGTCCATAGGAAGAGGGTGTTGAGCGGCATGGTCCAAGGCATGGTCCAGTTGAATATGAGGGATAGAAAGAGGTTGGCATAGGTGTTGAGGGCAAAGCGTAGGTAGGGATTCCGTGAATAACGTGTTGGCAGTTTTGGTGTGAGTTTCTTGATACTCGATCTGTTTGCAGAGTGCTGCGCCAAGTCGCGCACCTCTGTCCAATGCTGACCCTGTGCTTTGGTCATGAGCAAAATGTAAGAGCTAATGGAATAAGGGGGCTGTCACGCTTTATTGCAAGTTACAAGTTACTGCGCTGAGGCTAGGGTTGGGCGGTTGGGGATGGCTACGCGCGTGGCTAAGCATTGCATTGAATTGAATCTTCGCACTCACCTCCGTCACGGTCGCTCCGTATTCTCTGACATTATCAGCAGTGTGCGTGGATACATTGTAGAGGTCAGCTTGAGCATCCTCCTTTGGGATGGAGGCCATCGAAGACTTGGTAGGATTCGTAGTCGGTTCATCCAGGGATGGGTCAGGGGGATTGCCGGTTGTGGTGGCCTGTACCCCGCATTCGTCGGGTTCAAATCGATCGGCAGGTAAGCGCACGTAATGGTCAGGTGCTGTTACATCGGGTACTGCGTCGTCTTCATCTTGGTCATCGGGCCCAGATGCCGTTTCCTTATCAATCGCGCAATCCACCGGATCAAACGCATCTCCGGGCAGAGCACTTGATATATTGGCCACTTGCTTGGCGCGAATCTCTGCCGGGGCCGAAGGATTGAGATGATCGAGCGGTATTTGATCCACCGAATCTACTGCAGTGCTTTGAAGCTCGCAGTCTTCGGAATCAAACACATCGGATTCGATATCCTGGGCGAAAATCGGCACCGGCGCCGAGTCGACGGCTTCCTTTTGCAATTCGCACGTTTCCGGATCAAATTCATCGGCAGGCAAGCTTGATGCCAGCCTATCCATCTTATCTGCCAGAGAAGTTGGCTGGTAATTTTGATCGTAGCGATCCACTTCGAATTGTGGCAAGTTCCTCAACTGGAACGCCTTTGCATGTCCGCCTTCTTCCTTTGTTGCCGCTGCTTGTTCACCTTCCCGATGTGCTGCAACGCGCATCGTTTGACCTTCCCCGTCGTGTGTGCCCTCCACTCGTTGCTCCACGTTCTGAACGTGTCGGTCCATGACAAAGAGATGTCACTCTATCCATGCATAATTCGGCCGGAAATTCTTCCGCCAACTAATTTCATGCAGCTCCCGTGGGCGCCCGAAGGCGTTTGTTTCAGGCTAATCAATGAGAGAATATGGATGTAACGCGTCGCGCTGTCGGTCTTGACCTTTTGCCCCCCACTGGGGCTGCATTGTTGTTATCCGTAAAAGGAAACCCACGGGCCAACGTCGCACCGTACTTTTACGGTTATCGCCTAGTGATCATGTGTCGTCCAGGGGCATTGACATCTCGCTTCTTTCTCGCTTGGCCCTTTAGTCCGGGCTATTCTAAGGGCATTTGAGCGATTAAACATTTTGGTTCTTGCATGGTAACGACTAAGAGACGCCCTGCAACTTAAATTTCACACTATCGGGCTTGTCGATACCACGACTGACTTTGGTCGATATTACAACTACAGCGCAACCTACATCTGTGCGTATGCAACGTCATAAAGGTTTCAGTGAGCAACAGTCGGGTTTGCAAGAAGCAAAGGATAAGGCACAAAGATTGCTTCATCCCACCGATTATCATCGTGCGCAGCAACAGCGGCAACCGCAGCCCACTTTTCAGGTTCCCGCCACTCCTTTGCATCACGTAC
This sequence comes from Bifiguratus adelaidae, assembly GCA_002261195.1. Lineage (NCBI taxonomy): Eukaryota > Fungi > Mucoromycota > Endogonomycetes > Endogonales > Bifiguratus > Bifiguratus adelaidae. The sequence continues at coordinate 243,268 of MVBO01000005.1, forward strand.
CGCAGTCAACTTCCCATCTACATCATCCGCAGTCGCTTCAGGGTCCCCTGGATCCATCTTTGTTCAGTATGGAATATCATCATCAACTAGCGCAGATACGTCAAGCTCAAGCCCAGCAGCACCAACACCAACAGCGACAGCAATACATGAGACAACATGAAGGCGGAGAATATAATCATCCTGACATGGAGTCCAATAACGGAAAGATGCCGGCGGATGTCATGTCACCTGCGTCTGTTTCCTCCATGAACTCACCTTCCGACGTGTTTGAGAGCAGTGAAGAATTTGCCGGTGTTGGTGTAGGCATCTCCACAACGTCAAAAGGCGCCATCTTTGGTTCGCCATCGAATCCACCACTTGCGCATCGTTTCTCTACAGGTTCCAATCCTTATGCTCATCAACCGTCCGTGGCGGGACCTATGGGAGCTCGTCGATTGAGCATGCAGAATATGCATTCACCACACATGCATCAACCAGGTGGAGTATTTCCGTCACCTAATCAGTCATTTGGGAGCCCGGCTATACCCATCTCAAGCATGGCTGCGGCCGGTTGGACGTATTCTGGCCCTCAACATCCGGGTAGTCTAGATTCTGCCGCAAGTTCCTTCCAGGGCAGTACTTTCGGAAGCATGGCTGGAAGTCCACCTGGAGCCTATGGAGAAGATCAGGAAGACGGCCACCAGAAGGTGTAAGTGAATGAGGTTTTTCCACGGATATGGCGTAACCTCTATGGTAGCTTGCAGAACATGTTTGAGAAGCGAAGGCGTCGGCGAGAGAGTCACAATGCAGTGGAACGTCGTCGACGAGACAACATCAATGAGAAGATCCAAGAGTTGTGTAGTTTGATACCCGAAACGATGTTTGAAGTTGCCATGCCATCCTCGCCCAACCAAGCAATGCCACCGCAGACACTCAATAACCCCAACATGACCACCACCGCCAACGGCCTCCGACCCAACAAAGGCGCCATCTTGCGTAAATCTGTAGAGTTCATAAAGGGCCTACAGTGCGACCTCGACTCTTACAAGTCATTGGTGGAGGATCTCTCTGCAGTTTTGGATCACATACAGGCAGGTGGCCAAGCTGACATTGATGCTGCCAAGGCGCGAATAGCCCAAGTGAGAGCGAACAGTGTCGTGGACACATTTTACCAATCACCTAATGAAGGTGTCACGGGCTCTTCGGTCATGCAACCCGGCATACACCCTTCACCTTCCAAATCGCAAGCACTTCGACGTGGTCTTCCGACTTCCCCTTCCTCCATGTCTCCGCCCACGCCTTCCGGCACCGCATCATTATCACTAGGGCTCGGAATACATTCGCGACGAAAGCAGGATAAGATGATGATGGGCATGGAGTATAACGAACAGATGCCAGACATGGGTAATATGATGATGGGACAACCTCAGGAGACGCTTGAAGAGGCTTGGATCCAGTGAGCGGTTGGACGCTTGTAGTATACTGTTGTCTAAGGTCATGTAAGCAATGGTTGTACACATATTTAGGCTTGCACTATATACATTATCCCTCTAAACAAGGTTCAGATTGGCTCAAACGGGTGGCTATCGTATTTTGGCGCTTGTACTTGGCACCGGCTATACAGGAATGTGCAACATCCTACCGTTGAGTGGGAGTTCAACCTACAATGCAAATGGCCTGATACCATTGGGCTTAATCTGCAAAATCGCTCGCTAAACTGGGCATATGGCTTCGTTGAAACCTCACGGGCTCCGGTTTCTTCACGTATTCAATTCGTTGACCAGTGGACCAAAACGTTCCCGGAGGCAAGCTCGCAGATAGCTAGTCGGACTCTCTTTTTGCACCATATTCTGCTCACAAGACACCAAGCAATAGCTCAACAAAGCGCAGATTGGGACGCGAGTCATTTAAACGCGTCTTGGAATTTCACGCGTCGAGTGATGGTCGTCTACACCAACACACATCGGTTGTTCTTGCAGGCTGTCATTTCACGTCGGGTGTTCACTATCGAACAGGGTAACGCTCTGTACTTATCTGTCAAGCAAGTGACCGGAGGTAAGTCTGGATAACGCGCACACTTGTAAATGTCAGTGACAAGGTGCCTAGACGAGAGTGATGTCGAACTGGGCCAGTTTATCGGTATCTTGAATCAAGCCATCTTCGACTTTGACTATGAGATCCGGGAAGGTGTTGAAGAGACAACAGGGGACGTCGTTTGGGCCTTTGTAAGTAATTTGCACCTGTTTTCCAACCTGACGCTCTACATGTTTAGGTCAATACCACCAGTGATGCTGCGGCGGAGTTGGCCACTGAGTTGACGGCTCTAGAGATAGCCTACTTTCGACGGATAGTGAGTGTGGCGAGTTCATACCACGAATCCCAAAGCTTAATGGTAGCTTTATGTTAGCTGGAATGTATCGTTCTAGCCGACGACGAACATTATTCCATTGGCAGCATGGATGCCATCAACGAGTCAAGCAAGCTCAAAAATACAACTGTGCGAGCCGATGGGGAGGAAGCCAAATCGACCAGTATGACCAAATTACAGGCTGAGAAGCTGTTGGATCATTTTGTGGAGCGGGGTTGGTTGGCAATGAATGGTGTTCGATATTCTCTTGGAGCGCGGAGTCTATTGGAGCTACAGACATACCTCAAAGAGCAGTATGAGGAAGACATCAAGGAATGTACGCTCTGTATGAATATTGTGACCAAAGTATGTTAGCCAAAGCGATGATGTGGACGGCATTAACTGTCTATCCAGGGCCAACGATGCGAACTCATTTCCTGCCCGGCACGACTGCATCATCATTGTGCAAAGCGCTATTTCAGCAATCAGTCAGCTAACCAATGTCCAACGTGCGCAACTGCATGGAAATCAGACAATATTGTGGGCGATGTGGATCAAGATGGAAAGCCATTGTTTCCATGACATGCTTTTATGTTCCATGTGTATAGATTGATCAATATAATGTACATTAGTCATCCATTTGTATCCATTCCCAATAACGATATCGCATCGTCTTGCCATCCTCTTCCCTTTCCATCTCTTCTGTATGCACAGCCTTAAAACCAGCTTTAGCCATTTCCGCCTCAAAGACCCGAACCTCCTCCTGGTGCGAACACCGAAGAGGTACCAGGAAGTGACACTTGCGGCCCTTTTTGAGATGTTTTTTGGTCACTAGTGGGATCAATTGCGCGTGCTCAATCTCGTATAACAAATCGGACCCAATCACCACGTCAAAGGGTTCCTTCAACGCTCCATGCACGTCCGTTCGCGAATGACGCACGTCTCGCCAATCCAGTTTGACGACGCCAATACGGGTAACGGGCTCTCTTACGAGATTGAGCGAGACATTCTTGGCGACATTAACAAGCACATTGGGATGATAATCCGTCAAGATGACTGTGTTTGCCCCCAGTTTTGCACACACCAGACCAACGAGTCCTGTCCCGGTGCCTAGTTCGAGGATGCGACAAGAAGAGATATCAGCAATGACGCTATCCTGGACCAACTTTCTGTACCCGGATCAGAACTCATCCAATCCTGTAGAGATAAATGCCTACCTGCCGAGGAACGGTGCCGCTCCCCACGTTTTGAATCCAAGGTCATCGCCCACATAACCTGGCTCATGAATAGACACCTCGATAGCGTTCCCGTGCACGTCCCCTTTTCGTCTTGGAAACCTCCATACCCGCGTGATTGCTCCACTGGCCCCTCGTCCGGATAGATGGGCAGTGAGAGCAGCCGCACGTTCTTGAAGGGTGTAAATCGCTTGTTCAGTTTCTTGTAAGTCTGGTGGAAGGGTGAGTTCTACGCCTCGGACCACACGAAATAGAACCGCCAACGCATCGTCCCGGACCTGATCAAGATCCTGTCGGTGGACGTGATCCACAATGCCATAGTTCTCATCGACCGTCGTGTCTCGGAGATAGGAAGCTGCTACAAGGTCATCAAGCGCGGCAAGACAGCCTAGAACATTTGTATAAGGTATCGGTGAGGACTGCCAGCGTAACTGGTGTAGAACGGCTTCCAACTGTTCCATAATTTCAGGATTGCACATACACTTCTTCGTCTACTTCAGCAACTTCAGCAAGCTTTTCAGCATTAGCAAAGGATACCAAGCCCAATCCAAGGCCAAAGACGCTGCCATCTGTGTAGCCGTTGCTGGCGACTTGCTGCTTGCGTTCTGTCACAAACGCTTCGCACAGCTTGGCAGCCACTTCTCCACCATCGTGACCGACTCGTCTCCATTCCTCGCATTGTCCGGGAAGCTGAGCGGCTTTCAATATATAGTCTCGCCATCGGCCTCCTTCAAAGTCTTCTCTTGGTAGTTCGACGCAGGATCCTTGTGTTTCCATAAGCCGTTTCAGGCCGAGTTCTTCAATGAATTGGGGACGCGGGACGTAAATGAAGGGTTTGGCATGTCCCACACATTCTGAGCAGGTCCCATAACCTAACTTTCCAATAACGACATCCACAGCGTTGGTTAGATCGGGTATATACGCATCGCGTGGGGCACGATAGAAGCCTTCTTGAAGTTGGAGCGAGTCAGGAGTACCGCATACCACGCAAATCCAGCCTTCTGGAAGAGGGTCACCCCATCCTTCTTTGCCGAGAATCTGACCACCGAAGCTGAGGAGTATGATTTTATGAGTTTTGTGAATCTCTGGGGGTATATGAAGGATATCTTCCAGTACTTGGTCTCGAGGAGTGCGGTATTTACGGAAAACGAGGGGAATGTCGATAATGAGTCGCTGACGAACAGTTGGGTCGTAGGACCGGATGGGTGACGTGCTGACAGACGGGAGATGAAGCTTGCCATTAACAATACTTCTCTGTTGTTGAGGTTGATCAAAGTGAGTGGTGAGGGTAGGCGTTTGAGGTACGACGGTTTCGTTGTCATCAAAGGAGGGTATTCTGATGGCACCTGGCAATCTAATGAGTAGGTCTGCCTTTTTGTAATCCTTGATGACGGTTTGAAGCATCTCGTGTATCATGTTATCCAGCTCATCGCCTTCACACAAGCCGCGGTAGACTTCGTCGAACGTGAAATTGCTAATGATAGCCGATGGCAATCCAGCAGCTGATGCAGCCGCGCTACATGCGCATAAGTCCGAATTCTAATCAACCATCTTGCCAGACCTACCAGGGAAGGAATGGGGCATCACAGAGCACGCAATCAGCACCCACACTCTTTAACCATTCCACTTCCTTGTTGATTGTTACCGGCCTTCGCTCTATGAATTCTACCAGATGCTTTATCGTCTCTTCTCGATCCACGGTATAAGCCAACGGCTGCACGACGCCAGCATCGATAAGAGAGTGCCGGTAGATCGCACCGGCTTTGAGGGCGTTCTGAAATATAAAGTCGCTAGCATTGGAAACCATATACACGGTATGTTTAGCAGGAAGCGCGAGTAAATCGGACACCAACTGACACGCTCTCGTGGCATGTCCCCACCCTGATGCGCGCAGCGCCCTGTCAACATCTCACACTCTTAACATGTACACTACATACCGTGACCAGAGACATAGAAGCAGAACGTGTAGGACTGAGTAGCATATTGATATGCGCCCAAGTCCAAGTTCTTGCTCAAAGGCTGTGTGGATATAGTCAACCGTGTCATGGATAAGCCCACAAGAGTCGAGAGTACACCCTTAAATTGGTGTGTGACGTTGATCACCTCATGGACTTGAAGACGCGAAAGTACGATCGACAGCTGCGGTACGTTGTTGAACGTGTCTATGCACGCGTCTCTCTCATATTGGAGTAGGTTATGGGCTGCTAATGGACAAGCCGCACTTGAACAAGCCAAAGTTTGCCTCGTGAATGGAACGGCAACGGGAACAGAGACGTTAAAGAATCTCATTTTGCCTGGTGAGTCCATGACCGGGGATAAGAAAGAGGTCGGGCGAGAGCATTGATGACGGCACAGGCATTGGTTCCTTTACCGTTCTTGACGACCAGACAGTGACTGAGGCGGACCTCGGCAATAATTTCTTCTTTGATACCGAGAGCTTGGGCACTCCGAGAGCAAAGGCGGCTGTCGATTTGCTCAGGGAGCTGAATGCGGAGGTCGGGAGTCAGACGGTGGTTGAGGTAGGGAATAGTTTCAGCCAAAATGCGCAGTGCACTGACCTGTCCATCATGATAGTCGCCTACACGAACCATTGATGACAATCCGTCCTTCTTCCACAAATTCAATCTCATCATTACCACAAACTTGTCTGAAGACTATGAGCGAAAACTGTCAAAGATATGCTGGGAATCGGATATACCCATCATCTTCATTCGGTCAATAGGCTATCTCGGTTATTTCAGAGTTCAGATGCCCGAAGTGACGTGTAAGTACGTGAATTTGAGCGAGAAGAGGTTGACTCATTATTCCGATATCAGTGGTGGAAACGCATCCCGACTCCCTCATAGATTTTCGGCTCGATAGACCGTTCCCTCAACTTTTAGAATATGCCAGTCAATTCGACTTTGAAACGTCCGATTCCATGGAGCATGGAAACATTCCATTTGTGGTCATTCTGCTGCGATACATGGATCTATGGAAGAAAAGTCACGGTGGCGGGATCCCCAAGACCTATGCTGAGAAGCAAGAGTTCAAAAAGCTGATTCGATCAGGTGTCCGTTTTCAAGAGGAGGAGAACTTTGAGGAGGCGGAAAGCAATGTCATGAAAGCTTGTACGCTCACCAAGGTATGATCATTTGCGCTTTATCTAACTTTATGCTCATCATTTGAGCAAGATACCCCGCGAGATTGAGCAAATTTTCCAGGACGAAAAGTGCCAGAACGTGACGAGTGAGGTGCGTAGAGAAGGAGGTTCTCAAGTTAGACGCCTCATTGACGGTTTTCGTTTGAAGTCACCGAACTTTTGGCTCATTTGTCGTGCGGTTCGCGACTTTATAGAGGAGGAAGGGAATGGTCTCCTTCCCCTATCTGGCACCCTTCCCGATATGAAGTCAGATACCAAAGGTTACGTGCAACTACAGAACGTGTAAGTACAAGTGGCTTTACATCTCATGTGTTGCTCATCTGGTCACATCCAGCTATCGACAAAAGGCACAGCAGGACATTGCGGCGGTGCGTGCACATTTGGAAAATGTTTTGCGACACCTAGAATTGCCACCGGACTCGGTGCCTCATGTTGAGCTGGAATCCTTTTGCAAACATGCTGCCTACATCAAAGTCATTCGGTACAGGACTTTGGATGAGGAGATTGAAACGAATGTCAAGGCCGACTATATCTGTACGTTATTGAACCATTATTCGTTTGCTTACTAACGCACATTTGCAGCACAACACTTACAAGATGAAGAAGGTCTTTTGCCTTATTACGTCCTGATCCGTGGGGCCGACCAGTTTCAGAGGACGGAGGCTAGATGGCCAGGTAAATAGCCAAGAGCAACCAATTCAAGCAAGACTGACGAATGTTTTCAGGCACCGGCAATACTTGGGAAAACGATGCACCTGTGCTCTGTCAACGCGCTACGGAGGTGCTTACACGCATGGGTGTCAAAGAAGCCAGTGCCATTGTTGGGACCGAACGATTTCAAAATCTTGCTCTCGAAATGTGAGTGATTAGCACCGAATGATGCGATGCCGGAACATGACATGTTAATGCTGCCTAGATGCCGGTATGGAGAATGTGAACTCCACAACACGGCTGGATTGCTGGGTGGTCTTGTCGCACAGGAAGCTATCAAACTCGTCACAAAACAATACATTCCAGTCAACAACACTGTCATATTTGATGGAACTCGAGCCATGAGCGCCAGCTTTGAATTGTGAGCGTCTACTGTACATTGTGAATTGGAATGGTATGTACATTGCGGAAGATATAAAAGAATCAAGGTTCAAAGGACCATATGACGATGCTGCCGTCCACACTTCCGCTCACAAAAGCGTTATCGGACGGATGATAGTCCATTGAAAGAACCATCTTTTTATGAGCAGGAACATGCCTGCTCTTAGACGCCTACACATACGCATCAATGCATGTTCATTGGCCAGAGATCAACACTCACGTCAACGAGATCCCACACATGAATGCCACCTGATTCGCTTCCACTCAACACATGAGCATCATCGTTAGATAAGACAGACTGTATCTTATATTCGATATTCTTGTGCCCCTTAAACCTACTCAGGAGATGAATGTACGCTCCATGTGGGCTTCAAGCAGCACTCACTCATTCAATAGACTTCCATTGTCCTTGTCTAGCAGCCGTATCGTGGAATCCAGCGATGAGACGAGCACGCATACGCGGTCATGAGAAAATCGAACCGACGTGGCTGGATCTATGCCAACGTCAAAATAAGGTCATCAATGTGAAAGAGGTGACACTTACGTCCAATGGTATCTTGTACCACTTTTCCCATCCTGATATCGTACATGCGTACTTTACCATCCGCCGATCTAGATGCACAAAGGAAATAAGTTATAGGATATCATTCCTCGTGGATGCACTCACCCCGTCACCAAATCCGTGCCCACCAATTGAAGGGACATGACGCTATCTTTGGCTTCTTCAAGTATCTGTATCGGCGCCCGGTTTTGTGACCTGAATATGTGAGCGCTCAATGCATTTTGCCCGAGAATTGCTTACCTGCAATCCCATAGGCGAACCGTGGTATCAAATGAACCTGTATATGATGTAAGTCCCTTATTCTCAATCTCAAGGCGTACCGCACTTGCCTGAAGCTATCACCGTAGCGTCTGCGTTAAAATCGACGCAATTGACACGCTATCGACAACCAGTGAACCTCCTATCGACGGTACATCAAACGCAATACGTACCTCATAGTGTCCCACAAATCGACGTATGGTTTTCCCTGAACCTACGTCCCAGTTGTAGACAGACTTGTCGGCTCCACAACTACAGAATCGAGAATTGTCTGGTGCTCTACACGCGAGTGAATGAATGAGCGCATGTCGCTACAGACCACTTACATGGCAAGACCCAAAACTTCTCGTCCATGCGCAATGTATTCCTTGATCAACATGCCAGTCGACGTGTTCCATAGCTTGATGATCCTATCCTGTCCACCCGACAGACAGTACTGACCATTCTTATTGTAGGCCAAGGCGTGCACCGTACCCACATGGGCAGGCAAGGTGTGTATGGCGCGCATCAACTCTATTGAATAATATGTACAGCTTAATATTGCTCATCCGGCCGATGATAGACAATGTAGCCAGGCAAGCCCCAGGCTTGATAGCCAACATCCTTTGCCATCAAGGCAAAACCTTCAGAGTCTAGGCAGTGTTTGTAGACATAGGCTGGAAAATTGACGCCTGCGCGATGAACATCGGCCCGTACGAGTGTAAAACTTGCGCCTACGCCGTCTAGAGGTATCTTCTTGAGTGATCCCAGATTGGTCGGCATGTCTACCATCAATAGACGATGATTGGTCTGCTCCCAAAATCCTATCTCACCCTCGTGAGAATGGTGCACGCGGTACGCGCCGCTCATATCACCTACCTTCAAACAGTGGTATGCTTTCAATAAGGTCCATCTGCAAGAGTCGGCTTTCGTCTGTTTCTTGCCAGTTCCGTCGATCAAATCCCCAAAGCACATTGGTCGACTTGGGAACAAAGACATTAGGGGTAACAATGTCCACATTTAGACCAATGAGATCTTGAAGCGCCGTCGAAGGTACTTTGACCATATTGACATCGAACCAGACCACCCAATCATGCTGGGGCCGTAGCGTTGAGCTTAGTAAAAAGTTACGCTTGCGCGCTTGTTGGGCGCGGAGTGCTGGCTGAGCATCAAAAATGTTGCGGTTCCGTAGACGAATCACATTCCGATAATCCTTTTGTAGCACCATGATGCTCTCGTAATGGAGTGCTGGTTCCGTCTCTTCCAGTAGAGCCTTGGCATGGGCGCTTAACGTATGCATGGTGTTATCGTGGGCATCGGAGACCAAAAATGCTAACGATATCCGGTTTCGAGGATAGTCCAAGCTATGTAATAGTTGAAAATAGGAGGGTAAGACTTGCTCGTCGTTGGAAAGCAATGTAAGGATAAGAATGGAGTCGTTGGCGGTTGGTGTGTTGGCAGTATTTAGATTAAGATAAGTAGGTCTATCGATCGTATGTGGTGCTTCGCATCGCCGTTTTGCAGAGTGCTGCTGGGAGTCCAGTATGAGTATTACCGCAGCAAGCAGTAGTAATAGGACGACTGTCTTAGACTGTGAGAGCGCCCCCAGTCGGAGCTTGCGATGCGGCATAGAGGAGCGGGATGACGGCCCTTCTATCATATAAAACAGAGCCAAGACTTAATTAATTTAGAGTTCACACTTTGATTTCATGACCAAGAGGGCGTTCGACGACGGGGAGGAACGCGTGAGCAAGAAGACACATACGGTAGACGTGGACGATGACGAGCCTGTACTGGCAACGTTGGAGCCGGGCTTACTGTTCAACCCGCGTCCTTTGCGAAAAAGTGATCTGCAGAACGCCCAGGGTGGGTTTATTATTGGGCGCAGCAAGAAGAATGGGAAGGCAAGCTGGATATTGCCTTCAGCCTATGCGCACATCTCCAACCGTCATTGTCTTATTTATCTGGTACGTGGTCACTTGTGGACGCCGGTGGTGCTCGGGCTGCCTGGATACTCAATTTGTGGCTAGGATGTGAATGATGAGCATCCGGAGCGTCAAGATATCTACATTAAAAATATTAGGTAACATTGGGACCGCTTAGCGATGGACGCGTTTTGACGCCAACTCTTCTAGTACCGCCGCCATAATTCATATCCTTCCTGACGGCGGCGACCTGAAGAAGGACGAGATTCGCATGCTCAAGCATCATGACACAATCATCTTTCCCATGCATCAAGGCAAAGAATTTAGTATGAGCAGGAAGCTGGAGGCAGGCAATGGCAACATACTGATTTGCTCTAGATTTTACATTTTCCCGACCAAAACAGAGTTCAGCTTCTGGATCAGTGCGTACAATGCAGTTGTTCTTGTGAGATAGATGAGGGATTTTGATGCGTCAATCCAGGATTTTGAGAAGCAGTTCTTGCTGGACAAAGAACTTGGCAGGTAAGGGCTTCCGTCAATGCTTCTGATCTAGTCTAACGATCATGTCTTTGTCTAGAGGGCAATTCGCCGTCGTCAAAAAGGCCATCAAAAAAGCAACTGAAGAGGAGTTTGCAGTGAAGATTTTTGACAGCAAAGGCTTCAATCGCAATGTCTCTCGACGCAAGACCCTAGATAATGAGGTCAAGTAAGTGATATGGATGGGTATGAGAGTGATTTATTGACCAAAAATGCGTTTGTACCCAGCATTCTCATGGCTGTCGATCATGTAAGCCGATTAGACTGTGTTGTTATAAACACATACGCTGACATGCACGCCATCCTTAGCCCTGTGCCATCAAGATGCACGAGATATTTGAAGATTCTTCCCACTTTTATCTGGTACTCGAACTGTAAGTGTCGCCATACCCAGCGTGCGCAACGTGTTGATCACTTATACAGTTCGCGAGGCGGAGAGCTCTTTGATTTTATTTACTCGCGTTATTATCCAGGAAAACCCACGGAACAGATTAGTCTTTCACCCGAATCCTATGGTGAAACGCAAGATGCGCCAGGTATCTTGGAAAGTGAAGCCAGACTGATATTTGCTCAATGCCTCGATGTATTGAAGGTACGTTTAGTTGATAATCATATTGTCATCATACAATGAGGCTCACTGCATCTAGTGCATTCACGAGCAAAAGATTGTTCATCGTGATTTGAAGCCAGAAAACATCCTCTTTGACGATAAAGGTAAGTTAACATTGTCCTTCACTCACCCAGGCTTTAACGTTGACAACGTCAGACCATCTCCATATCAAAATCTCTGACTTCGGGCTATCAAAAATCCTTGACGAGAAAACCTTCCTCAAGACCGTCTGCGGTAGTAAGAATTACGTGGCTCCTGAAGTGATTCACGCCGTCAAGCGAGATGAAGGCAAATATGGTGCCGGCGTGGATATATGGAGTTTGGGTGTCGTGCTTTATGTGTTACTCAGTGGCACCACGCCCTTAGAGGAAGGCAGGTAACGTACGCCCGGCGACGGATGGTGACTAAAATTTGATAGTTGCGGTGCCACCGTCCCAAGAGGGGGCCATGCTGCGTGAGCAGCTCAGGAAAGCGAATTTTGATTACACGCATGGCTGGTGGGCGCGACGATCGGATGAAGGTGAGGATATCAAATGCATGGCTGGGTAATGATCGATTTCGTTAAATGTTTCATTGTAGCTGTGCAGCTGGTGAAACGAATGCTCGATCCGAATTATCAAACGCGCGCAACGTATGCCGAGCTGATTGTGGGTATTCTAATGACATTTAGTGGTCGCGTTTAACCTGTTATACCTTCCAGGAACATCCATGGATGTTCATGAAGGTAATTTGTTAACCAGGAATACGTGATTATCATGCTGATGATAGTGCTAGTTGGACGAACCCATTGATCTCCCAGAGCCAAAAGATTACCTGGCCGAAGTTCATCGTGCCCACAAGGCAGGTGAGAAACCCCAGTTCGACAAGTTATGGAAAGATGCAGAAGCAAAGTCGGGGGACAGCGAGGATACCGAAAAGAAGACTCATCCTTCTGTTCTCTCGCCGCCTCTCACCCAAGATTTTGTGCCCAGCTCACAAACATTGGATGCCTCAACGCCCATGGATTATCGGGAAGCCAGCAGCTTTGCTCTGAGCACCAATGGCTCTGATAAAGTTGTACCCTCAAGTTTCCGGGTACCTTCCAACATGTCCGTACAGGAAGCCTCACCACCACTTCGTCAAGATGAATCCTCAGAAGCACTCATGCACTACATGGACCCTAATGCCTCCTTTCTCAATCATGTTATTTATGAAAAGGACAAGATGAGGAGTCAGAGCGATATGTACTCCACCCTTAGTGAATATGATATCGCAGAGGTCAAGACCAAGCATGTGAATCATGAGGATTAGTTGTCAATCTGTGTGTAATCTGTCAACGGTCTTAGGCATATATTCCCAATCTTTCCACAAATTGAAGAAATACTGGCCGAAATTCAAAAACATGTCGCGTCTTGTACAGTGCCAGATGGATGAAAATGGATGAAAACTTGTAAGACGTTTCAATGTTTGAGCAAAAGAATTACAAGATTTGAGGCATTGGCTTTTTGAAATCGGCACCTTGACAGGTCAAGAAACCCTTATAGATGATCCTCGTATTCGTCATCAACCGCTAAGCTCAAATCAGCATGAGGCTTCAACTTGGTTACCAAACTACTCACCTTCAGGATTTGGACTTCCGGGGACGCTCAGAGGCTTGGGAATCTTGTTATGGTTGCCTTGGTCAAAGTAGCCATCCGCAGTGTCTTCTGTGTCAAAGCTATCGCCGTATACTCGTCGCAAGGCCAATTGGCGGGCCTTGACGTACTCGAGGCCCATGCGTTTCCAATCCAGCAAATCGCTCAAGCGCTCGGTACGGTTTCGTTGATTGATACGTTGCCGACGGCTCTTTTGTGCAAATCGGAACATTTGGTCTGCCAATTGATTGATGGACTCATCCACTGACTTCATACGGCGATCGACAATGTAAATTCCGTAATCTTCAGTGTTCTCGATGGAGTCCTCCATGAAGCAACCAAAGCCAGAAAGGTTGGTGGTGATGGAAGGAACTCCCATGACTGTACATTCCGCCGGTGTGTAACCCCAAGGCTCGTAATACGAGGGAAAGACGCCGAGATGACAGCCCCTGACAAATTCCTCATAATCCATGCCGATGAGTGGGTTGTTGGCGTTGAGAAACTCTGGATGGAAGATGACCTTCACGCGATCACCGGGGTAGTTGAACAGACTGAGACGACGTAGTTGGTTCATAACCGGATCTTCAGAATCGTTGATAATGTTGTGGGTAACGATGGGTGGAAGTGTTGTTCTCTTCAAGGCAAAAGTACGTCGCTTGAGAAGGATGTTGTCCTCAGATGACATGACCTCCTTGGCTTCAATCTCGTGGCCGCGTAGAGCAGTTTCATAAATTTTCTTTCCGACGCGATCCTGAATCTCCCGAACGGTTTCTCGAAGAGCCTTGGTTAACGCTTGTCCTTTCAAAGCCTCTACAGCAAAACTTTCGGTACGTCCAGGCATAATGATGAATGCCACGACGGTCATCGGTGACTGAATCTCTCTCAAGCGGTGATTGAGACGTGCTAGTGCTTCCACGAACATATCCACACCTTTGTTTCTGTATTCGTATCGTCCCGCAGTGAATAGGTATAACGTATTCTCCAGATCAAAGTCGTAATGGCCGTAAAAGTGTCCGCGAATGAAGTTGGAAATCTTGTCTTTGCTGATGGCATGCAAATTTTGAAACTCGTGCATAGCCGAGAACTTGACGACGTTCAAGCCATTGGGCAACACTCCATCAGGCTTGCGCTTGAGTAAATGCTCTGATTCGTAAGCGGTAATGTCCGAAACAGTGGTAAAGACGTCACAGCAATGTGCTGCAGCTCGCTCGATGCAATAACGGTGATAGATGCCGCGCTTGCCCGCCTCGTCATCAACATTGAAATATTGCAAATTATTGTAAAAGTCGACACTTCCAGCGCAGAGGTATCTGCCGAGCAGCGTGGCATGTGTGGTGAACACAGTTGCTATGTCAATATGTCTCTTTCGAATGAGAGGAACAGCTACACCCGCAAGCCACTCATGAAAATGTGCAATGACGGCGGGTGGGTTTTCCTTCTTGTTGAACCGAGCCGCAATTTCGCCTAGAAACCAGGAAACGAGGTATCCAAACAAGATGGCTTCATTGGTTTCATGATCACCAGATGGCGAGGGAATACCTGCAACTTTCCATAGATCGCCTTTCCATTCATCAAGCCGGCCGTAGGCGCTGCCCGTGTCGAACAAGAGCACGTACGGCGCTCCTTCGATGAGCCAACGGCCAAACAAAGATTTGATACCTTGACTTGTCATGTTGTCTAAAGTTTCTTTGAGCTCCGGAGTGGGAGGCTCAAGAGCTTCGACTTCCATGGGGGCCGACTTGTACGACAAGGGTCCGATCAAACAATAACGGTCTCCATATTCCTGGACGGTGACGGGAGCCTTGGTCTTGATGACAGTGTAAATACCGCCAACTATATACAATGCAAGGCAGCAAAGCGTGAGTCATGGAAGGCAACAGACATCGAGACCGTCCCTCAGGTCGCTGACGACCCCACATTTTTAATGGCCGAAAAGCCTCACCTTTGTTGGCAACTTCCCAAGCTATCTCAAATAGCAATGGGTTTTGGACATCCTTGAGTTTGGTCGTCATGGTGTCAAGAGGTGATATAAACTAGTCTTTCGCTGTGTCGTCACTTGGTTGAGTGTTTTCACGTTCAGTGTTACTTGTTACTCTCGGCCTGCAACACCCTTGTCACCACAGAAACAACAAGAGCAATAGGTCGTGTGAAAAGAGTGAGCTAGTCGTCGACAAGCTCAAGGGCAAGAGTAAGAGTAAGAGAAGCAGAAGAGAGAGAGAGAAGAGACAGAGACGCTAGTGTGAGAAGCTGAGTTTAAAGCAGTCACTCGATCAAGAGCGCGCGAACCTGTCATGGAAGCGAGAGACGTGGTGAGTAACTAAGGCTTGTGCTTAGTCTATACATACCCTTGACTTACACTGCGCTCTCAAGTTGGCGTTTCACGCTGAAGATCCTGTTCGTTTGAATGCGCTGTTTCTCAAGGGAGCAGTGAACACGCCGACAAGTGTCATTGAACCTTACTTGGTCGCGCTAGATAATTGCTCTACATTTGGAGAGCTATGCAGTACGCTAGCTACTGTGGCTCGGAGGCTGGAACGGGACACTGGCCTGGTGGGAAAAGGCTTGCTCATGGACGGGATAGCAGGATCTGGATCACACGGGGTGAAGGTCCCCGTTAATGTTGTTATGCAGGTGCAAGAGAGTGAGAAAGTGAGCCTCAATACCGGTGTTGAGGTCGGAAATAATGAGCTTGGAGCTGTAAGTACATGCCTGCTCATGAGAAGGCGTCAATGTGGATTTTGAGCGCCCTGTCCTTGTGCAATTTGATCTGCTGCCAATATGAGATGCTGAATAGATGTCTTTCTGTTAGGTCGCTACAGCGAGTCTTCGCAACCTCTTTCCAAAGCCGACTTTACAACATACTGAGGCCAAGTTTTCATTTGGTAGTCGGACACTTGCCGCCATACATGCGCAACACATGATACCAATCACACCCACCATTGCGGTCGGATTGAAAGCACATGCTTCACAACAGAACATGAAGCAATTCATTGGATGCGGTGTTGGCCGCGCTCGACTGTCTGCGATTATTAGAGCTGACTCACCATTGGTACCTGGCGTTCATGAATTTGGCGTCGGTTTAGAGGAGAGAAGTATCCGCGAAGTGGGGGGAACGGCCTCGACGAGGTACATTAGGCGTTTAGGTTAGTTTGAGTTATTCATTATTCTTTCTAGTGTCAGTGCTTTTGAGCCTCTGGAGCAAAATCTGCGATTGACGCATACGTTCGAGCTCGACACTAGAGACGACCTTGTGTTACCCACGAGCGGTGTTCTTGTGCGCATACAACAGGAATTGGGTGGCATTAGCAGTCCGACGTTTATGCCGCATACTGGTGGTGATCAGCCAAAAGGTCTTCCTCTTGACAAGCTCACCGTCAAAGGTGCCGGTACACCAACACCAGGCTTTGTCAAGAATGAGTTGTGGATTGGAGGCGTGAAGAATCTTGGTGCAGGAGTGGTAGGTGTCTGTTTATTAAATTCAGGCAGAAGCTCACCTGGATACCACACAGGTATTTTCTACAAATCTTCGTTTAGGTCTCCTTTTCAGCTTGGATGGCAAGTCATGTACCAGTATCCACGATCGATTTCTGCTGGGTGGCCCGTGTTCGCTTCGAGGCACTAAGCTATTTGGATTGGGTGACCGTGATGACGGTAATTGCGATCTGCTTGTGAGTTTCGGCAGTTGGTTGACATGTTTTGCAGGGAACGTATTGGGAGGAGACGCATATTATGCTGTCGGCGCTAGTCTCATGTCTCCTATACCGGGAGTCAATCCCAATGTTCCATTACGAGCTCATACTTTCTTCAATATGGGTGGCCTTGTCGCCAATAAAGGTGGCGGTAAGTGGCAAGGGAGATAGTTGGTGACCTGCTTCAGAACCGGTAATATTCATAATTCTCTGCTGTAGAAACACCAAAAGACCTCATGACGCAACTGCAAGGCGAACGCGTAGGATCCCTTGGTTTAGGTTTACTCTACGCTGTACCCAATCTTGGCCGATTGGAAGTCAACTTGGTCACACCCCTGCAAATCAAGAATGCTTCAACTGATTCCTCACCCAACGGATCCATTGTATCCTCTTGCCAATGGGCTGTGCAACTAGGCATTGGACGCGAATTCTTATAGATTCACAATAAAGCCGCTGTAACGTCGCAGATCGGAGTACCGTATTTGGCAAATTGAAAAAAAGTTGGAACTCTAACCTTCGGAATTCTCCTCCCATCACGCCTCTCTACGTTCTCTTCCCGTGTGATCTCGGTTCGTTGGTGCTTGTGAAAGGTCGTTTCTGTCTATAGTCATCTGATGAGTGCCGCGGTTCAACAACATGATCCCCTTCGGGCCGTAAAGGATTGCTTATCAGGTACGGTCGGTGGTATCTTGCAAGTCTTTGCAGGACAACCGTTTGATACGGTCAAAGTGGTAAGTAAAGCGATCTATTAGGTCGTTGCCTCTCACTTTTTCCGCGTGTCGTACCTAGCGCTTGCAAACGCAGCCGACACCTGCTCCTGGAGAACGACCCCGATACACGGGTATGATGGATTGTATCCGACAGACGCAAGCGAATGAAGGTTTGAGAGGATTCTACAAGGTATTGAAACCGCGGCTCGATAGGACTCGTGAACCTTATATCATCTTGTTCAGGGCACTTTGACTCCTCTTGTTGGTGTCGGCGCGTGCGTTTCGATCCAATTCCTGGTCGTGGAGTACTTTAAGCGTCATTTTAGCGCACAAAATGGGCTCGGTAATCCGCTCACTAATGCGCAACTCTACATTGCTGGAGCAGCAGGTGGTGTGGCGAATTCGGTGGTGTCTTGTCCGGTTGAGCATGTCCGGACGCGTCTTCAGGTGCAAAGCGGGGCAGCTGCGTCATCCACGTCCTCCATGACTGTATACCGCGGTCCATTGGATTGCATTAGCAAAATTTATCGCTCACATGGTCTGGCTGGCCTGTACAAAGGAATGGGAGTGACCATGATTCGTGAATTCCAAGGTTATGGAGCTTACTTTTTGGCCTATGAGGCACTCGTGCGTCGATCGATGCAAAAGAACAACTGCGCGCGTACTGATTTGCCTACCTGGAAAATCATGTCGTTTGGAGCGCTTGGAGGCTATGCCATGTGGTCAACCGTATATCCTGTCGATATTGTCAAGTCGAAATTACAAACGGATGGGTTTTCTGGAGAAGGCCGTCGCTACACTTCGACATTGGATGTGGTAAAAAAGACGTGGCATGCAGAAGGTATGGGCGGCTTCTTTAAAGGATTTGGTCCTTGCATCCTGCGCGCTGCACCGGCCAATGCGGTGACTTTTGTGGGATTCGAGTTTGCCATGCGTCTGTTGAACTAGAGGCTATATTACAATGTGTATATCTATACAATGACCTGAGCTTTCTGAGAAGCCTGTCAACTGCTTCTCTTATAGACCGTAGAGGCGAGTGTATACTAGTAATATTGAACAATGGAATGCATTCTTTTCCATATGCTGACAAATTAGCCCCATGCTGCCGAAGTGCAATAGTTGATAATGAGTTGACCATCCGTGCTGAAGCACTAGCCAAAATGTGAGCGATGGAGTGAGTCAGTTGCATCTGATCTCTTACCTTGTGTAGATTGGCCACAATTTCATCAGGTGAGGGCGAGAAAGCCGAGTTGATGTACACAAACTATGATCAAAGTCTCAGCACCTTTCATTCAACACCTTGATCGTTGCCTCACCAATTGATCCGAGCTCTTATAGTTGAGTTCTTTGCGTAGAAACTTGATGACGGCTTGAAATTTGTTCGAAGCACTTATTGTGTAATAGTTTTGCTTCATAATGGGTGCATTGCCTATAGCTCTAAACCGTACGACGACTAGGAGTACCGGTGTCAATAAAAGTGTATAGAAGTTGGTCATACAGTTTGCACACCTTTACTGGTATCTTTCTTCTTCAACAACGCAACAACTTGTTGTAGGTCGCGTGGTGTATCACCAGGCACAACCAGTGGCTTCAATGCATGCGGTACGTCTTGCTTTGCTGGTTCTTGCCTAGGCGTCGTTGGCGTCGTTGGCGTCGAAGAAGCCTTCTCCGCGTCGTCCATCCCAGAGAAGCGCGCAAGGAAAAGGTGACGTCATTGATTTTAACCACGTAAGCGCTCCCAGCTTTCGTTCAGACTTTCACCTCTTCACCATGGCAAAAGAAAAGGAAGAAGCGACAATAGCGGTGCCTTCCAAGGATCCCGACGCGCCTATGGAGGATGCAGAGAAGCCAGAGAAGACTGTGGATGGAAAGGTGGACAAAAAGAAGGAGGACGAGCTGGTGAGTGGCGGCGCGTGGGGAATTACATGTTGAAAGCTAAGCATGACCTACTTAGTCGGAAGAAGATCAACAACTCAAGAGTGAACTAGACCTTCTAGTAGAGAGGCTTCAGGTAGGTGATCTGCGCGCATTCAGAAGGCGTTGTTCAAGAATCAACAATTGTACTTCCAGGAAAACGACAGATCACTACATAGACCGGCACTCGAATCGCTGCGCACTTCGATTCGAACTTCAACAAGTTCAATGACCTCTGTGCCCAAGCCCCTCAAATTCCTTCGAGAGCATTACCCGACCTTAGAAAAGACGTATGAGTCGTGGCCCGAATCAGACGACAAGGTATGCTTACGGACAAACGCTGCCATTGATTTCTCTTAATGGCACATGGGAAATATACTAATACTTGGGATCAATAGCATTTCTTGGCGGATATCCTGTCTGTGTTGGGCATGACGTACTCGGATGATGGCAAACGGAGGTCGCTGCAATATAGATTGGTTGGTCAGTCCGAGGATCCAGGTTCCTGGGGTCATGAATACGTTCGGTGGGTCCTTTGAGACTTTGGCGATCATGAAGTATCACTAAATGGACATGCTTCATGTAGTCACCTTTCATCTGAGGTCGGCCAAGAGTTCAATCATCGAATGGACAACGGCGAACCAACCGATGACTTGATGAAGCTTGCCCTTGTTATTGTACCGTTCTTCCTCAAGCATAATGCCGAGGCGGATGCCGTCGATTTATTGTTGGAGTTGGAAGCAATTGATAAGCTTCCTCAATTTGTGGACAAGAATACATTCGCTCGTGTCTGCTTGTACATGGTCAGGTCAGTTTCTATGAAAAGTCCCACGCGAGGCGCTCGCTAATCGATATGTTTAGCTGCGTTAATCTGCTCGTACCGCCGGATGACATGGAATTTCTTCAGACCGCTCACATTATCTATAAGCAAAACGACAGATTGCCGGAGGCGTTGATTCTAGCCATCCGTCTGGGTGATCAGAAACTCATTGAGGAAGACTTTGAGGATTGTAAAGATCCTTTGCTCAAAAAGCAACTCGCTTTCTTACTGGCTCGAAATCAAATACATATTGAGGTGGAAGACGACGATGAATTGAAGGATTGCCTCAACAATACCAAACTCAGTGAACATTTCATATCATTGGCGCGTGAATTGGATATTCTAGAGCCACGGACACCGGAGGATATCTACAAGACCCATTTAGAGAATACACGCGCAGGCTACTCAACAAATGTGGACTCTGCTCGGCAGAATCTTGCTTCAACGTTCGTCAATGCTTTCGTCAATGCTGGCTTCGGTAAAGATAAGCTCATGAACACCGAAGACCCTATGGAGGAAGGTAATTGGATCTACAAGAACAAAGATCACGGCATGATGAGTGCCACCGCTTCTCTGGGAATGATTCTTCTTTGGGATATCGACATGGGTTTGAGTCAAATCGATAAATACATGGAATCAGGAGAGGATAACATCAAGGTAGGGACTAATATTCCGACGCAGTTTGCTGATAAGCTTATTCTTCTATCGTAGGCTGGTGCGTTTCTTGCTATTGGTCTTTTGGGGGCAGGTGTCCGATCAGAATTCGATCCCGCTTGGAGCTTGCTTTCGGAAGAAGTAACAAAGGAAAGTAACAGCGTACAACTTCGGCAAGCTGCCATATTGGGGTAAGGTTTCATTGTAGGCGTCAGGTACAAAACTCTGACCTCCGGGGCTTAGATTGGGTTTGGCAAACGCTGGTTCAGCACGTGCAGATATCATGGATGCTCTTCTGCCCATCGTGAGCGATTCAAACCTGACCATGGAGCTTTCAGCTATGGCGACACTAGCTCTTGGCTTTGTGTTCGTAGGCACCTGCAATGGAGACATTGCCAGCACCATCCTGCAAACCATGATGGAGCGGGACGCCACACAGCTTAGAGATACGTGGTCACGATTCATGAGTTTGGGTCTGGCTCTGCTCTACCTAGGCAAGCAGGAGGAATCTGACGCCACGTTGGAAACACTAAAGGCCATTGAGCACCCCATTGGTACACAAGCAGAGATCTTGACCGAGATACTTTCATATGCTGGCACGGGCCAAGTACTCAAGATCCAGAGGATGTTGCACGACTGCCAGGACCACTTGGATCATGAAAAGGAAGAGGACACCTATCAAGGCTATGCTGTCCTTGGTGTGGCCGCGATTGCTATTGGTGAAGATATCGGAGCAGAGATGTCACTTCGCACCTTTAACCATTTGATGCATTATGGTGAAGCTGTCATTCGACGAGCTGTCCCTCTCGCTCTCGGTTTGCTCTGTGTCTCCAATCCTCTGTTGACGGTTCTCGATACGCTCAGCAAGTACTCTCACGATAACGACCAGGAAGTCGCCATCAACGCTATCTTCGCCATGGGTCTTGTGGGAGCTGGTACCAACAATGCTCGTTTGGCTCAAATGCTGCGACAGCTTGCATCATTCTATCACAAAGAGCCCAACTGTCTCTTTATCGTTCGCGTGGCACAGGTGAGGCGATCATCTCTCCTCCGAAATGATAGCGTCTAATGATTACTTTCATAGGGCTTGTTGCACATGGGCAAAGGTACCATGACCATCAATCCATTCCACTCTGATCGCCAATTGCTCTCACCTGTCGCACTTGCTGGTCTCTTCTCAACCATCATTGCGTTCACGGATTCAAAGAGTTGTAAGTATTTAGAAGCTTCTTTTTGCTGTCGATGTAATGCTCATGCTTTCCCAGTCATTCTTGGCAAGCACCATTACCTCCTGTACAATCTCGTGACCGCCATGTATCCACGTTTCCTCATCACCCTTGACGAAGAATTGAAACAAGTTCCCGTGACCGTTCGTGTCGGTCAAGCCGTGGATGTTGTAGGACAAGCCGGTCGACCGAAAACGATCACAGGATTTCAAACCCACTCTACGCCCGTATTACTTGCTCACAGTGAGCGTGCCGAGCTGGCTACTGAAGAATGTAAGTCAATCATTATTGCATTCACGTACAGCAGCACTCATTCGCTTTATAGATGTGGCAATGTCAAATATATTAGAGGGCTTCGTGCTATTGAAGAAGAACCCAGACTATGTAGAAGAGAACCGAGAATGACAAAATTAAAAGGACGGCTTTACAGTCTCATCTCATTGTTGCTCAGGATTTCGATACAACTCATGGCTGCCATGGCGTTGCCGGAGCTTTCGTTTCGTCTTTTATCTTGCTTCGCTTCTAGTGCGCATTTTGCTTACGAGCATGCATCCATTTGCACCACCTCGTCGCTATGCGCCAGCATGGATGAGACGCTTCTTGGGTCTGACGCTGTCGCTGGCTCCTCCTGTGGCTGTGGTAGCTCCGACCGAGTTCCCTTGTTGTCGGCTTTCCCGCAAAAGGAAGCAGTTTCCATTTTCGACTAACAAGTTTTTGCATTTGGATATCAAGGACGACCGGGGGGGGGGAATGACCCCCGATAGTCCGGGTTCAAAGGGTTGCCGGACAATGTGAGGTGCCTACAACGTCCATCTGCACTCTCCATCATCAAGAACGGCAGTAAGTGCCTCACCAATTGGTCCCAGTTGAAGGATTGGAGCTTGCAGCTCCCTAAGGGAAAAAAGCAGGACACGCTCTTATATGACTTGTGAGACACACCACGAAAATTTAACTGTTATCTGGTAACGTGATGGAGATAATAGCCGATCATGTGGCAGCAACAGCCGGTTTTCACTTTGACCTTCTATTCTTGCTCTCTCAGTTGTTGCTTTCCATTGATGATATTAGACAGTCCGTCTCTGTGTCTTTAGTCTGTTTTTACCCCGCTCTACACCATGCTTTCATCCTGTTCAAGTCACGATCGGTTTTGGACAGTTTTTATTCACGTATGTTGCGAGACTCACCAGGACTCCGCGCTAAGCATGAACAAGTTTATCATAGGTTGTAATGAAGATGGCTTAGAAGCAGCGAGCACGATATTAGGTAGGTTTCATTCACCCGATAGCGACAGGCTCATGTTTTGTCAGGTTATCTTTCCATTCTATGCTGGCTTAATGCGCAGTTACCGTAAGTTTTTATCGGAAGCTGCCGGCGTGGAACTCATGGCGTAACCGATAGCCAAATCTACAAGAATTACATGTCTTCTTCCTCTCAAGGTCTTTCTATCCAATTTCTCCTTCTGTGGTTACTAGGTATAATACTCACTTGTTGTCTCCGCATGCATTAGTGCTGATAACGTCCATAGGCGATGTCACAAACCTGCTTGGTGCTGTCATGACCCATCAACTCGCCTTTCAGCAAATCCTAGCGGTGTATTTCTGTCTGGTAGATCTAGCGCTTTGGACACAACATCAATATTATGGCCACAAGGATCGAAAAGAACGAGGAATGATTGGACGAGTGGATATGGTCGCTAAACGTGTCGGAGCCACCTCACCTCTCTTGGATGAACAACGATACCTTGAATACATGGACGACCGCTCAGTAAGGCATACAGACCGAGTGACGGCCTGGCTGGGCAATGCGTTTATTGCCGGACTTGTTGTATTGGCTGGGTACGGTCTGTGGGCATCCGGTGGATCGATGGGTGACGATTGGTCGGCCGAGGTGCGAAAGGTGATTGGACGTGTTTTGGCATGGATATGCGCGGTGTTGTATCTGTCCAGTCGGCTACCCCAGGTCTTTAAAAATGTAAGTTTGGGCTCACATCTTCAATTGCGGTGATATTGATAGGTCTGTAGCATGCGAGTCAATCGGTCGAAGGGCTTTCTATTGCCATGTTCACCTTTGCGGCCTTGGGCAATCTGACATACGCGCTGTCCATTCTCATCAATCCACATTCAACAAGGCAACGATTGATAGAAGCTATCCCATTTTTGGTGGGATCCTTGGGTACCTTGGCGTTCGATGTGACCATCTTTGTGCAGTGGTGGTATTTTCGCAAGCGAGATGGTTTAAGACTGATTTGGAATGTGGAGGTAGAAGACGTATAGTCGTAGCAAATGTTTCTATACATGTACGATACAGTGTAACATAGTAGATATAGCTTATCTATTTCGCTCTCGCAACAACTCACGAAAGAGGTTTCTTTTTGACGATAATTTGCTCTATTTTGATATTTGAACAGGCTTCGTATCTTACATGAGAACAGTTTTGCACGCTTATCGTCTACCCATGCTTGATGATCCGAGAGGGCTCGACACGGAAGAATCACCCGCAAATCCACCCATTGCCAACTGGTGATGCGATTCAGTGCTACTTCTCACTTACGCTTTCTCACGTACCTTTTGACGATAGTCTTTTGAAAGACCAATGAATCGATCCATGGCATTAATGTGATTATCCATCATTGCCACGCGTTCAAGCGTCGCACCGATTTCGTCACTGGTTTCCATATCGTTGTATAGCGCCGTAGAGTCATGGAAGGTCACCATGCCGTCCCGGAATCCGGTATCCATGGCCGATCCTTGTACATCCTCATGCGAAATCGTGGCAAAGATTTCTTGCTTCTCAATCATGTCTAACAATAACCATTCAGTTTGGCGAAGAGCGCTTTCTTGATCTATGCTGGAGGTATCGAGCAGGTAAGGGCCGATAGGAAGTCGCGTTTCTGCAGAATCCAGACCGATTTGTTTACATATGTCGCTTACACTGAGTGTCAGATAGGTAACCGTAAGCTTTTGAATTTTTCCTCTATACAGGGCTGCAAAACATTGCTGAACAAGGCCAGCATTGGCATCCTATAACGTACCAAATCAATAGGGATTCTCTCACCGGACAACAGCAAGACAACTCACTTCTCTGAAGATACCTTCGTTTTGTAGGAATTCGCTCCTGAGCATGGCATCGTTATACGTCTCGAAACATGCCGCAACGTGTATGTAGTCTCCGCATGCCGCTTTACACGTTCGAATAACATTCGCCGCTGTGTGCTTGGGCAAGCTGAGAATGCGTCCACAATGAATCAGTGAGACAAGCACATATCGCTTGTAAGCGTCCAGTTGAATGGCACTGCAAACTTGAGCTGGGGCTGCGATTGCCTGCAAGTAGGATAAGGCCCGGCTGAGTACATGATCATATCCGCTCACCAATGAATAAAACTCTAGTGCCCTCGTGTATTGCTTGAGTTCGGTGTAGAGGATCCCACCGTAATAATGGTACAGCAAAAAGTCCTCGATAGTGATTCCAGTAGTGCTGGGGTCAATATCTTGTATGTCCATGTCGAGAATCGGGAGGGCCTGACGAGCAGCGTGCGCTTCTATGCACACTCTAGCGAAAATAGGATGGAGAGGAGTCAACTGTGTTGGATGGGGTGTATATTTATCTATGAGTTCCATCAGAGGTCGTATGGCGAGAATAGGCTACCACACAGTTAATCGTCAGTAAGCTCCCTTTTCGTAAGCGTGATGTGAATGCTTACCATGTTCAGCGCTCGACATTGCCGCACAAAGACCTCTGCAAGCTTCACCGCTAAGAAACCGGTCAGATACAAATAAGGTCGTTCGACAAACCGTACCTTTTGGTCGTATACACCAAAGCTGCATAACATCAGCTTGTTCAAAGTAAGCAGAAAGGATATCAAAGTATGTCCTGGCTTCTCCAGCCGTAGCTGCGGACGCGCGCTGTTCTCTGCCAAATTAAGGCGTCAGCAGGAGCAGCGGTGGCACTTGCATTCCATAAGTGAGCTTACATGAAGTAGGCGAATCCAATGGTATCTTCACTGGGTGTCAACACATCCAATGGGTCTTCACCTGTCGACAGCCGACTCAACAACACCTCGGTAGGTACTCCTTTAAGTTCATGGAGTAGACGCCGTACATGATCTGCCTCTCCAGGCCCGTTGGCTTGCTTGAAGGCCTCGAGTAGACGTAGAACCTGGTCGCACGACTGGCTGGGTTGTGACATGCTGTCAAACGCGGTGAAACAGTACAAGCACAAGAAGCCAAATGACGCGCGCAGTGCAAGTAAATGAATTAAAAAGATGGAGCGAGTTGAGCCAACTCTACAAGCACTCGCAAAGCTATACCCCAATAGTCTTCCGCCTTCGCTTACAAGGCACAAACTAAACTCTTTGAGCTGCATGAATTCAGGAAACATGGCTGCGGGGCAAAACGCACTTTGTAATACATTCTTTATGCGAGGTTCTGCTCAATAGATGCGGCATTCTGCATGGCTTGCGCGATAATCTTCTTCTCCTCCATGGTGCATTCTATGAGCGGGTTACGCAAGATACCGCCATATCCCAAGAACATGTCCATGGCTCCTTTGAGACCGGATAGACCGTACCATCGACACATGGCATCATCAGCGATAACGAGTTGTTGTTGGAGATGGGTAGCTTCTTGATATTTGCCCTCCCGGTGAAGTCTTAGGAGCTCGATGCAGGCACGTGGAAGCATGTTGGCAAGTCCAGGGACGCAGCCAACGGCGCCGACAGAAAGTGCGGGGAGGAAGAAATCCGCTGAACCGGCCAACAGAGTGAACTCGTTGGCGTTGGTGTGCTGAGAAAGGTAACCAACCTTTCCAATATTGCCATCCGTGCCCTGTCGCAAGCATGCGTAAGGAATGCATTTCCGGCAGACTAAAGAACGCTTACCTTGATGCCGACAATGTTGCGGTGCTCGGCCAATATGCTCAGAGTTTGAACAGAGATGTCAATACCTTGACTGACGCCAGGATAGTTGTAGATGATGATTGGAATCGGAGACTCATCGGCAACTTTCTCAAAGAAGGCTTGAATGGCCGCCTGACTCATTCGGTTTTGGAAGTACGAAGGAGGTAACACCAAGGCATATTGAGCACCGGCTTCGGCTGCATCCCGACACAGCTTGATAGTTCCCCGAGCTGATCCGATACCACAGCCTGCTACGGGTATACAGTCGGGCTTGGTCTGTTGCATCACCTTCACACCCGTACGAATAATTTCGATGCGCTCCTCATCCGAAAGATGCACGGCTTCACCGGTTGAGCCTTGAAAGATGATACCGTTTACACCAGCAGAGCAGAGAAACTTGATATGTTTTTGGAGTGTTTCCAAATCCAAGTCCTCATTACTTTGGAAGAAGGTCGGTATAGGGACATAGATACCTCCGGGCAGACCTGATCGTTGGCTAGGCGACATTATACAAACAGACATGAGAGAACGTGAGAGGCAAGATATATACACTCCAGAGTCTGGAGTTCGGGATATGTGCGGGTACGAGCGATACCGAAAGAGGCAATTACACCTAACCCATCAATATGCCCTATTTTTGGAACTATTGCTGAACGGAGTAGTTCGCAAAGGGCGGGATCTCCTCTAGCCGCTAGTTCACCTTCGGGCCGTACACAACGTGTGAATGGCGCTTGAAACATGTACAAAACACATTTTGCTGCTCAAGGCTTGCATGTTTTATTGCGTTGGCCTGGACAACCCCCAAACGTCCACCAGCCACATTATTTTACATTCACCGACAAATCCCGCGTTGTTCACCACATGTGCGGCGCGTTGATTGGAACTCTTCATGATAGCAACAATCAAATCCACCTTCATGATGTCGAACGCATAGTTTGTAGCGAGCTTGAGTGCTTCGGTGGCGTAACCTTCATTCCAGAACGAGGGCAGGATGTCAAAGGAGACTTGAGTCGTTTTCTTTCTGTGATTCCAGCCAAAGAAGGAGCAAGTTCCGATGACCTTGTTCTTTTCATATACCAGCCACCGAACGCCTTGTCCCTTGGAAAGCGCTTCCTGATCACTCTCCAGCAATGCCTGGATTTGCTCTTTGGTTCTCAGTGGTCGCTGTCCCGTTGACTTGACGATTTGTTCGTCCGATCGGATCTGTAACAGCGCCTCCAATTGCGACTCCTCGTTGGGATCTATTGGCTTCAATTGTATCCGTTTGCCTTTCAGAACTGGAACACTGAATCTCGCCGGGGCTGTCTGGAGCTTGGGGATCGTCAACGACGGAATGACCGTCCGCCAGAGGATGAAGACAAAGTCTACTGTCTGTCTAAGAAAGTACATGATGACCACCATGTTGAATGTTGACAAGTAGCTCGCCATCGTGTCGTGATATCGGCCAAAACGTCTCTGCTATGTCCCCGGAACCGCTGCACACAAACACCTGCCAAATTGGGATTCGAAGTGGATGAGCCAACGTGTGAAAATTGTAGCTCTTCCTCCAATGGCCATTCCAAAGCTTGAGACGATCAAACTAGAGGTCACTTCGGAAGGCGTGGCTATTATTGCCTTCAATCGACCCAAGAGATATAATGCGCTTTCACCACAAGCATATCAGGTGCGGATTAAGCAATAGTCTTTGTAGAAGAATGGCCGCTTAGACATAGGGATAGGACTGGCACGATGCCATACAGTGGGCAGCACAAACAGACAAAGTCAAAGTAGCTGTTTTGACTGGTGTGGGCAAGTACTATACCTCCGGTCAAGAGCTCGTTCCTCCTAGCTCCCCGCAAGGCGATGAAACGCTGGAGCAGGTCATTGCAAGGAGATCAGCCGTGACTCGGTAAGTCCACTATAAGTCATGATATTGCTTGTATCTCACCGGCATTGTAGATCAGTGATTGATGCCATGATTGATTTCCCCAAAGTCCTTATTGCCGCCGTCAATGGTAGGTCTGAATATTGATCTACCGGCTAAGTCCTGAGACATCTCCACTGTAGGGCCTGCTATCGGCTTCGGTGTGACAACGCTTGCTTTGTGCGATGTGGTTTATACTGTACCTCACGCTACGTTCCGTACGCCATTTATGGAGTTAGGTAAGCGATCATCAAACACTCCGAGCTGAAAAAGGCTGCTCACAACGCTTCTCTCAAGGGTTTTGTGCTGAAGGCTGCTCATCCCACCTCTTTCCGCTAATTATGGGCATGTCAAAGGCCAATGAAATTCTTTTAATGGGCCGTACATTTACTGCTCAAGAACTTGTGGAGTGCGGTATGGTGTCGCGATTGATACCCGAAGAAAATTTCATGGCGGAAATCCTCAAGGTTGCTGGCAGCGTCGCCAAACTTCCTCCTCAAGCCTTACAGCAGACGAAAAGTCTAGTGCGTGGCAAAGGTTGTGTTGCCGATCGAAGCCTACTCAAGCAAGTCAATGAACGGGAAATTAGACTGCTTGTGGAAAGGTAAGTATGCTAATACTTGAATACGGGATGGTGTCTTACGCGAATTGTTAGAATGATGTCAGAAGAGTCTTTGGAGCGAGTAATGGCTTTCATGCAGGCACAGGAAGCCAAGCGACAAGCCAAGCAAAAGTCCAAACTCTAGGCTGGATGATACACACCTCACATACCGGATCGTATGTAATGTCTAAGGGACTATCTTGATATGTTCTTGAAGTGTAGACACTGTATTGGCCATAGATTGTACTTCAATATGCGCATATGGACAGGTGGTATGCTCCAAACCAGCAGCCGAGTCGCGCTACCTCAGAAGTTGCCTTATATGGTAAATTACAGCACTTAAAGCGCGTCGACTTCTTTGGAACACTCCTACCGCAGCACCTTCTTCCTCTCATTGCCCATTCGTTAGATTGAAAGAAAATATGGCGCAAATACAGGAAGAGGAAACAAGTATCATGGAGGAGGAAGTCATGGGTCCTCTACCACTCCAGAGGCTTGAGGTACACCATTCACGATGCATATATGTCGCTCACTTCGCGTCTAGGAAATGGGAATCAGCGCCTCCGACATCAAGAAGCTCGTCGAAGCTGGTTACCATACCGTGGAAGCTGTAGCTTATACACCTAAAAAGGCTCTGCTTACCATTAAGGGTATCTCCGAGACCAAAGCGGACAAGTTGCTGGCTGAAGGTAAGCTAGGCAGTTAATGAGCGCAGCTGACCGTAAAATAGCGTCCAAGATGGTGCCGCTTGGTTTTACAACGGCCACCGAGTTTCATCAGAGGAGAAGTGAGCTCATCACAATCACCACGGGATCCAAGGAGCTCGACAAGTTGCTTGGTGGTATGTTTGACCTAGCATGCCTATGAGTAAATCATGCTGACATCTGATCTGCAGGCGGTATCGAGACCGGAGCTATTACGGAACTGTTTGGTGAATTTCGTACCGGAAAAAGCCAGCTTTGCCACACGCTTTCTGTGACCTGTCAGGTGAGAATGATTTGCCAGATTCTCTTCCCGACCGTGCATGCTAATGTGTGCGTCTTCAAAGCTTCCTGTGGATATGGGAGGCGGCGAAGGCAAATGTTTATACATTGATACCGAAGGCACATTCCGTCCCACCCGATTGCTTTCCATAGCGCAAAGGTAAGTCGTCAAGCACTCGAAGAATCGCTTCCTAATCCAAAATTATGCAGATTTGGCTTGAATGGTGAAGATGTGCTTGATAATGTGGCATATGCAAGAGCATACAATACGGATCATCAAACAGCGCTCCTTGTTCAAGCATCGGCAATGATGGCGGAATCCAGGTAGGCTAAGACTAAAGACTCACTCCAACTATCTTTGACCGTTCTTCCTTCAGGTTCTCCTTGCTCATTGTTGACAGCGCCATGGCTTTGTATCGAACGGATTTCGCGGGACGCGGTGAGCTTGCGGCCAGGCAAATGCATCTAGCACGCTTCATGAGAAATCTGCAGCGACTTGCCGATGAGGTTCGTGTCTCCAATTGTGTTGTAAAATATAACTCACAATATCCTTGTTAGTTTGGTGTGGCCGTTGTTATCACAAACCAAGTTGTGGCACAAGTTGACGGTGGCGCTGCCATGTTCAATCCGGATCCCAAGAAGCCTATAGGAGGCAACATCATGGCTCACTCATCGACGACTCGATTATATCTTCGGAAAGGTCGTGGAGAGACGCGTGTATGTAAAATCTACGACTCTCCATGTCTGCCAGAAGCGGAAGCTGTTTTTGCTATACAGGAGGATGGCATTGGCGATCCAAAGGAATAATTGTACCATAGCACCCCAATTCGTACATCGTGAACTATTGTGTTGGATTTACATTTGCTGAATAGCGGCAAAACATCAGTCGCGCACAAATTCTTTAAGTTTTCGAAAATCTTCTCAGACGTTCTATAGGATCTATCAACCCCGCCTCCTGGGACATCAAGGGTAAGCGGCGGCAATGGACGTAAACATCCGTGAAGCCTGGAAGCTAGGCTCCATTTCGCGAATAAATTACACGACAAAACTAAACTGGAGGCAAGGCTACAATTCTTAGCAGTCAAAGAAGCAAACCTCAAACCGAATTAGACCCAGAAAGGAAACAGAGGGAAGAGGGAGGATACGAAAGAGAAAAAGGTCGCCAAGCAACCGAAACGGCTTCGTAAATCCGAACAAGAACTGGAGTACGTCAGTGACCAAAAAAGCAATGTGGTGCAAAAAAGGAAAGGAAGTCTCAGTCTCAGCTGCGGGTGCCTCGCAACCTAAGGAAGACAAGTAAATCCGAGATCCAATGCTCACTTCATGAGAGACGCTGTTTACGATGATACCGGTATAATCTCAGACCTCGTCAACCTTACTGTCGATTTCCCCTTAGACCTACAAGACAGTATCATCCGGCAAAGCTTGGGCGATTGTAACACCCATCCAAACTCTGTTTGAGAACGGTGACAATAACAGATTCGTCTTGAATAAAGATCTAGACATGCAAAAGTGACGCGACTCGCATGCCATATCCCAATAACGTACCATAAGATGTTGCTAGCTCGATTACTCTTTTGATCCACTTGCTCTATCAGTGGCCGCTTGAAGATCAAATGTCAAACAATGTGCGAATTTAAGGCGATCTGCTCAAGTCCAAATTGCCTACGTCATCCGTTTCCAGAGTGACTCAAGTTTTGTCCGCAAAAACTATTCTGTAGCGCTTTGCAGTATGGTAGGTACAATTGAGTCGCTGATCGTGGCATATCCCCGGGCGAAGCTAACGTTTGCTGACTTGTGTATAGTCGGGGCGATTAATTGCGCAGATCCTGGTATCTGTCGGTACTGTTGTGGGCAAGGCTTTCTTTGCGGCTTACAAGCAAGCAGCTGCAAGTAAGTGATCTCCAACCTACATTTATTATTGACTAATGGTGTGTTCAGATGCTGCGCAAGGTGGAGGAGCTGCTGCTGGACGGCAAGGAGCTAGAGCAGCTGCTGATGCAGCCACAAGGAAGACAGGCTTGACAATAGAAGAAGCTTATCAGATTCTCAATGTAAAGCGAGACGCCGATATGGCAGAGCTTGTCAAGGTAGGAGCAGTGAGGTTTGGTAGCTTAGCTCAGCTCACTCATGCCATTCCTAGCATTATGACCACCTATTCAAGGTCAACGATTCCAGTGTCGGTGGATCATTTTATATGCAATCCAAGGTAGTGTGCGCTCGCGAACGCGTCCTGTTGGAGCTGGAAGAAGAAGCCAAGAAGGCAGGTAAAGAACCACCAAAGTGGCCGGCTTCTGAGACTGCCGAGAGCGCCGAGCAAAGCGCAGGTCAAAATGCCGGTCCAAGTGCCTCTGCTTAAGTGGCACTGACCATGATCATCCCGATTTCTCGATTACCGACATTCCCATCCTCATCCCGTGTCATCTCACGTGTATATTAGAGCATCCGATCGACGGCGATCGACGTATAATAGAACGCATACCACTCTAAATGTGAATCCGACATCTACGATATGACACATTCGCCACTGTTGCGAATACGTTGTTCGAGTTGATCCCACAGCCTTGGATCCATATCTTGCTTGCTTCGCCTGAAATCAATGTACAAACAACCGGGGTTCGGATTGTCGGGCTCACAATAAAGATCGTACTTATCGACTAATTGCTCAATGGCAGGTTTGATCCTGGCGATGTGATCTAATACAAATGAATATGCGATCGCGACCTGACAAAAGTATTGCTCACCGATCGAATGGTTGCCTCGACCGACAATAATAATTAAGTGATCAGCGCCTTGGCGCTTGCACTGGTCGATGCGTTCCTCGGCTTTTTCGATGGCTTCTTGGACGAATAATCCATGCAAATCAATTTCATCAGATCGTAATTGGCCGTTCTTGACTTTGTGCATTATTAGTATTCGTTTGGATCTCATCACAATTGACCACACTTACGCTGATACACATGGTCAGCGGCGCATTGATTGTATTCTCTCATCAATCGATCGTGCTCATGTCCTTGATTCGAGAGTTCCTTTGCTGTCAAACGCATCAGTGAAAGCGTTCTGCTCGGGAACCGATCCACTTACCTCGCGCTCCATCGCCGTTCCTATAGGCTTCTTGGCTTTGTTCATAACACTGGTTACGAAGCTCAGCTTCTTGGTGTGCCCTTTGACGCCAAGTAGTATATTCGGCATCGTCGTTCGAGTCGAAGGGGTGGTAAGCTTGGTGGTTGTGCTGCTCTGGTGGATAGTGCTGTTGGTATTGTCCAGCTTGGCGGTCCGGGACGTTATCCACGAACTTTTGCAGTTGTTGTTTGACCTGTGATTCAGCGTTTCCCATGTCGAACGCCAGGAGTGTCTGCGGGACTGCTTAATTGAATATTGTCCCTGGAGTTTTCTTGGGTGATGTCAGGTTGTTTGTAATACCTGTTGGACACGCGCCATGTCTGCGTTTGATGCCCGTAAAGTTGTTAGCAGTTGGTAGACACGGATGCAAGGCAACATAAGATGATTGCAATGGATGGAAGAGATCCGTTTCATCCAATCATTCAAGGAATTTTGAACATTTTGGCCGTACACCTCAGGCACCTCTAGCAGCCAGGGGGATCGGATGCTAGAGTGGGTCAGAGACCGTACGCTAAACTATTTTACAGTTAAAATCATGCCTTAATGTCTGATGCACATGTTTAATGGGATTATAATAATACATTTAACATCTATACATGTTAACGTTATATTGCACGCGACTTTGCGCAGGCCGCGTGAGCATCACGGCACCGTTCCCGTTTTAGCCATATTTTCATGTTCGGCTTACGCATTTGTTTTGCCTCTTATTGTGGGCAGCGCTCAAGTAACAAGATGGTTCTGGCGGTTACCAGTCATTGCGGAATTATTGGGCCCTTTATACACCGGCTTAATCCACGTTCCTTTTGAACCTTCCATGTGCGCGGAATGCATACCTTTGCTGTTATGGGTTATCGCTAGCGAAAAATTGATGTGCATTCGCAAGCTAATGCCACTTTGGCCTGTTGCCTTATGCAAAATAGTCATCCCTACCGTCTCATTCCTGATAACTTGAAAGTCGACATAAGCTAAAAGAGCCACTATTCCGGTGCTTGTTGCTGCACATGCTTGCCTTGCAACGATTCTGGAACCATCAAAGTCGCTCGTACATATCGCGTCTCCATTTGATGCCTCAGTGACAGTGATTGCCGCGTGGCCAAGTTTGTTTGAAACGATCTCGTCAATGCATGGTAGCTTAACTGATCCCACAATCTTAGCCGTTCTGGCATTGGTACGCGTAAGTGCCGGCGCCCGTGCCGTCAAGCAATGGCGTGCCTTTGGGGACAGGGCATCGTTGAAAGCTTGCGCTTGTGACCGCCAGAACCGACGCGAAGATGAAAATCCGAACGAAGTTGCGTTTTTGTTCGCCATAACTGTAAACTTCATTCCGCTTTTATTGACCGATTAACTAAAGTTCGCAATGTAGCTCCATTCTGCGTGGAATTCTGCTTCTCCTTTGCTTTGTGCCTGGTAAATGATGGATTGCACATTCTCGGCAAAAGGCCAAATTGGGCCGGTTCTTGGGCCCTGCAATATCAGCATTCCTCGCGATCGCGCCTACTGGAAAATTTAGCGCACCATCAGGTCCTACCGTCCCTTCTTTTCATTAAAGCAACATATTGGTTTTGAGTTGCCGCATACGTCACTGCACAGGAGTGATACCTCTGATACCATTATAAGGCCGACATTTTTTCTTGAGTTGCGACGATTGGTACTGCCGTAATTTAGATGTATAGATTTGAGTTCTTCAATTCTACAAGCCGTTCATGGACGCAACGGCTATCTACGGTTCGCACATCGCAATAAGACATGAATCTACCACTGTAATATGGATGACTCGGATGGTTATGAGTTGAGAGGCGTGCCTAAACAAGTTGTTCAAGGACAAGTATTATAGAAGCGATAAGTGGTTGCCAATGCTTGTTCACCAGGAGTACCATCAGATAGGTTTACGCAAGTGGTATTGCCGAGACCATATGCAAGACCGTCTAGTGTAACAAAACGAGTTTTACCCAGAATGCTGTGATCAGCGTTGCGGATAACTTGAAAGCCAATATGAACTGCAAGGTTCACCGTTCCGGAGCTTGTTGCATTACACACTTATTTTGCAATAGCTTCAGATCCGTTGACATCGCTCGTGAAGATTGCGTTTCCATTTGTTGCCAGCGTAAGAGTAACGGCGGCGTCATTCTCTGTAGAGGGGATGCCATCGGTAGTGACACCAACGCTGTCCGAAACGATCTCGTCAACGTTAGGTAAAATGAGCGATCCTTCAATCTGCCCGTTCCGGCATTGGTACGCGTAGGTAGCGGCGCCATTACCCTTAAATGATACCATGCTATCGGGTACACGACATGCTCTTTTCGTCGAATGGCATCTTGGGGAGGCCGCTGTAGCGCTTGCGATTCCAGCGATTGCCGCGACAATGAATTCGAAGACTTGGAGGTGCATTGTCTTTTGCAATCAGAACGAAATTCGTGGAAGCTTTATACGCCTGTGGACTGATAGTTGCAAAGTATGCATGTAGCATTTTCGTAATTTGAGTTAGGATTGAGAGATAGCATTGCATATCTTGGACGAATGAGAAGTCCTTATAAGCATTCCTCGCACGGTCGGCATATCAGATGTGTACAACTTCAGAGAATTTTTTGCATTCGTAGAATTTTCGGTTGGCAATCAGCTGCACCTAGGCCGAACAACTAGTCAAGTTTCCTGCATTGCTGCGTTGGCTGTCGTCGCACGTTTGAGATTGAAATAATTGGACCTTTCCTCGCCACATGAGCGTTTATTGACGCAATCGTTGTCATCTTCACCCATCGCTTATATATATCACATACACTGTCCAAGTATGAACGATAGCATTCACAACCCGCAAAACAAACACATTCGACAATCATACTTTAAGCCATGTCTATTTACGTCTTCGAGGACAAATATCGCGGAATCGCTAAAGTGCTCCTAGGGCTTCCTCACCAGAAGTGCTATTGAACGAACAACCGCATTTCCGAGACCCAATGCCTCGTCGTGCAAGTGAATGAAATGTGGGTTACCCAGAACGCCGTTGCCGGCATTACTGATAATCTTAAAGCCAACATGGACAGAAACAGACACCGATCCGATGCTTGTTGTAGTACATATTTCCTTTGCAATAGCTTCGGATCCATCCACTCCCTCGTGAAGATCGTGTATGCATTCGACGCTTGCGTGTGAGTAATGCAAGAGAGGGGTTGGTGGTTGAGTGATCCCAACGGAGCAATAATGACGGATTGGCCAGCTGCGTTCGAAGCGATCGCGTCCATGTGAAGTAACTCAACGGACCTTTAACGTGGCTGTTCTGACATTGGTATGCGAAAAAGCGCCGCTGTACCGTCAACTCAAGATGCGCTATTCAGTACAGGGCATGTAAGACGCAATCTTGAGCCATTTGTTTGAGGGGCATTGTGGAGAATCGGCGCTAGCGCATGGGATCCCAATAATTGCCACGAAAATGAAACCAAAAGATATGAAGTTGCATAGTTGTTTGCAGCCGGTACGAACTGCGGGTGAATGAACCACACATGGCCAAGGTATGCAACAACTCCTTTAATCTGAAAGAGTCCCTCTTTCCTAAGAGAATGGATTGCTCATTTTGGGCAAATGACGCTTTGGTTTTGTTCATAAGCTTTCTTGCCAACGTCCGGTGCATCAAAACCTGTGCCATTTTAGAACCACGGTTGCCTTCTTCCACTCTCCTGAGAAACTTTTAGCTTACAATCAGTTGAACAAAGGCGGTTGTCAGGTGACCACGCAGCGAATTGAAATGCTTGGTTTCTTTCAATCTCACATACGCATTACGCCGATTAAAGGGTGTGTTGTGCTTCACACATCGTCTAATATGTTAGGTACGGCACACAGGCATCACAATATATGGATAATAGAATTGCCATCTGTGACAGAACGACGATGGAAGCTGCTTATTTAGGTCGTTTGAAGACAAGCATTGTGATAGCGATCATTGGAAGGCTTGAACACCATGAGCTGTTTTCCGCATTGCGCACGTGCTATTGCCGAGCTCAAGTGCACGATCGCCTATTGTCGTGTGTTGATCAGAATGCCACTGACGCTATTTCTGACTAACGACAAGCCGACATGAATCGACTCGTAAGAATGCGATCAATCCTACCAGATATCAGGATTCAGCGCGCACGCTTTGTCATGGCAAACTGGGCGTGATCTATACGATACTGTACATACGATACAGATCTCTTTCAATTCTTCGCCCTTCCAGCCCCCAAGAAGGCATGTACCGCGTTGATGGATACAGGACCCCGCAAAGAACATGTCCCTTACATGTGTGTGGCTATGGCATATGGCTAATACCTCAATGACTTTGGGCCCTCGTCAACGAATCAGGCTTTTTGATTGCAAATCAATTCGAGAAATGATTATCGAATGCAACAATCACTTTCGTTCAACAATGTATAGGACCTGGCTGTCCACACATTCTCATGAGCAGATGAGTTTGAAACAAACACTTTTGACAAACAAAAACAACGGTTACAACTGAGAAGGTCACTTCAAACCGACTAATTTACGCTCGAGGTTAGGTTGTTCAGGTTGTAATTGTCGCATGTGGTGTTACTAGCGTCGATTGCCAGACCGTTGAGGTATAAAGTGTGGTTGCTCATCATTTGCGGGTATTGTTGATAGCGTTAAAGCCAGCATTGGGGAAAGAAGTACGATTCCTAAGTCAACACACATACGTCGTTCGCAAGAGCTGGAGATTCATCCAGAATGTCAGTGAAAACAGCCGTGAAGTTTGTTTCCGCGAATGTGAGTAAGTATAGCAAGGTCGTTGCTGTTAGAAATTGCCGTATCAACGGATGACGGCTCAATGGACTGAGCAATCTGGCTCTTCTGACATTAATAAGTTTCGACATCAAGCTGATTTCAGCGCCACGTCACCGTCTTTATTGTGGTGCGACTAATGCGATGCCGATCCCTTCGCATGTCCTTTGTTCACTTCTCCTTTCTCAGCCCCTTTCATTTCCCCGGCGAGATCGCACCAATCTACTGGAATTCGATTGTGTTTGAATGGTTTGTGGGTGCATGTGAAGGGTATTTATCAGAATCCGGGTTTGTGTATGGTACATTCAGTAATAATTACAAATCTAACCAAAAGTCTGGCTAACGCGTCCACCACGTTTCATCGAGCTGAGTCTCCATTCGTCAGGCTTTTCGTAACGGTTGTACAAGGGCTGTCACGGATGCATCAGTGAAGTCCAAAGACCACGCCATATAGCTGGATACGAATACATACCTCAATCTTCTCCATGCGCTTACGCTTGCTAATCTTGTTGGCATCGGCAACCTTGAAGAACGTTGGCGCTGCTTCTACTAACCATTTGGGTTCGACAGCAGTCACCTCGCGCATGTATTCTTTGCTCGTGAAGACGATTTCGTGATAAATGACCCATTCCGGGTTCTTGTTGAACAAGGCACTTGAGGGATGAATGTAGACCGGCGTGCCTTCCAATATTGTCTTGTAGCCTTCTTGAGGATCCTTCTTGGCTGCATTCCGGAAATAACCACCACAGAGGGCACGGCAGACCTTGTTATAGTTTCGGCCACAAGAGACAATGTCATGTCTGTATCGGTCCATGATACCCAGTAATTGCTTCCGAACATCTTGTGCGCGCTTCAGACTTCGCGGTTGCACAAAGTTTTCAAAGCACCAGGTATTGGAAAACCTGCTTGCTTTCCAGGCATTATATACTGTAAGCAGTGTGAGATGATCGCCTTCTGGTTGATGAAATTTAGCTTTCTTGGAATCAGCTTGGGATTGCTTGTCCTTCGGTCTGTGGAAGATGTTCTGCGCGTTCAGCATGGCCACAATGGTCAGAATCTCCTCAGAGCAGCCAAGGTCTACCGAGAGAATCAGCATCTTCGACAATGGCGGATCCAGAGGAAACTCTGCCATTTTCCGTCCAAGGCGGGTCAAGAGACCTTCGTCGTCAAGAGCTTGGAGGGCGTAGAGTTGCTCTAGAGCGGTGATAAGGTTGTTTTCAGGTGGAGGATCCATGAAATCAAATTCCAGCAACTTGTTGATACCCATAGCTTTCATCGTGAGCGCCATCATAGCCAGGTTCATCCGCTGAATCTCTGGCACCGGATTTGGAAGCATCTCGTTCACATAGGCTGCTTCCGTATAGAGGCGGTAGCATTTCCCAGGACCAGTGCGGCCAGCGCGCCCAGCTCGTTGTTTGGCAGCAGCTTGAGAGATGGGTACAACGACTAGCGAATCCATGCCCAACTTTGCGTCCCAGGTGTTTTGTTTCACGAAGCCCGGATCTACCACATAGTAGATACCATCGATGGTAATTGATGTCTCGGCAATATTAGTGGCGATGACGACTTTACGACTTCCGGGTGGTGCCGGTTCAAAGATTCTAGATTGCATTTCACTTGGCAATGCACTGTATACCGGAAGGATAATTAGCTCCGGTACATCCGGTCCTAAAGCTTTCATCCGCTCAAACAGAATTTCCGCCGCCGTGTCGATTTCTTCCTGACCTGTTAGGAACAGTAGGACGTCCCCAGGGGGTTCCGAAAGGTGAATCTGCATGACAGTGATCAGGGCAGCGTCCATGTAATCGCTTTCCGGCTCTTTGGTGTACAGAATGTCGACAGGATACGTGCGTCCCGGAATGGTGAAGATGGGACATTTGAAGAAGTAAGTTGCGAATTTGTCGGCATCCAATGTTGCAGATGTAACAATGACCTTCAGGTCAGGCCTCTTCGGGATGACACGCTTGAGGAGACCAAACATGACGTCGGTGTTCATGGTACGTTCGTGCGCTTCATCCAGGATAATGACCGAATAGGACGACAAGTTCTCGTCTATCAGACACTCTCTGAGAAGCATACCGTCCGTCATGTACTTGATACGTGTTTCAGGACTAGTACAGTCCTCAAATCGAATGGTGTAACCGACCTCTTGTCCGACGCGACAACCCACTTCTTCTGCCACACGTTTCGCGACTGACATTGCCGCGACACGTCGAGGTTGTGTGCATCCAATTTTGCCTCGGTTCGCGTAGCCTTCCTCCGCAAGATATTGCGTCATTTGGGTTGTTTTCCCGGATCCTGTATCGCCTACAACTACCAAGCATTGATTTTCCGCTACAGCTTGGATCAATTGTTGTCTCAACTTGAAGATAGGAAGACTTTCGCGCTGCTCTTGAATACTGAGGTTGGTGATGCGTCCGTAGCTGACCGCTTTGTTGAAGGTCGCCTTCTTCCATTCCGGTTCCTGCTGATTTCTTGTGCTAGCAGCTGCACCACGCAAATCTTGGGCAAACTGTCGACCTCCAGGTGCAGCCATGGGATCTAGCCACGGTTTGTTGACGTCTTTGGTCGCTTCGTCGAGTTCTTGGTTTACTTCTTGTTGCCGCAATTCTCTCCTTTCCTTGGATAGCGCTGCACCAGCAAGCGCAGCTCGATTCATCGATCCATCAGGTACCTTGATGACTTTGACCGGACTAAGTTGTAAGCTTCGTTTTGTTTGACCTCTTAAGAAGGAAGGCTCTTCTTCTCGGACTTCGATGTCGAGTTCCTCTTCCGTCTCTACGTTATTGAGGACACCGGTATCTTCGTCTAGATCGGGATATTCTGAGGGATTTAATACACCAGATGCTATGAGCTGCTTGATCTCCCATCGCTCTGGCGATGATAATCGCTTGCGCTTTCCTCGAGGGGCATCGTCCTCAACTATCGGAACCAGTGACGAATTCCTATTGATGAGATCCATTTTGGAACGATCACGCTCCAATTCTTCCGCGCTTTTGATCCGCAAATGAGGTGACAAGTCTTTACCGGTGGCTTGATCAACATCCTTCATGGAGAGGGATAATCCCTTAGAGCCCATCGACATGATCTTGACGAAGACAGGCTGGTTTCGGTGTACGACATCGCTTGGATGATCAATGCGACCACCTTGTTGAATCATACTGATGGGTACAAGACCCTGATTGCGCCCTCGTATACCTTCCAAGTCAACAAAAACACCAAATTGCTTCATGCTTGTGACTTTGCCACGATATATTTTGTAAATGAGGGGTTGATCATCGATGCCTGATCTCGATTGCCGTTCACCAACTCTTCCATCACGCTCGTCATACCGTCTTGGACTGCGACCTCTGTCTCGCTGTGGACTCTGTGAACGAGACCGCCTTCGACTGCGGTCGTGATATCCATTGCCGTAATTGTCGTGGTGGCCTCGGCGATCATGATCCCGATCTCTGCCGTTCATTCCGTGTTTCTTGGATACGTTCTTTTCCTCCAGACCTTCAAGCTGCGACATCAGATCGTCCGCCACTTTCATATCTTCTTGTCGCTTCTGTTTCCAGTTTGGATCATCTGGTATCGCGAGAGCCGGGAATTTTGCCGCCTTGTCGTCCGAGTGCATCACTGTACCTCCGTTCTGTGTAGCCCCGTTACTCTTTGTTGTCATTGTGCGGATCAGCCGGTCCAAACTCTCAATGAAGCTGTCTGAGAAGTCAGGCGCCTTCTCATTAAGCGACTTCTTGAAATTTGGTAAAGATCCAGCTTCTTCGTGTAGGTAAATCAGATACTCTGCCAACGTCTTGTCGCTCATTCCCGTGTGGTTGTTGAGCTCGTTGACCACCTTGTTTACGAGCGACAATCGCTCCAATTCCTCCAGCGTCCCCATGGTAAGTGAAAGAGCGAGAGGTGTAAAATTTACGACGCTCTGATTGGTCGAGTTTGAGGGTTATTGTTCTGCCGTAAGGCAACGAGGTCTAGCGAGGCATTGAGGATAGACTAGCACCAATTGACGACATTTACAGCCTCTGCATCAGTGTTGAATATGTTGAGAGTGATATATCACCTCCTCTTGTCAAAAAATGGAATGATATGTTGTTGTATACTACTGTGCGTTTCTTGAACCTTCATCCCTCGTTCCGCAAATCCTCTCCTTTTCTCGCTCTTGGCCACTCACCTTCACCTTGTTACTTGACACTCACGTTTGATTTCTTACAAATGGTAGGATGGAATCTATCTGTCTCGAGT
The DNA here is from genome assembly GCA_002261195.1 of Bifiguratus adelaidae. Lineage (NCBI taxonomy): Eukaryota > Fungi > Mucoromycota > Endogonomycetes > Endogonales > Bifiguratus > Bifiguratus adelaidae. Next base: position 286,070 of record MVBO01000005.1, read on the forward strand.
TGAAAGAGGGTATAGCTCGACACGACAAGCACAAATTCGAACAAGCGGCTCAGGACCTTTTGGCGTTACCTTGCTGGGCCAACAAGGACCACGTCATCCGTGTCTTAAAGGGGTTCAGATAATTGCAGGTATGCTGCCAACGAAGCCGAGACCTCCTGCTCGGCCTACATGCGACAACATATACTTTCGGATCGAGGTCAGTATCTTCTTTGAGACAGTCTTTGCTTTCCGAATTGCTCATACATCAAAGCATCGTATGCCGGATATATACCATATATCCTGACAACACGCTTATATCGCCTATATCCATAAAAGGCCAACTACATATATCACCTGATCATCAACTGCAGGATTACCAACCTACAGTACGGTATGGTGACACCTGGCTCCCTGCAGTCCAGCTACTGGAAAACGCTACGGCCTGTGCTGTATGACGCGTTCATGCCCTGTCGCAACCGTACTTCTGTGCCGTTGGATCCGGATTGTTCAATCCTACCTATAAAACAAACTGGCGCGTCTTTCCGAAAACGGTGTGTCAGGACTTGTGCATCATGACCGACGAGGAAGAGTTAATGACGACTTCTGGCGTTTGGCTTTGAGACGCCGTTATTTGTTGCGGGCGATTGGCATATCCGCAGAACCAAGGAGGAAATGCCCTGGAGGAAACGTGTACAACAATAAAACTGGAAAAGGGTGTAGATTGGCACAGCTAGTAAAGTATTTACATTGCTTTAGCATACAAATTTGTGGTTGGGTTTAAACAAGCTTCGCTACTAGACAGATGCGAAACAAAAAGTGTCTATACCATGTTACATCTATCCCATCGAGAAAACGCGCCGATGCCGAATGTCCGAAGACTACTATACAATAACGGTGGTATCTGAATTTTCCACTAATTAGAATTGACATTGTCGGAGAGATTAACGAGGAGTTGTGCCAAGCAGCGTTTTGTCGTAATGTCGTCTTTGAGCACCTGTTGGAAGGTAGCATCCCGTAGCGGTTCCGGTAGGCATTGTCTTAGTGCTTCCCTCGCTCTGCACATCGCATAAGTGACGGAAATCGAAGCGTGGGCAAAAGTCCTTACCTTGGATTATCGCTTAATCGCAAATAACATCTCACTACGTGTTTCAAGAGCCGAACGGCTTGGGATTCAACGAGCTGATTGACCATGTTGTTCAACACCGTAGCGACCGCATAGAATCGCTCGTAAGTCTGACAAATATAGGCTAAGCCTGTATCGTCGAGCAAGATCTTTTGCACAATGAAGATGGCCACAGTCTTGGACAATTCAGATCCAGTCTCCATAATGCGCAAGCATAGAGGAATGATCTCTGTCGACAGGAGAAAGTTGATGACTTCCGAATTGTCGTTCTTGACAAGAGCTCCAATGACACCAAGACTTGTCAATCGCAAGTATTCAAAGGGTCGGGTCTTGCTAATCGTATTGAGAAAAGGATAGAGAAAAAGTGGAATATGGGCTATGAAACACTTGAGCAAGAAACTACCAAAGGATCAGGATCTCTAGCGGCCACTCACCATTGAGGAAGAGTCCACGCGTTTCGTTATGGCTTGCAACGCATTGGAGCAAAGCAAGAGCATTGCAGACACGGTTAGAGGCATGACCGGTCAAGGCTGGCGGTGCAAGCAATGGATAAACCGAAACAATTTCTTGAAGCAACGCCGCCATGACGCCTGGGTAAAGGCGGTTAGTCTTCGGCAAAAGTGAATCCGCCTCCGAGTGTCGACTTACCAAAAGTATGCCAGAGCAAGAGGGCCAAATCCTCATATTGCTCACGCTTCTTGCTGAGCTCAAGCAAAGCCTGCTCCCGGTTGACAGGACTCGTGAGTTCCAAGACCAGGCTGTAGATCTTCTCCTCGTCCATTTGGAGCAGTTTGTGTTGCTCCGCTGCAGCAGCTGCCTGCTGTTGCTGTTGCTGGACCAAATGATGATGGGCGTTAGACATATTCATTGGCATTTGCGAAGCTGCAGCCAGTGCAGCATATGCCGCAAAGTCATTGTTGCGCATGTTTCCTGCGAGAGATGGATGCATATTGGGATGCGGCAAGTTCTGCAAATGCTGCTGTTGTTGTTGCTGCTGAAGATATTGCTGCAGTTGCCGGTTACTAGCGGACTGGTGCTGCAGTGAATGCATCACTGAATGAATACAAGTTACGGTAAGAAACTGCGACAAAACTTGGCAAACGGCCGAGCAACAGACAAATTGTCTACGTCATCAAAATTAAGAGCATTGGCCGGTCTTACACATGGTGTAAGGGGACGGCGCCTGGTCTGGGGGTTAGGGGGTGGGTGGTACTGAGCTTGATTGGTCGCTTGGCTCACAAGGAGTTCAAAAGGCCCGATGTTCTCTGGAGTCGATGATGTTGAGTTAATCTCTCCGGTTTCTGCTCATGTTGCCTCAGAAATTACTCCCGACAAGATGAAATCCATCGACAATCTTATACAACCCAATACAATCATGCAAAGAACAATGTGCGTTTGCTGTCACAAGAAACAACGCATCACACATCATCTCCACACGCCCACAATTCGAGAATGCACAAAAATAGCCACTTTATCCACCTCGAGATCAGTTGAACCGATTCAGGTAACGATCAACAGCCGTCAGACGGCTAACGTACTTTGCTCAAGCATGGATTAGCAGAGATCTTGCATATTTGTGTAGAATGCTTGGTCGGTAGAGTTTATGAAACAGGCCAGCGCTCTACATAGTGCAGGATATCCCCGACATGTCAAGCAACCTTCCTTCATCATCTGTTACACAAGTCATGCACATGGCTGGCATGAGACGAGCATGTCTGGCGTTACTTTGGGGTAAAATGTATACAAAAAGAGCGTAATCTACAGCATGTTTGAACAAAAAGACCACTTTGGGCTTCTTCTATGAGGAAAGTGATATTAGAAAGTATCCGCGAGGATTATATTGCTATAGTATACACTAGATCACCCTTTACTGGATCACGCAGCATTTGCACTTGTCGACGTTCTTTTGCTTGGGATCTAGAAAACCATAAGTTTCTACCTATGGTACAAGAACGATCACTCACCTTCGGGTTCAGGGACAGGGTTCTCTTTGATGGTTAGATGCACGATGGTCGTTTCTCCAGGCTGGATTTTACTGCCTGTGCACAGACAATCATGAGCTCGAGCAGAACAACACATTGCTTGCAACCTTTACCTGTTAAAGTGGCATCGTCATCAAGGAACTTGCCGAGATATACTACTTTAAGATTCGATATAGACGGCGGTCGCTCCTCCGACCATTCTATAGCGTTTGTTAACGCGTTAACGGTGCAAAGATACATCATCGCCCCTACTTGCCTTTAGGCCAATTCTCCAATACGGTTTGCTTCACATGCTTTATTGTATCTGTTGCTTGAAAAGTGAACGTTGACCTTCGTCCACTGACAAGGAGAAGAGTAAGTCGAACAGTGTCGGATTCAATAGCGTTGTCCTTTGGCTCGGACTGGAGTGATGTATGTGATTCGGAAGGAGGAACTTGGGGTGAGTCGGGTGTAAGTTGTGTCTCGGGTTGTTGAAGAGGGTGTGGTATGGCTGGTACGTCTGAGTCTACAGTCCCTGGACGTTGACCAGAGTCCATGGCGAGAAGAAGTAGCAATTCAAAAATTGGCGGAAAGCTTGCAAGGAGCCATCTTTTGCTTTATCACTCTCGCTCTCACTCTCTTCCGGTTGAGTTCATCTACAACCATACAACTATCTGCAAATACGTTCCATCATAGATCTCGTTTATGACGTTGCTTGGGTATCTGTATCTGTACTTCGCTCACACCTGGTAAGGCGCTCAAACATGTCGTTATCCTATCCACATCCACGCCATCCTTCTCTTTGAACGTAAATAAGTGATGCTGAGGTAGTTGGCCCACAGGCGAGACATAAGATAGACAAGAAGCAACATCTTGAGGACATTGGTGTATGATATCTTGCGGTGCTGCGCATTTAAGGACAAGAGACATTTTGAGGTGACGTTGGTCCGCCATGGCACCGATTAGAGTCAACATCAAGTGGTCTGGGAAGAAATATGACAATGTTGAGCTCGATCCAAGTGAATCGGCTTCCTTATTCAAGTCTCAAGTCTATACGTTGACAGGAGTAGAGCCAGAGAGGCAAAAGATCTTTGTCAAGGGCGGAGTGCTCAAGGACGACGCGGACTTGAGTAAACTAGGCATCAAGGAAGGACAGACGCTCATGATGATGGGAACGGCCGGGGAGGCTATTCCAAAGGCACCAGAGAAGCCGGTAGTGTTCTTGGAAGACATGTCAGACGAACAAGTGGCGCAGGCACTTCAACTGCCAGCCGGACTGCAGAATCTTGGAAACACTTGCTATATGAATGCTACACTCCAGTGCTTGCGCATGATGCCAGAGCTCAAAGTCAACCTCAACAGCTACCAGGGAGGTCTAGGCGGCGTGGACGGACGTGGAAACTTGACGGCCAGTCTTCGTGATCTGCTCAACCAACTCGACAAGATATCTCAAGGTTTTCCGCCAGTTATCTTTTGGCAAATGCTACAACAAGCCTTCCCACAGTTTGCGCAACGCGGTGCTGGTGGTGTACCGATGCAACAAGACGCTGAAGAATGCTGGAGTCAATTGATACAGGTTCTGAAAGCCAAACTTCCTGACGCGTCGGCTTCGACTGCGGCCGTCGAGGCCATCAGTGCATCTTCGGCAGACGTGGGCCATCAAAACTTTGTACAAAGGTATATGAGCGGCACATTTGTCAATACGCAAAAGTGCATTGAAGCGCCGGAAGAACCGGCAACTGTAGATTACGAGCAATTCTCCAAGCTCGACTGCCATATTAGCATATCCACCAACTATATGCAGAATGGCATTTTGGATACCCTCAAGCAAACACTAGAAAAGAACTCTGACACTCTCGGACGAACGGCACAGTACGAGAAAATCTCAAAGATCTCTCGTCTACCGACCTATCTCACCGTGCATTTCATTCGTTTCTTCTGGAAGGCAAATGAAGGTGTTCGAGCAAAGATCATGCGCAAAGTCAAATTTCCTCTCGAATACGACGCTACTGAACTTTGTACACCCGAGCTCCAAGCCAAGATGTCCAAGGTCAAACAAAAGTATATCGAAGTCACTAAGGAACGCGAGGAGAAGGAGCGATTGGCCAAGAAGGCAAAGAACGACGAGCAAGCTCAGGCGTCCAACACAGAATCATCCGGCATGCAAGTCGACGAACCAACGTCTGTGGCCAAGGTGAATTGGGACGAGTACATTGATCCGGATCTCAAGCAAGATGTTGGGGCGAATGTGACTGGGCTGTACGAACTCTGTGCTGTGTTGACACATGTTGGACGAAGTGCTGACTCCGGTCACTACATCGGATGGACCAAGAAAGCCAACAGTAAGTGATTCCTCCTGGTGTTTGCGGCTTTACTAATCATAATTCACTAGATGAATGGTACAAGTACGATGATGACAAGGTATCCATGGTCACGAATGAGGACATCTTGAAATTGGATGGAGGAGGTGATTGGCACACGGCGTATATTTGTCTGTATCGAGCCAAGAAACTCGAGTAGATGGCACCTATGTATGGCTCCAATTGGGCAAAATGACATGTATTCCTGGGAAGGAGAGTCGGCCTGAAGGCCTCAATCGAAAAAACGCTTCAGATGACACACGGCGAAGGCATCCTTTCTATATCTGGCGAACTTGCTTTCAGTCCTAGCCACACCATTCTTTGTATTTGAAGACATGTAACGGAGTACAAGGAGAATATTAACTCAGGAAAAGTAGTGCTTTTCACTGATTGGTATAAGTGAGCTTGATTCCGTTGGTGAAGCTGGGGCGCTGCTAGCGACGCTTTCCGTTTCGTTAACAGGACTGTATTGTAGTGGAGTAGACACTCGTGAAGTGTGTCCTGCCATTTCCATCTCTGGGAATTGCAATTGCTGCCCATTGAGTGAAATGGTGATTTGGGGAATCTTTGGTGGCTCCACCGCTTCTTCCACACGCTCTACCGGTACGATCAGGTTCGGTTCGGTGTACTGCTGCATGAAGGTATGGAGAGTTGCTTCCAAATCCTCCTTTCTGATGGGCTTGGAAATGTATCCATTCAAGCCCGCGTTGATGCATTTTTCTCGATCCCCTGGCATCACACATGCCGTCATGGCGATAATGTAGGGTTCATTGATGCTCTTTGCGGATGCTCGAATGGTTGTAGCCGCGTCCAAGCCATTCATTTCCGGCATCCAAATATCCATAAAGATCAGGTCATAGCCTCCATCAACGGATTCCTTTTTGACCATGTCCACCGCCTCTTTGCCATTACTCGCAATCTTTGCTGAAAGGTTGAGTTTGGAAAGCATGCGCTTGAGCACTTTTTGGTTCACTGGATTGTCATCCACCTCCAGTATCTTGCAATTGGCCAAAGCTTCCGTCCAATTCTCTGCGAGGTTTAGCGAAGCTCTTCGATTTGGCGTAGGTGGCTGTTCGTTTGATCTTGTATTGGCGGTGTGTAATAGGCGATGGAGACACGCGATGAGTTTGGAGTGCTTGAATGGTTTGGTGAGATGTCGGGTCTGTACTTGAGGCATGTCAGAAGCAGGAGTGTCCGGAGATACTTCTGAGGCCGTAAATATATCTAGATGCTGTATCTCCTTTCGAATCGCATCGCCTTGAGCGTCGTTCTCTTTGCATAGCTCCTCTTCAGGAATCGGTTGCCTATAATCATCCACACAAAGGATGGGAACGAAAAAGAGACCATATTTGTTCCGAATCTGTTTAGTGACCTCTTCACTGCTACAGCTGACGCCTTGGCGAACGTAGAAATTGATGTCGACCATCAACACGTCAACGCGCTCGCCCTTGCCAATTTCCTTGACGAAATTAAGGCCGTCCTCGTAGTTGAAGATCTTTGGCTCGATACCCATAGATTGCAGACGCAAATACCACATCTCGGATGCAATTGAAGGTTCTACTATCGCGGCAAAATGCTTGTTTTTGAAGGCATCCAAATTATTTTGGGCGCTATACGATTCACTGCCAGCTTGTTGCTCCAAACAAACCGTGAATGAAAACTTAGAACCTTGTCCCACTTTGGATGTCACCCACTTAACGACATAATGAGTAAGAGAAAACAACGTTGCAACGTGAGACAACGTACCAAATCTCCGCCCATGATGCGACAAAGCCTTTGACTAATAGCCAACCCCAATCCTTGCAAACAAGGCGTCAGACCTATTCAACGCTGAAAATGACGGGCTTACCAGTGCCACCGAAATTCCTGGTGGTGGTCTCATCGATTTGACTAAAGGATTGAAAGAGACGGTGTCTTTTGTCTTCGGGTATACCAATACCGGTATCTTCAACGCTGACTAAGTATGTTATTGGATTGTTGGGTAATTCTTTCGGGCAATCAGATTCTGGTATCTTGGATGGATCAGGAGCATAGTCGCTGGGTTGTTTAACCTTTACTCGTATCACCACTTTGCCTCCGGCGTCGGTAAATTTTAAGGCATTGGATAAGCTGGACTTGATCGTTAGAAAGAAAGTAAAAACCTTACGCGAAATTTACAGATTAAGCAGAATTTGTCGCAATCGAACAATGTCGCCTATGACCGCGGTTGGACAGTCTGGATCTATCGGATAGACGAGACCGATCCGCTTTTGTAAGAAGCTTTGCGCCAAGAGCTTGACAGCGCTCTCAGTGACAAAGATGAGATCAAGTTGTAGCTTCTCCAACACCAATCGGCCTGACTCAATCTTGGAATAGTCTAAAATGTCGTTGATGAGTGTAAGCAGATGGTTGGCGGATGTTTCGATTGTTTCGGCGCAATCTGCAAGATCCGGTGGTAGGTGACTCTCCAATAAGATGCGGGACATGCCAATAATCGCATTAATTGGCGTTCGAATCTCGTGAGACATGTTTGCCAGAAAGTTTGATTTGGACGCGGCAGCAGCCTCGGCAGCATCTTTGGCATTTTGTAGATCGACGATGAGATTATGAATACGCTGTCGTTCTTCTTCCAGTTCGATGGTACGTTGCTGTAGTTTTGCAGTGCGTTCAAGAGCAAGCTTTTCCATATCCGTGCTGTATTGTTCCAAGAGCACCGCCATGTTGTCCACCACATTATCTGATTTTGCAATCGGGGCATTGAGCGTTCTGAATTTGCTGTGCAACCAAGAAAATGTGGGGCGCATGACGAAATCCGACATAATACACTGCCTGATGAGTCTATTCATTTGCCATGTTTCCTGGTCGACGTCGTCTCTTTCCATCCGCGGCCTAATGTTATTATTTCGTACCTCGTCTACAATCGCTTCCATACTTTCGCCGGAGCGAAGATATTGGTGATAAGGTGATTCGCGCGTAATCAGTTCATTCATGATGATTCCTGCGGCGAAGACATCCCCTTTTTGGGTTGCGCGGTGCTCGAAGCCACCGTCAATGCAAGGTTGTATGTTCTCTGGTTCCGTGTATAGAAGAGCAAAGATGTCACGCTCTGTTGTCTTTTTAGATGGAAACTTTTTGGAGTGTGTCGAGTGGCGTTCGTCAATGTCACTATCCTTTACCACTTGAGACTTTTTGACAGTATCCAATCCGTAATCTTGTACTTTGAGTTCCCAGCGGTTGGTGATTAGGCAATTGCGAGAGGTCAAATTGCCATGGACAACGAGACTGCTAGTATGAAGGAACTCCATTGCTTTGATGAGATCGAGAATAAGCGAATGTTTGAACAGCCATGGCAAATTGAAATCCTTATTGGCAAGGACTTCGGCTAACGATCCTTTGGCGCAGTATTCTGCAGGAGACAGTATGAGTATCTACTGGCAAGGGATGGTAGCCCAAATGTATACCTACCGTAGACAATGGCAATCTTTGGTGGCCTTACGCACAGACCGTGGAATTCGACTAGCTTCGGATGACGGAGATCTCTGTAGTTCCATGATACCATAACTACGCAGAATACGCCGATCTATTGTGACACATACCTGAGTGTGTTCATTTCTATGCGCAATTCTCTCGTTACCGGAATACTCTTGTCTCCAATGACTTTGATGTACACTGGCAGATTGTGGCTAGAATAAGTTAATAAGTGGACTTGCAATTTCAGGATGCTACTCTTACCATACACCAACAGTGCTGAGCGTGTCGTTGGTCGTATGAGTATTCTCAAAGCCTTCCACAGTCCTCACACTGAATGGATAGAAGAGAGAATCATGGTTGACAATTGTGAAAACGTCGAAGATGCAATACTTACCCGCCGCCAGTGATGATTTGCCCAGCATCAGAGAACAGCACCTTCCCGTCTGGATCTAGGCGCGCGTATCTATAGAATAGTCGCTTGATATACCTAACGCTCCACTCACCTTTAACTAAGCTGTCGTAATCCAATTGCCACGAGTCGTCGGTATGTCTAATTTTCTGCTTTCTGCGCTTTCTACGTATACATATGCCGGCTCCTACGATCAACAAGAGCCCGACTATCGATAACGGCACCGCTATTCCAACAACCATTGCTGTATGGTCTAAACCAGGCTGTCAGATCAACCATGTCAACGCGCCAGCCATCAATTACTCACGTCTACTGAGCCGTACGTAGTAGTCGATGCAAGCTGATTGGCTCGCGTAGGTGCTGTTGCAAACCACACACTCGCTTGCTCCCGTACCGAATGTGAAGGATCCATCCGCACACGGAGTACACCGCATATTGCTTGCGTTTTGAGAGTACGTATTTCTGGGACAAGCTTCGCACACAGGTACACGTAGGTACCGCTCGTTCTGGTAAAGGTACCATTCGCTTGCGATAGATGAATTGAAGAATTGACCCGGACCACACAAATCTTGTATCACGTTGGAGCCTATGTTTACGTCTCCCCACGGTCTGCTGGTCAGAAACGTACCCCACATTAATTCTACCATTGACAAGAATCCTTTCGCGTAAGGTTTGCTGGCCCAACCAGCAGTCATGTTGTCTGCAAAGAGAATGCGAAGCTCAGCCACAGGTATCATCAACGTCCATAGTTACTTGCGGTCTATCAGCGCTTTCATTTCATCGACAGAGCTATGATCACAAGATGATTAGACTCATCATGAAGTGAGGCGTGTATATCACTAACCCAGTTCGCCAAAAAATCGCAGCAATGCCAAAGAGATGTTGTTGATCTGCGTACGCCTCGATGACGTTGAATAAATCCGCATCGGTCGCGATAAAGCTGTCATAGGAATAACCGGTCGCCGAGCTCTTTGACACCAGTCCATTCAACTCAGTCACAGCTCCATCCTCTGTAGTTGCATTTATCGTCTGGACCATTTGCTCGAATGTTAGCGTGTCCCCTCGGAAGACGGTAATATCGGATATTGTGTTTACACACCTGAGTGAACGCATTGTCCGTCTTGTTGTTGGTCAGACACATTGGCTTGTGGTAGCCCGAAAGTCCTTTGGAGTTTGTAATGATCGTGTCTCGAAGAATTTGGGCAATCTCCTCTGCCGAGATTTGAATCAATGAAGTCCTGTGATGAGAGCGTGTTCAATCTCTTGTTCGCAGTGCATCTTGGCTATCGTACCTTTGATTCCTGGTAACATTTGACGGATAGTATTCCACAGCCACTACGGGAATATTTCTCGGGTCGCTAATTTTCATAGCTACCGTTGCTGCTGGTTGGTCGAGTGTTGACAATAATATGCCGTCAAGCTCTGTCTCATTCATGGCGGAAAGAGCTTGATAACTCGCATTAGGGACATTAGCAAACGATTGTCTAGACAAGGATTAGCTGAGCACATCAGGCGATGCTCAACCTAACCTAAGCACGGTCCAATTGAGAAAGCGTGACGCATCCCGAGCACCAGCAAGGACCACGTTCCAAAACGGATCTTGAGTGGTCCGATCTGCTATTGAAGCTGCAACCGTCTCCCTACCCACAAACTGGAAGATGCTCATATTGGCTCTCTTGACCTATTCGTCCCACGTGTCGTTCGTCACGAGCACTGGCCCAGTCTGCATTGTCCATGTTTCCATGACTGAATCCCCGGTAATCATCTAGAAGGCATCAGAAAGGCCTGAGGATGATGAAGAGAATGACCTACCTGCAAATACGAAGCAAACATAGCCATTGATCCCTGGATATATGGCAACTGATCCACGGCGACTACAAGACCATTCTGATTCATATCCTGTTTCGCTGTTGCGGGTACATCAAATGTTGCCATCAACCAATTGTGTTCGGTATTATTCTCGTGTTGTGATATGGCGAGGTTACGACCGCCGAGTACAAGTTCGTAGAAACTTCCGCTGCCCAAGCTGACCATCGCCATGTTTCTGTCTTCAAGATACGCATCGCGCACCTTGCTCAAAATCGTAAAGTCTTGCGTATTGTTGTAGGTGATGGTCTTATTGGCCAATGATTGTTCCGGTGGCAGGTAACCGGCCTTTTTGAACATATCCAGCACGCCCTGACATCGATCTTGAAACGGCTGTACCTGAAAGCCAAAAGTCATACACCTAAAGTCTCGCGCGCCTCTCTCAAGTAGCACTTGGGCGACCTGCTGACCCGCGGCATACTCGTCTTGCATGACGGCAAAAATATTAAACGTGCTGGAGACGTTCTTGCCGATATTGATGATGACGATGGATATGTTGGCATTACGCGCGTACTCTAGGGCAGGTCGAAGGACATCTTCATCGGGTATCGTGACAATCAGTCCATCCACACTTTCATCCACCGCTTGGCGTATTTCATTCGCCATTTGTTGCGGGTTGTAGGTGGCATGTTGTTTCCACGCTAGTTCAACACCTAATAAGGATGCGGTGTCTGTAGCGCCTTTCTCGGGAATCGAAAAGAAGTCCGAAAGATAATCCTGATGTGTAACCGCATTGACACGGAACTGGGGTAGTGTGATATCGGCCGGACAAAAGCCTAGCGTGGGTAGATCGCTACGATCCGGTGTCTGCGTATACGCTTGGGTTAGGTACAATAACCCCACGACCCAATAGACAAGTAGCATGGTAGCTTTCACATCGACACCTAAAGACCAGTTGGCAAGTCAAAAAGGAAAAGGGCAGTGCGCGCGCGGTCTTTTTGCAGTACTCGATTTGCCAATGTCTCAGGGTAACGCCTTGTAATTGACAATCCAAATTCCATTGTTTGTAAAAATCACTTGTTTTTTTAGAGTGAGGTACCCGAGACAAGACAAGGATGTGAGATATACTCAAATGAGCCATGGTCATTTATGTATTACGTGTGCTTGTGTAGTCTTCTTTAGCGCATGGTCTTGTCGGGTATGCCACAGTGCTTCAACGCCGAAAATCCAGATATTGGAGGCATGAGTCAATCGCGTCTCTCTGGGGATTGACACATGCGGTCATGTGCAATACCATGGCAGCAGGACAGGTCATACTTCTAAGTTTTGGGATACAGCGGGGTATCGCGTTAAGTGCCTACATACATGTTCAACAAACAAAGTGCCATGTCTAAACTAATGCCATTAAATTAGAGGCCCAAGTTCGTCAGAGTGATGGTTGACATCTAGAGGTATATGGTACAACATCCATGTTACCTTGGATGTAACGCACGGAAAGCAGAGAGGGTATCGGAGTGTAAGGGACTGGTCGTATGGTGTGTATGCGGTGTGAGATTAGGCGAACCCGTCTTGCAGGTCTCTTTCTTGAGCGAGATGGAACACTGGGTCGGCGAGTTGGGGTGGCGCGTGTTGAGGAAGATTTTCGGGCACAAAGCCGTCGCCTTGCAGAAAATCTCCAGCATCTAGGTTTTCGTCGTCTAAAAAGGCATCTTCTTCCTGTGCTTCTTCGCCATCTTGTGTTTCACCAAAGATTAGGTCTCCTTCCAAGGCATCTTCTAATTGATCAACCAACTTGACTTCCTCAAACAAGAGTTCCTCTTCACTCTCGAGATCATTGTCAAAGTCGCCGCGATTCGCAATACGCATTATGGCTTCGGGATCAGGTAGGATACCAATGACGGAAGCAGGATCCATCACAAGTTCGGCCCTGTCAGCCAAGATCTCCAGCTGCTGCAAGTCCGCTTCCATGTCCTTGGTCTCTGGATCTTCTTCCTCCACAACCCGGCGGACTTCGTCATCGGCAGCCACGTCGATCGGTGCGTGATCATGCATCATCGGTTCTTCCTTGCGGTAATCGATAAAGGCACCCATGCCCGGAAGTATGGGCTGCGGCTCGGCTGTCATCATGGGAGGTGGTACAGTTCGGATAGGCACCCCATCCATGTCCACAGTAATGATGAGGGTTTGGATGGCGGGGGTTGGAATAGGTAGTTCGGTGGGAATAGGAAAGAGATCCACGGCAGGCAGGATCAGACTATCGTTCTGACCAGCGACAAAGAAACCCTTGGCAAAGCGGCCATTGACGAGTGTCGCATTGACCCATCGACCTTCAACCCAAGTTCCATTGACAAATGTGCCATTGTGCACACCATGGCCGTACTTCTTGGGCTTCTCAAAGGGACACAGAAGGTCTCTTGGATCATAGCTACCATCGTCAACGCGGATAGGGCATGCCGACACATTTCGATGGAGCTCATGTCCTCGATCGGTGAGTACGTCAAAGGTGGCGAGTTTGGCCCAGAGGTCCAAGGTGGGTAAATCTTCAAACGTGGGCAATTGCTGACTTGGTAACTCTGACACAATAGAATCCTTCTTCATGAGGGGCACATTGAACTGATCGATGGCTTTGCGTTCCTTCTTGACGTGCGTTCCGAACTCCAAATGATTGGTGGAGAAGCTGGTGAAGTCGGCGTAATTAGGATAGAGCATCACATAAGCTCGAAAATAAATTAGTTCGATAAAATAGCGTTTCCAAGAATTACTCCAACGATTGGATCGAGAATTGGGTATCGTGATGTTTTGCCAATTGTTCTTTTCAACATCGAGAAGACGCGCGGTGAGATAGTCGTGATATTCGCGCCAGATCTCGGGGAAGTAGACGGCCCCCCAACTGCAAGGTAACTGATAGAGGTAGGGCGTACGCGGATGGTAGGCCGCCGGGCCGAGTACCTTGTTGGGATTGAAAGGCTTTCTTCCCTCCAACTCGGTATTTCTGGGTGAATAGAGAGATACGCCGAAGAGTTTCTTGGCTGCTTCCCGCTCGGTGCCATAGCGGTACTTGAGAACTGTGTACTTTAGCCAACTGTAAAAGAGGGGTGACACCTCGACATCATCCTCAAGAAATACTGCATAGTCGTGATTCGACGTAGGATACCATGCCTCCACAACAGCCGGCATGAGACCACCCTTTTTGATGCGATGACGGATGGTCTTGGGCCCTGCTGTCCAAGTGAAGGAGGAAACAAAGAGACGTGTGACACGATCGGCACTCTGTTCCATGTTGATGGACAACGGTACGCGATCACCGAGATAATGCGAACTGGAAAGAGATCGTAAGAGGCGAGATAGTGAATGCGGACGGCGATCGGTGATGGCAATGAGTTGAATGGTAAAATCGTTCCAGCCTACCATGTCAGGTGGGATGAGCGTTCGAAAGACGGCGCGGCGTGACCCAGCCATACTTACGTCTTAGCGTTTCTACGCCCAACTCAGCCATCCAGAGGACATGGGACAAATCGGTTCTTGGCATACCAATGGCAACCGTACCGTCGAGGCCGGCGGTGGCCATCTCCAGACCAGTAACGGCAGGGTTCCGCTCCTGACGGGTGTAAATAACCAATTGAGGGCGAAGCGTGTGAAAGAATCGCGTCGCCGAACGCGCTACTTGAACGGTCACGCCAGCAACGTCATCCTCTGGCAATCCATCCTTGTTACCAAATGAAATGTCTATGTCTTGAATCTTGATGGACGGGTCGCATAGATGACTGCCTAAATCAGACAATGATCTGTCCAATTGAGCACCCCCCACACCGCGCGACTGTCCGGTCACGAGCGCATAGACCGTATACCGAGGATCCATGCTAAACCGGCAAAGGAGAGGTTGAATGGCCTTGGCTTGCGCCACACCATCTATAAAGAAGACGACATGGCGATTGGGAGCATCCACCGGGCTGAATGCACTATCGCTCACCAGCGGCGGTCCGTACCGAATGAGTCGTTGGAAGGCTTCATTACTCGCAACTTGAGATCTCAGTTGACGACAGGCGTTTTCGAGCACGTTGCCACTTCGCGTATCCGCCCAGAGGGTCGTATCCGTAGGATCGGTGGGAATGAGGATAGTTGGAATGTCCGCATGTTCAGCAAGCGCTTGGCTGATCAAAAATCCTAATGGCGATGCTCGATGGTTTTGCCGCACCTCTTGCCACACGGAGGTAAGCCATTTCTTGCGCATGATCCAACTGTGAAAGAGAGTATCGGCCGGTCGAGACAGGGAAACTTGACCGTGTCCACCACGTTCCATGCCCAGACACAGGATCTCCTTGGTTTCAAGCGTCAAACTGTCCCGTGCTGGAAAGATGGCTCCGACACCACCAAGTAAGGCGCTCTTGTACTCGTTTGACAGACCGAGACGTAGAATCATCTCCGCATACCGTAATCCGGGCACCGCACCTTCCTCCAGCAGCCAAATCCATTCCGTCTCGGCATTCTCTGCGATCCGAATCCACCCTGTACCATGTAAGGACTCATCCAAGATGACCATCCTTATCCGGACAGCCTTGCGCGTCCGCGTCGACTGCGCCAATGAGCAAGATTGCACCATCGATCCCACCGGCTTGCTTAATGCCGGCGGAGCAACGACCCATACATCCGTCGGGATAATCGATTGTTGCCCAATAGCCTCCAATTGTTCTTGCAATGACCCAACTTCACTCGTATGAATCACCACCGTCATCGGAATGACGGGCGCCTGCCGACCGGTCGTTGAAGCCAATTTCAGCTCTCGTTGCTCATTCTCGGACGCATACCCAGGTATCCGACTCAAATCAGCCGCTTGTGCAATCTTGTGAATCGTTTCGTGATCATGACCATGTACTGATCCCGCTCGTAACTTGCGCGAAAAAGACCACGGAATCGCCATGTCACCGGCTTCCACCCAATGAGGTATCCGTTGCGGTATCGGTTGTATGTAATGAGCCAACAGTTGGGCTCTTTTTCTCCCCTCAAAACCTGCGCTTGGATGGACCAACGCAGTTCCGGTCAGCCATACGATGGACACGACCGCCAAGAGGAGGAATAGCCGTGTCCGAGAGTCCGCGTGTATGAAGCGGAGATAGAGCCGTGTCGATTTACGATACTTGTCGTGCATCTTGTTATCAACCTGATGCATAGATAACAATAGAGAGCACTTAGCTCTAGAGGACGACTACTACTACCACCATGCTCCGACAACCGGCAACGTGAGAAACAAGACCTGGGAGCAGTAGTGTTCGGTGGAAGACCTAGAAGCGACAAATTTTTGGGAGATTTCCAAATACGGCAGGACTCTGGCGCAACACACCGTTTGGGTGCAGTACGAAGAGTGGAGGGTGGTTGGGTCGGGATGACGGGTAGATCGAAAGGAGGTTTGGGTAGGGTAGGTGTTTTATATCCATGCATACATTAGAGCTGCAGCATATCTGCTATCACCTTGTAAAGATTAGGCGGGTTCATTTATGTCCGACCCCCTGAATATGTTGGCCCCTTACGGTTCAAAGAGCACGCTGACACTTTCACCGTGATGGGTGCGGCGGATCGCTTCAGCAAAGAGATGGGATACGTCTAGGGTCTGGAGTTTGTGGCATTGTTGGAGGTGATGAGCTTGTGGTACGGAATTGGAGACACAGACAACGTCCAATTTGGAACGTTCGATGCGCTCGAGGGCATCGCCCGAAAAGATGCCATGGGTGATGAGGGCGTAGATTTGTGTGGCACCATGTTCAGATAGGACACGGGCTGCTTTGGTGATGGTGAAACACGTATCGGCGATATCGTCAATGAGAATGCAGGTCTTGCTTTGAACTTGACCGACGAGCATCATTTCGGGCTTGTGAGGGTGATAGGAAGATCGACGCTCCTTGTGGATCAGGGCAAAATCCAACTGCAATCGATCTGCAATAGCTGTGGCACGTTTGGCTCCACCAGCATCTGGCGATACAATCACTGCCTCCTTCCAATCCGGCACATGTCCCTTGATCCACTTGATAAAGAGAGGTTGCGCATGCAAATTGTCGACACCGCAATCAAAGAAACCTTGGAACTGCGCGTCGTGCAAGTCAAGTGTCATGACATGGTCTGCACCGGCGCACGTCAAGAGATCGGCAATCAGGCGACCGGATCTGGCCACCCATTGTCGGTATCCTCCTTGTCCTGTCTCTGATGAACCGAATCGATGCATGAGGAGAGGCGTCGGCGGACCAAGACCAGTAAGGCGATGCGAAAACTCACTCACATCTTCACGTTCCATATCCACCGAGGAAGGTGTACCTGGAACCGTCAGCGGTACGGACGTCAAAGGCGCGCCTGTGGTACGGTGAGGCACATCCGATTGTCTGGCATAGGGGAAACAAGGAATGACCGCTGTCACCTTACGAGCACTGGCGGTTTGACATGCTTGTACCATGATCAAGAGTTCCATAAACATGTTGTTCACGTCGCCACAACCCGACTGGATAATGTAGACGTCTTGATCTCGAACCGATTCGCCAATCTCGACTCGCGTTTCATTGTTTGAGAACTTGGAGCATGTCACTCGACCTGGAGAGGTACCTAGTCGCTGGCATACGAGGTCAAGCAAGTGTGGATGAGAAGAGCCACCAAAGACGATGAAACCCGTCATTCCATCGCTTTTTGCTTCACAATATAAAGTGGATCGAGGGTGTTCCAAAAAGATAGTGAATGGGGGGAGGGTGTAAATGAGCTTATATTAAGTGGGTATATCATATGGTAGAATGCATATAAGTCTAGATATCGCAGAGATGATGTTGTGAAGGACCATCAAGTATACCACCATCAGGTCCAATGGTAGTTGAAAAGCACACGCGGCCCCGTTGGACACGCCACCAAACAGGCCACACCTTGTATTGTAGTACACCACGAACGACGAGGATCCATCCCTTTTGGTCATGAATCATGCGGTTGTATCGTTCGTTGCCGCGGGTATCATTGCCCAAAATACCTGGGTCATGAAGCGTGATTTGCGTAAAGGAAGTGACGAATGGAAGGGACGAGTTAGAATGTCGGCCGTATGTGGAGGCAAAGATCAATGGATCATCGTCGAGACGGGCGATCCCTAGGGATTCGAAAGGATCTGCTCAGACATGAGTGATTGGCTCCAAGCCAGGCGAATCAAGACTTACCGAGACGGCCAGAGCCTAGGTAGGCATTCACATCACCGACGGAAGCAGCAAAGACTCCGAGGTCGCCCCCACCGACGAGAACACTCCAAGGGTTCGGATTTTTGGCTCGAGCTGCCATGTCGAACATGAGCTCTCTCTTTGCAGCAAGGACATTGTCAATGCGTGTCACAGATAAATCCGCTAGCGGAGCAACAGAGAGAAAAGGTAAGAGCGTAAACAAGATTGAGAAGGTGAGTGCAAAGATGAGGAACCCCGTCATGGCAGAAAAGACTATTCTGGAGTCGGATCTGGACTTCTGTAAGCATAAAATGGTCTCTTGGCCATCTTGCTTACCTTTGGCGATAATAGCCTCGTGACGATTCTTCGTTCTGATCAGACTGCCAATAGTCCGAGTGTTGGGAAATGGAGCCATAGAGGTACTTGTGCATAGACTTTGTCAATGGTTGACTGTCTGATAAAGCCGAACGCAATAAGGGTCTCTGTCGCTGCTTTCGCGGATCCTCAAGATCAGGTGGAAATGCTCGGCGATTGCCATGGTAAGAATGATAATAGGGACCAGCCGCATTGAGCGCTCCAAGTTGATCGAGGTGCCGTTGACCAGATTTCCGCCCAAAGGATCGTTTCGGCATAGATGCGTTAAAGTAAGCATGTTGATAATTTTGGTGCCATAGGTTATTCATGTGTGGATTCGTAGGGTCGCTTTCCGATCGAGCAGTGATGAACGGTGGAGGCGGGCCATTCGGACTAGAGGCATGCTTTCCGGTGCGTCCAAGAGACCGATAGCCTCGATTCAGGTCGCCATTGGGCAAAAGATAGTCTGAACTCCCGCCTGGATACGAAGTCTGTCGAAGAGAGTCTCCGCGAGAAGTTCCTTCCGTTGGTGTGATGGGAAAGTAAGGATTCACTTTGCCTTCGCGGTAGACAAAATCTTCTGCATCTATCGTATCTACGTATGCGCCATGTTTGTCAGGAGATGAACAAGATCTGTGTAAGCATGTCGAAACATACCATCTGCGTCAAGCACGGCGTTAGAGAGGTTAGCGGCGAAGATATCGGCCGGCGTGCTGGACACGTCGATCCGCGGCCGCTTCTTCTTTTTTGACTTTTGGGTGTCCGACGACGATTTGACACTGCCCTGTTTTCATTTCCACGTTAGCCATGGAGAAAATCCCAACTGCTGCTCATCACTTACCTGAGTGTTTCGTCGCTGATCAAAGACTGGATCATGGCAGTAGGCTGTTTCCACTGTCAGCTGGCTACTTGGAGTCGTATCACGCCTTGCAGTAGATGCAGAAGGTAAGCCATGAGGCGATTCAACTGCCGATCCTTCTTCGCCATCCGCAGCTGATTTTCGCAGACTATCTTTGCCAAACAAAGAAGAACTATCCGTTCCTTGTAGGCTCAGGAATTTTGAAGAAAGTCGCGTCGTCAGTGACGGTCGCTTCGCGGTCACTGTGGATGCTCTGCTATCGACGCTTTTGGTATCATCCTTGGTGGGTCCATCGTCATCCGATGGTTGTGATAGCAGAACGGGTATATTTTCGGATATGGGTATCTTTGGTGTAGATGGCTTTGGTTCTTGCGTGGGCACGTCTACTTGAGCCATCGCCTGATCCGATGATGTGGTATCGTCTGGCGGTGATGTAGGTAGTCTAGCCGTTTTCTCGTCATGCGTTGTTTCCTTCACCTCGTTCATGGCCGTTGTTTTTGAGCGGCAACTGACCCTGGCGGTAGTTTGCGTAGGATAGTTTTACAGATAGTAAGTATATACGTCAAGAAGAAGCAAAACTATGCCATGCTCTCATAGGGGCGTTCGATAGCTTATTTAAAGGAGGAAGAAAAATGGGGAAGGTCGAATTTTGACCCAAAATGATTCAAGCGGGACACGTCGCAGTGATCACTGGAGGAGCTCACGGTATTGGGTATGCTGCTGCAGAGAGATATCTCAAGGAGGATATGAAGGTGGTGATGGCAGACGTGAATGAGACTGCTCTGGAGACAGCACAAAAGTTTCTGAGTCAACGTTATCCTGACAAGGCCGAGAACCTACACGTGGTGAAGACGGACGTAACAAAGTATGAAGAGGTGGAGAAGCTGCGTGATTATGCATTCAGTATTGGCAAGGTGGTCATCTTGATGAATAACGCGGCAACGCGACCTTCCAGTCGGAGTTACAAGGCATATGAAGGTTTGAAGGATTTCGAGAGGTTGATGAGCGTCAACGTCTTTGGAGTCGTGCATGGTGTAGTAGCATTCACGGAGCAACTCATCAAGCAAGATATACCTGCTGTCATCATCAATACCGGATCGAAGCAAGGTATCACCAATCCGCCGGGTGGAACACCTTATAACATGAGCAAGTCGGCTGTCAAGACATTGACCGAGCAATTGGCCTTTAACCTGCGAAATACGCCCGATTGCAAGGTTACTGCTCATCTTTTGGTTCCTGGCTGGACCTTTACTGCCTTGACCAACACCGACTTTGAGAACTCGGGTGTACCCGATGCCAGGGAAGCGGTTAGCAGCGGAGTTGTACAAAAGCCAGATGGAGCATGGTATCCCGACCAGGTCGTCGACTATCTTGTCAGCAAGGTTAACAACAAGAGCTTTTATATCATTTGCCCGGACAATGAATGTACAGAAGAGATTGATAAGGTCCGCATGCAATGGGCGACGGGTGATATCATCAACGATCGTCCTCCCTTGTCTCGCTGGCATCCTGAGTACAAAGAAGCGTTCCAAGAGTTTTCTGATGCAAAGCTTTCAAAGTAGACTCTCACATGTATGGAGCCATGTCTATGAAAGATGTTGAATGAATGATTTCAATGCATTGACAGGAGTGGCATTAATCTTGTTGGAGCGACGCAAGCACGGATTCAGCCTCCTTCAGCTCCGGTAAATCCTGGAAAGCAGGTGATTGCTAAATAGACCGTCTGCATGAGCATAAAACATGGCGACGTAAAGAAAGTAAGGAGCGACATACCATGGCTTGTTGCAAACCGTGCGCAGCCGCATTGAGTCTGTTTTGAACGTCTGGAAGCATGTTTGTCGTCTCCTCGAGTACCTCCGTCTATTCAAAAGCATGAATATCACGCTCAACTGGGCCAGTCACCCACCTGCTTCCGAATGTCGGCCTCATCAGCATTGGCATCCCGAAGCTTTTGAATGCGCGCTCGCTGTGTCTCGGCTTCCTTGAGATAGGACACTAGATCCTTTTGCAGTCTATCACGGTTGAGAGGAATGAATATGCATAGCGTATACACCTTACCTCTTGACGATATTGATCTTGATGGTCAAGTCGCGTGCACTCATGCTGTAAAATACGTGTTCCTGAAAATTGACGCGTGAATAAGATGGTGGTAAGCAGACTCGGCGGAGTGAGAAGAGAGAGTAAAGAGAGGATGGTGTGACATGTATTGGGTCGACAAGATATCCGGGCTTCCTCTAGGTGTCTATCATCGAGTATGGCGAACAGACGAGAGGGTCATGGCAACCCGTCCAGGTATCCATATCTAGAGAGATGCCAATGATGCTGCCGACATACCACCAGTCAACGCAAGCATATACCCTAGCGCATAGCGTTCACTTTGTCCGTTGTGCATATATACACCGCATATATTCTACAAACAAGCAAATTTAAGCACATGGCCATCTGTCAGTACTTTCTGAAGGGAAGGTGCAAGTTTGGGGCGAGGTGTAGAGATGAACATCCTGGGCAGGTGACAGCTGGTGGAGGACAGGGATCCTTTGGAAGTTTTGGACAGGCAAAGACGGATGCCAAAGGTCCAGCCTGGAAGTAAGTTAATCAAGAAGAGTGCAGGCACGAGATCTCACACGTAATGGAGTGAGGCTTCCATGAAAAAGGATCTGACGGACGACCGACCGCAATGGAAGTTATCATCCTATGGACCGGGCAAGTCAGAGCCCAATTTGATCTTTGACACCGATCAGAGTCAAGAAGAGGATCGATTAGAGTTCTACGCGGCGCGAACTGGCTCTCCAGCGCAGCAACAACAATACGTAGGTGGATACAGTCACTTTAGGCTTGATGTACTCATGTTCTTACGTCCAGACCAGACAACGGGAGCAAAGGTTGACAGACATGACACAGCAAGTCAATAATGTCATGTCTGATTTGGCTGGAGCGGTGCAATATGTCAACAAGCAAAAGACTACTAGTGGAGGTTTCGGAGCATTTGGAGCTAGTGCGAATGCTCCAAGGCAGCTCTTCCAACCACGAGCGAATGCTTCGAGTGGATTCGGCAATCAAGGCGGAGCGTTTGGAGCTTTTGGTAGCAATAATGCCCTCAGCTCCAATCCTTTCAATGTCCTAGCTCAAGGCAATACAGGACAGCAGCAAAGTACTAGTAACTTTGGACAGCCCTCTGCTTTGGGTGGCAGCGTCTTTGGGCAGACGTCAGCACCAACGAGCGCTTTTGGAGATGGATCAACTACAGGTGTCAATGCTTTCGGGCAAACGAACGGCTTTGGTGCCTTGGGTCAAGCTCAGAATAAAACTAGCGCCTTCGGGCAAACGAGTAGTCTCGGAGTGTCCAATTCCACCGCTAGCAGTTTTGGACAGCCGTCAGCTTTAGGGCAGACATCCAGTGTGTTCGGTCAAAGCCAGGCGCCGCAATCAACCTTTGGACAGACAACGTCCTTAGGCGCCGGAGGATTCGGTCAAGCAACCTCGACTGCGTCACCTTTCGGAGCCGGTACAGCGGCGGTTCAATCCCCATCATCTTTCGGAGGAGGAGGAACAGCTTCGGCATCACCTTTTGGAGCTGGATCAACAGCGCAGGGTGGTACGAATGCTTTTGGTGCTGCAAGTTCCGGTATTACAGGTGGCGGTTTCGGTACAAGTGCGTCGGCCGCGCCAGCAGTACAGAATCCAGCCTCATTGACAGGTACAAACACTTTTGGACAAAGCGCCACCTCAACGCCAGCTCCGGCACCCGGAATATTTGGCCAAAGCATCCCCCCGGCGGCAAATGTCACTCAAGGATCGAACGACAATGTGTTTGGCCAAGCGAGCACTCCAGCACCGAATGTACTTACCGCGTCCGCATCGACGCCTTCTCAACATACACCCAATCCTAGTCAGAATCTGATAGCAGCCACTTCTGGCGCTGATCAAGCCACTGTACGCGCCATGCAAGCGTTTCAAGCTCCCGAATTTGAGCCTGGAATGATTCCCGAAATGGAACCTCCTGTTGAAGTGAGATAAACATCTCTATGCAGTGACTGTAAATACACAATGACAACATGCTTGTACAATACCACCAATGTAGCCAACGCAACCATGCATAAGAATATACAATACAGACGCATCACATTGAACGACGCCTTAGATCTTGCCCTTAACCGTCATGCCGCAGACTGACACTATGGAAATGCCGGGCCGGATTGATGTTTCTGAGGCTTCCTTTTCCCATAAGGACAATGTCTCCCTGACAATAATATCCGTTATACAATGTCCATGATGTGGTGGACTGGGTCTTGATGGATGAAACGGATAGGTCAAGGTCGTAATCGCACACCTGCGAATTGATAGTTGTTGCACCTAGCCAAACAGAGTGAGTGCCTGTCATTGAAGACAGGATGGTGGATGCCGTGTCATTGAAAGGCCTCTGAGGTACTCACCTTGCGTCAGGTGTACCACTCCACTATATCGTGGATTCACAAAAAATTCGGCACCGACGAGGAAACTTCCTTGCTTCTTGTGTATGCTTTGCTGGTCTACCAACGGCGACGCTTGCACGACCCATAGTCCAAAGGCGATTAACAAGGGCAACAAGCGCCAGCAGTAGGTCATTGCATCACACCAAGCAAAAGAGCAAGTGCGGGGTTATAAGGAGGAATAAGGATTCTAGAACACCTCCTAATTGACATCTTAGTGCTATGTTACACAGGACATAAAGCGCCGAGAGTGAGGTCGCACGCCACTGTGCAAAGCCTATGGATGCTCCAGAAGGATCGCATCGACAAAGACGTCACTTGCGCCAATGGTGAACGATGTCGGAATCATTGACACCATCTGATTCGCTGTTTGGAACAATGCAGACAAATTAATGTAGAGTGGCGAATACAATGGAAGGGTTGCGTAGGAACACAGCTTTTTCCATTGAGCTTATACTATGGAGCGGGGACAGGAAGAGATGGTAGATGTTCTTGAACATCAGTTCAGGCACCAAATGGCTCGATATCTATCCTTCAATGTCCTTGTCTGTATCAATCCATTGCGATCCAACGAAACTCTAAGCGATGAAAGGGATCAATACGCCTTGTATTACCGTGATTTGAGTAGTCGTCAGGAACTTCCGCCGCATGTGTTTGGACTCGCTGCCAATGTGTATTTTCACTTGCGGAGGAGCGGACAAGATCAGTTGGTCGTGCTAAGGTACGTTAAACGAGATGATTCGATGCAGTGATTTACTAGGGGTTCAGAGGCCATTCCGGAGCCGGAAAAACGACGAGTCACGATCTCATTGTATCTCAACTGTTGAATCTATCCATACATACCAAACGACAACGAAAACTCGGTGATCAAATCACAGCAGCTAAATTCATTC
This sequence comes from Bifiguratus adelaidae, assembly GCA_002261195.1. Lineage (NCBI taxonomy): Eukaryota > Fungi > Mucoromycota > Endogonomycetes > Endogonales > Bifiguratus > Bifiguratus adelaidae. The sequence continues at coordinate 310,905 of MVBO01000005.1, forward strand.
TTCGACAGTTTGGCGAATGCCGTACGCTACAACATCATACGTGCTCTCCGTATCATTGTTTTCAGCAATTGCAATTTGCCGACAATGGACATCTCAAGGGAGCTACCAGTTATGTCTACGGGTTGTCTACTCGCCGTTTGACGCATGCGCCAAGCGGCGAGCGCACATTTCAGGTGTTTTATACTATGCTGGCGGGCTTAACGGGTTCCGAGAAGTCAGCATTGCATCTAGATTTGCCAGCGGACCAGTTTCATTACCTCAATTTCGCCAAGCAGTCTCAAGACAGTGAAGATCAAGATGGTATCTCGTATACGCATCTACGAAACGCGCTGAAAGCATGTGGAATCAAGGCTCGGCGCGTCATGCACATCTTTCAAATCTTGGCAGCCATCCTCAGATTGGGAAACCTTACCTTTGTCAACACTTATGATCATCAAAGCACGCAAGAAGGATGTACGGTTAAAAATGAGGAGGAGTTGGACTTCATCGCAGGCATGTTGGGCGTTTCGAAAACACGCCTGGAAACTGCGTTGAAATTTCGTCTCAAATGGATTCGACACGAGATGTGCAGTATCTTTCTGGATGCTGCAGCTGCTCGGGATCAACTTGATTCTGTGGTGAGAGCTCTATATACCATGTTATTTGGATGGATCGTTATAAGCATCAATGACAAGTTGAAATATACATCGATCGAGGCACGGCCAAGTTGCATTGGCGTCTGGGATAGCGCAGGTTTTCAGCACGATTCAACAAACGGGTTCGAACAATTTGCGTTCAATTGGCATGCTCAGGAGATGACCGACCTCGTTCACAATATCTCCATCTCGCAATTCGGCTTAGGTGACAAACCTTCCTCTCCATGTGCCAGTGCATCCTTGATGCTCGAGCCGGTTCTTAATCACGTTTCATGGCGAAAGCTTATTCGTCAGCAACGCTCCCTTTGTGGCATCCTTGCTCATGAAAGCGACCGGTATTTGGATGGACAGACAGACGCTACCGCTGCCAATCTCTTGGCTTCGTATCAGAAACATGTATTGCATCACCTCAAGTTTGAACAATCATCGGAGCGATTTAGCTTTGGCATTCGTCACTATGGTACAAAGGTTGACTACGCCATTGATGGATTCCTCGCAAGCAATTGTGAAACCATCTCTTCAGACTTTGTGCAATTGTTCTGCAATAGTGCAAATAAGTTTTTGGTGACATTGATGCAATCAAGTCAATTACAACAGACCATCCATCCCAAGGACCAGGTAACTCCAATCTATGCTCGTGCGTCCACGACATTGTTTCCAGCGGACGGATATGAGGATGGCGAATCCAATGAGAAAGGGGACAGAAACACAAGAGATAACGCCCCTTGTAGGTCCACCCACCTCGACGATGTCTTCATAGCCCAGCGACACATTTCAAACATGCTTTCTTCAGCCAGACTTTGGGATGTGATTCACATCAAGCCCAATGACGCGTTGGAGCCCGGTCGTTTTGACCGCCCAAAGGTCCGCGAACAGGTTGATGCGTACCAATTGGTCGAACTTGCTGCGATTGCCAACCAAGTCTTTGCCGTGTCTTATACCCAAGAGGAATTCCTATCACGATATCGAAGGATTCTACCTGAGAATAACTCTGCAGATAATGGCTTTACCGACTTTCAACGACTTATTCTATCCATGAATTGGACGGTTGACGACTATCGACTGGATGAAGATGTCATTCACATCAAGAATGAGCTGTACCGTCAATTGGAAAACGACCTTAGGGCTCTTGAGCAAACCGAACGAATGCCGAGGTCGGATTCTACCCCTCTCGGTACAGCCCATATCGAAAGCTACCTCAACGACGTTGCAAGATCACGAACATGTTTGCAGGGCAAGCTGCATGATCCATCCAGTTCCATGGATAGCGATGATGATGTGCTGGGCATGGCCAAAGTCTATGACGAGGCTAGTCAGTTGCGGGATGAAAGTGAATGGGCAAAGAGCGCATTGGAAAGGTATGTGGATCCAAATATACAAACGTCGGTCTTGTCGATTCATCCCATTTGGCTTGCAGTAGTGCGGATTTGATCTATGATTATGCCGCCCCAAATCGCAAAGACAACGTTGAAGAAGTACCCATTACCTTCGTTCGCAGGACGTGGGTTCGTTTTGTGTGGTTCATGACCTGGTGGATTCCCAGTCTGGCTCTCTCCACCATTGGTAAAATGAAACGTGAAGATGTGAGAATGGCATGGCGGGAGAAGACAACCTTATGCATCCTGATCCTCCTCTTGTCGTTCGTCGTCATCTTCTTCATTGTCGGTATCGCTGGCGTGATTTGCCCGGGAACAAGTCAAATGTATAGCGCAAGCGACGTCGCTGCTCATAGTATTTCCACCGACTATTATGTCAGCTTGCGCGGTGTCGTCTATGATTTGACTCGGTTTGTCCAAACGGACCATGGAACAACAACATACCCAGCAGCAAAGACGCAGATGGCCGATTTCTCTGGAACAGACGTAACTATCGGTTTTCCCATTCCGCTTACGCTTGGATGCTATGGCCTCGTTTCGGATGATGCTGTCCAAATCAAACCAAATGCCAGTCTCAACGTACCATCCTTTATCCACAATTCAGGCCCAAAACTCCAAACAGATCAGCGTCTCACTCAACTACGGGACGAAAATTGGTACTTCGACATATTATTGCCCACTCTCAACATTTACAAGAAGGGCAAGATTGTAATTGACATGAATCAGGTCAAGAGCGACTTTAGCAATTGGGGCCGACAATGGGTAGTGATTGATGGCCAGATATTTGACCTGTCCGATTACTTTACGACTGCCAATTCATATCCAACCAACGTCCCTGGCGTACCAAACTACCACTTCCTGGATGACGTCGTAGAGACATTGTTCAAGACCTACGCGGGAACCGACATGTCAAAACAGTGGCACAAGTCAAAGTCCCTCATGAACGCGACCGCGCAAGCGTACAATTGGAATTGTCTCAAAAACGTCTTTTACGTGGGCGACGTCGACCTACGATATAGCCCCCAATGTCAATTCCCTAACTACCTGTTGCTCGGATTCGCCTGTATCATGTGCGCGGTCATCCTCATCAAATTTTTGGCGGCACTGCAATTCGGAGGGAAGCCTACCCCCGAAGATCATGACCAATTCGTGATATGTCAGGTACCTTGTTATACTGAAGGAGAGGAAAGTTTGCGCAAAACCATTGACTCGCTCACTTGCTTGAATTATGATGACAAACGGAAGTTGCTCTTCATCATTTGTGATGGTATGGTCATGGGATCTGGTAATGATCTGCCTACACCGCAAATTGTGCTGGACATTCTTGGTGTCGACCCCACGTTGGATCCCGAGCCTCTCATGTTCAAGTCCATCGCCGAAGGATCAAATCAACTCAATTACGCAAAAGTATATTCGGGACTGTACGAATTCGAAGGTCACATTGTACCATACCTTGTTGTCGTCAAGGTCGGGAAACCCAGTGAACGCGCCAAACCAGGGAATCGCGGTAAACGCGACTCTCAAATCATCTTGATGCGCTTCCTCAATCGCGTCCATTTCGATTCCGAGATGACGCCCCTCGAGCTGGAAATGTATCATCAGATCAGAAACGTCATTGGCGTGGATCCCAGCTTTTATGAGTACATCCTCATGGTCGATGCCGATACCGAAGTTTATCCTGATTCTCTGACGCGATTGGTCTCGTCCACGTTGCACGATGGCAAGGTGATTGGCATTTGTGGTGAAACTAGCCTGCGGAACGAAGATAATTCGTGGACAACCATGATTCAAGTATACGAGTACTACATCTCTCATCATCTTTCCAAGGCCTTTGAATCTCTCTTTGGTTCCGTCACATGTCTGCCTGGATGTTTCTGCATGTACAGAGTGCGTTCAACCCACAAGAACACTCCTTTGATCATCTCCGACGAAGTCATCAACGAGTACTCGGACAATCACGTTGATACATTGCACAAAAAGAACCTGCTTCATCTTGGAGAAGATCGGTACTTGACTACGCTCATGATGAAGCACTTTCCTCAATACAATATGACATTTACACCACATGCTCAATGCAAAACACATGCGCCCGATCGATGGTCCGTCCTTCTTTCTCAACGTCGTCGCTGGATCAATTCGACCATTCATAATCTGCTTGAACTTGTCTTTCTCCCCGAACTGTGCGGCTTCTGTTGCTTTTCCATGCGATTCGTGGTCCTCATTGATCTTATGGGAACCTTTATGCTACCGTCTACGGTGATCTACATTGGCTATCTCATCTATGTCGTCGCGAGTGGCACTGGACCGTTCCCATTGATCTCAGTGATCATGCTAGCTGCTATCTACGGTCTCCAGGCCATCATTTTCATCATCAAGCGACAATGGCAGCATATCGGTTGGATGCTCATCTATCTCTGCGCTTTCTCGCTCTTTTCCTTCTTCATTCCCATCTACTCCTTCTGGCACTTTGATGACTTTAGCTGGGGCAACACTCGAGTGGTTGTTGGCGAGAGCAACAAGAAAAAGATCATTGTCGTCGACGGGGATGAAGAGCGGTTTGATGAAAAGATGATTCCATTGAAGCGCTGGAATGTCTATGAGCAAGAACTCTGGGAGATGGCTACATTGCAATCCGGATACTCGAGACCCCTTCGTCACGCACGACATGCATCCTCCTCTCCCGTTGGTCATCGAAGCGAAAGCGCTGCAAGCCTTTACCAGCCTCACAGCATCACTGCGTCGCTTCCCAATCCCATCTTTGACCATGAACTCGCGTCACGACCGCCATCCATGACTCCTTCCGTCCAACAAGCCGTTTTCAACCATCCCCATCATCTATCTTCTCCCATCCATTCGCGCTCCTCTACATCTACCTTTGCTTCGCATACCCCACCGATTGGACCGTCTCCAGACGCCTTACCTACCGACACTGAACTGTTGCACGAGCTTCGCAACATCCTCTCCTCCGTCAACCTCATGACCGTCACCAAGAAACAAGGTAACGCGTCAATCCCTCGTCACGCGCCTCTCTAACCTTTGACTCTCTAGTACGACAACAACTCTCTGCCTTCTTCAATACAGACTTGTCCTATAGACGCGACTTTATTAACCATCACATTGAACACATCCTTCGTCAATAGCCAAGTAAAGGCAAGATCATCCCAAACCCTCCTGCATAAGTTACACTTGCCGCCCCCCCGCGCCCCTTGACCATATGATTGTTTAATGCTACATGTTTCACCTTTTGAACCGGTGTGTTCCATCTCTTTCCCATGGTTTCAGAGTAGACTAGATGATATGGACCTGAGCACTCGGCTTCTACAGCCTATGGAAGGCTTTCCTAGTCTATCTTGTGTACCACCTTCCTTGTCCTCTCTAGGAGTGTCCGAAGGCTTGTATTCTACGAACGAGGACAAGGTAGAAGAAGAGCTGAGGCAGGAGTCCTGTTCCTATGCCAGCGCTCTCTTGAGGCACAAGGCCAAGCACGGTAGGTGGAGACAAGTGGGGAGCTTAACGTCTGGTCGCGTGTTTTTCTTCCTTCTCATACAGAGGTTTGTTTTTTAGGTATACGACCGGCGCCGGCGGATCAGATACGGTCATCTTCATGGCAGAATGTGTCACGCAACATCAAATACATGGATAGTCTCTATGATGCTACGTTTCACACCTGGCTCAAGTCGGAGGATAATGTCCTCGTGACTTCGGTCTATCTCCAACGTATTGCAAACGAGTATCCTGTTGTGCGAATCATTAATGCGCTCAAATGGCTCATCAGTGATTGGAGGCTAGAGAGCATCATTGTCCTGGTGCGTCATGTGTGTATGGATTGGGAAGGGGCCGTGGGTGACTTGCAAAAAGCCTACCTACTGCGACACTTGACACAGAATTGGGCAGCTCAGTACATGGCAGCCTTGCTCACGTCTCTTCTTACCGCACCACCCTACGCCGATCCCCCAGCGATCGCCATGATCTGTCTACATAACCCGCCGTCGATGGGTGAAGCCATTCAGCGTCCACATCCTGCATCATCTTTAAACAACTCCATCCAGAATCCATTTCAATCGCCTCCGCGGCGACGATCTTCACCCAAAGAGGTCGAAAGTTGCAGACCATCCCAATACAACCATACCCATCATCACACATCCTCTATCCGCTACCCAACATCCACCGGACCGGCACTGGTCGAAACGCTTACTGAACAACGCGAACGCTTCCTGCGTGCCTTCACCCAAGACTGGGACTTTTCAAAGCTTTCTGAATTCTTCATGTTTCTGCAACCACGCGCCAACGTGGGCTACAAGTTCAAGTGTGTCTTGCTGCAAGAGGCAGCCAAGCGTGACCGAGAACTGCTGACCAACAAATTGTCCATGCGGCATTTTGCCAACGTGAACTCGGATTATGAGTCTGATACGCAGATGCCTGTACGAAAGGAGGGGCTGCCCTCCCCAACTAACGTGCCGGCCAGCTCACCATCGACGCTCGACCCTACAGTCGTGGATAGAGATGAAACCGCAGCCAAGGTCGTATCCTCAAACCTGGAAATCAGGGTAGAAAGTCTGGATATTGATCTCTCTAGCGTCTCACTCCAAAGGAGTCGAAGAGAATCGCTGATCGAGTGCTCAGAGTCAAAGCGACAACGAGTTATTCGAGATGAAGAGTCTCTTGAAGCTGACGATGCATCAGCTCGGTCAGAGTGCGATTATGCGAACGAGAGCGCGCCATCCTCACATATACCTACATTTGCGTCCACCTCAGCAACACCCCCAACCAACTACGCAGGACTACCACGCCATCATCTCCCTCCATACGCTTCCAGACACCCAGAGCAACATCGACGAAGACGGTCCAGTAGCGGAGGCAACCCTCATCATGAACCCTCAGCCACTCATTCCGCAAGCTATTCCTTGTCTAGCGAGGATCCGTCGGTACCATCCACTCCACCCTCTCGCAAATCCTCCTTTTCTTGTGATCCCGGCCGATCCACGCGACAGTCGCAAAGCATGGATACCTGGGTTGATATGGATATGGCAAATGTCCACCTCATCCAAGCACAATCTTCTTTGTTGGTCAATGTTTTGGAGAACGAAAAGTCTGAGGAGCCCGATAGGAGCATGGCCAAGGAGAATGACAAGGATCTTTCGTTGACCTACCATTGATGTTCTTTTCGGTGGTCAAGCCTAGATGTACACTACCACCCTCTATAATTGTGATATAATACAGTGCAGAGTACGATTTACATGTCTTCAGCGCTCCATGCGTACGCTTCGGCCTTTAAAGCCGTCCGCGAGTTTTGACGCAAAAAATACTCCTTTTCGAATCCGTTGGATCGATCAACACCGTCCCATCGATATCCAGGTGGGATATTGAATCGGTTCGGTGGCCAGTGACCTTGATAGGTGGGTCTCTTTGGGCCTTTTGATTTCTTTTTACTTGCCGACTGCATGATGATTAGGTCAGGGTATTGAACGCCATAATAAGGGTTGACTTACCGTGAGAAAGAATGCAGCTGGATCATTCCACAGGGTCCGCTCTTTGAGCTCCTCGTTCAATTCCTTGTCATCCGCATATCTAGACGAGGTTTACCTAAATGTTTCTGAGGGAACGTTGATCAATCCACGTACCTTGCAAGAGGCTTGTGCTGCTCCTCTAGTTCGCGCCGTTTCCTGTCTTCTTGCTCTTGCCGCTGAACTAGACCTTTACCCCATTCCATCTTCTTTTCTTCCCGTTCCATCTGTTCCCTTCTGGCTCGAGCTTCTTCAGCTCTTTTGGCCGCTAGATCCACCTTGCGTCCGCTCTTGTCACGATGTACCGTCTCTGCGTCTCGGCCCGTCTCATCCGGATCCAGTTCTTGCATCCTGCTCAATTGTTCCATCTGCAGTCTCTCGTTCTCCGCCCTTGCCTCTTCATAGTATTGGAGACCTCCTCTTGGCCTCGACACGGGAGGTGTAGCATCTACAAGGCGGTCAAACTTTTGTGTCTTGTCGATCGCTGACCGAGGATCCCGCCCCGCAACATGTCTAGTCCCACTTGCCTTCATTGACCACCACAGGTTGATTCTCCTCCAGTTCTTCGCCTTCCTCCTCTCTTTTCCTCTCATTTTCCAAGGCAGCTTCGCGTATCATCTCCCAGGCGTCTGCTCTAGGCACCTTCTCCTCCCTGATCTTGACATTCTCTTCTACTACCGGCGCGTACTCGTCATCCTCTTCCTCTTCAATGCCTCGATTCCAGTCAAACTCGCTCTCGTCGACAATCCCAACGTTGCCCTTCTTCAGCGTCTGACCCTTCTTCTTCTTCTTCTTCTCTGTTCCATAATGCTTGGCCAAGTAAGCTTGCATGTCACGCGGAGATAATTGGCTCGCTCCTTTCTCTCATGACCATTGGCGATGGGAACGACAAGAGCAAATGCAGACAACATGTGGAGTTAGAAAAGGAATGCATGGTGTCATTGCCTTCCATGAGTTCTCTAGGAGACAACGGTGCGGCGTTGGTGGCCGCTTCCTGGGACAGGGACGGCATAAAGTCACCTTCTAGTTTGCAGTGTTGTTGTGGAAAAGAGGACTGTCGTCACCTCAACGCCTTTAAGCAGCAGGCGAGAAGCTTGGAGAGCAAGTTGACGGCAGCTGCAGGTATGCATGGACCCATAAGTCACTTTTAGGCGGGAACGGATGGCTGACGTTGATATCGAAAGAAATTGGTCAGGCTTTACTGCAGCAAAAGCAGCAACTTTCAGAGACATCAGAGCGTGCGCTTGCTGAAGTACGGAAGGAGGTAGGCTATTGCTATTCAGCCGAGAGACAGTTTAAGTGACTTGTCCTCTCCTCGCAATACAGCGTGATGAAGCGGAGCGGCGATATGCTTCCGCAAGGAGTGATCTCGAAGCTCTACAAGTGCAGTATGACCAAGCTACGAAAGAGTCAGACAGTCGACATCGCTATATACAAAAGTTGGAAAAGGTACGGTAGCCTTGCACAAGGCGGTCATTGCTAAAATAGGATATGACAGACTATCGCCACTCTCCATAGCGACCTAGACAGGGTATCTGCTGACCATGCACTGGTCCTCGAACAGAAACGAAGCACAATGTCTGAGCTGGAGCGACTCAGGGTTGTAGAAGCACTGGTTAGCCAAGGCGTGGACGGAAAAGAGGCTTTAATGGCCCAGCTGGAAGACTACAAGCAAGAAATTGCCATTGTACGACGCAATGAAATTGCACTCGAAGCCAAGAACAAGAAGGCGACAGCGCGTCACGAACAATTACAGCATCAGTATGAGAAGCTCAAGCGAGAGCATCAGATCCTGCAGTCCGCGGCTGACCGATACAAGGATTTAAGCTGGCTCAAAGAGTCCAATGAGAAGCTGCGAAACGATGTCTTGAAACTCACGTCTACGTACAACACTCCTGCAGCTGATCTTCAGAGCAATCATCTCATCAATATGATCAAGGAATTGGCAGCGGCCAATCACAAGCACAAGACAGAGATTGTCGAGTTGAAAGAGATGCTTGCGGATGCCAGAACGGAGCTAGATGAAGTGCGAGAGCACACTGCGGTGAGTTCAAAGGAAGAGAACGACAGTGTAGTCACGGAGCGTGATCCGTTGAAAGTTGGCGACTCGCTACTCGTAAAGTCCACGAAAGCAGATGATTCTCTGACGCAAGTGTCCTCATCGCCTTCTCAACCTGCCTCCACCATCATACATCATCATTACCATTATCACGTTCATGGATCAAACAATCGTCCGCCAAGTGTCATTACCACCAAAGTCATTGAACATGGGACAGCAGACTCGGTGCCGTCTGGCAAGATTCAGGATATATCTGACACAATCGTGGCGCCGCAGCTGTCATCTTCACACTCCCAAACAAATCGGTCGAAACGAACGAATTCACTACTTTCTGCCAGCCTTTCTATCGACCTACCAGGAAGAACTGTGGCATGCGATAGCAAATCACCAAAATCACCCACAGAGAAATCAATGGTACCCGCGGCCCAAGGTCCGACACCACGCGCCTCAAATTCTGTACCATTAAGCAATTCGTCTCACTCGTTGAATAAGAAAGGCCTAACCATCACTGCCGTTCGCAATCGAAGGTTGACAAATGATGCTGCTACTACTCCCTCACCCCTCAATAATGTCAGGTCTCCTATACCCAATTCACCAATCATGTCGCCACAGCGGCCAGCTTCCGTCTGCTCCAACGTATCGTCACAAAAGGAACAGGAACCGCCATACCATCAGTTGCAGCGTTTTGGCAATAACATTCTTGACCGTCTCAAGGCGACCGACATTCGGGCTTTGAATCGCAGGCTTCGTAGAACGTTTGACATCTTGGAACTCAGCAACATGAGCAACTCTATTATCGATAATATTATCGCTGACATTGAAGTTTTGCGAGAAAGATTCAAATGGGTGGATCGTGCCATTTCTCAAGCACAAGAGTATGTAGACAATGCGCATCCGCTACTATCAGAACCTTTCTCAGCCGAAGATTTCTTTCTGATGGTGGTTTTGACCCAAACATGCTTGGCAGAAATCGGACGACAACGAATGACCATTAACGATTTACAGGTCGAATACGTCAAGAAGGTAGAAGACAATCACAAGCTGATGGAGGCGCAATTGCAAACCCCAGCACAGGATTTGGCAAAGACAGATGCGGCTAGACCCTCGTCCACTGAAAACTCGACAGGATGGTTCTCTAGCGTTTTCAACCCCAAAGCATCGGAAAAGAAGTCGAATAGTTCTTGGACCGGTTGGGCACGAAGTCTGACGTCTGGACAAGGATCAGTTGCCTCAACGGATGCCAAATCGCCATCGTCGGGCCAAGAATACACCTCCTCCTCTCGCATGCGAAGAGCGCGCTCACATGAGTCATTTATTGATGGTCGAAGTTCGAGATCTAGGGATCGACACAGACGGCGCAGCCGGTCCGGACATCGACATGAGAGACAGCACAGCAGTGGCGTGACGAGTGCTGTCGAGATCCCAAGGGGCCGCCAACCGTCTGCCAATGGCTATCGCGGTGCCACTTCCTACCTCGCCAGCTCAGTGTTTGCCATCAAAGGTGGACTGGAGGCTGTCTTGTCGGAGGTACTCGATGACGATCCTGAACCAATCCCGCGGCCCCGCAAGTCCAACAGCAAGCTATCCAGTGATATTCGCGGCGGTACCCTACCACGGCGATCAACTGATCGACCGAGAGCACGGTTTCCCTCACCTGAGGATCTCAAGAAGCCTACCAATGGGAATTTGGAACCGTCCATGTCAGATGTGACGAGCAAATCCACGGCCACCGAGAGCTCGGGATCAACGGTTTCAACGAAAAGTGGTCAGAGATCCCGAAGCAGACCTCCCACCCCAGACACCATCGAGTCCAGTCCATACCAAAGGTTGCCGACAGCCGAATGGGTGGGCAAGCGATAGTTGATGTTGCAAACTTTATTCCGTGTACATTTGCGTCTATGTGTATAGTTGTCTATGTAATATTTATGAACCCTTTCCTAATGATGATAATGTTCAAATGTCAATCACTTGCATACCGTCTTGATGGTCATCGGTATGAGACACTGCAAGCTCTGACGGTTTGACGGCAAAGTTGCCAGGATCCTCTTCTTTGGTGATCAGCCCCAGACCATCCAAGATTTCGTATTTCCGATGACGGTCGCCTGGATGAGCCCAATCGATCGCCTTGAGCATTGTCACTGACTTCTTGAACCGTTGCCGCGATGTTAAGTGTGGACGTGATTTCTCCAACAAGTCGACATGATCTGGGTTACGGTTTTTGATCCAAGGATGCTGCAGTGCTCCTTGGGCGGGCATCCGTTTAGAAGGATCTAGGATCAGTAATCCCCTGATGAAATCCTTGGCTTCTTTGGAAACATCACTCCAGTACTCTTCATCGAATTGGTACTCTCCAGAGAGTATAGACTCGAAAAGGGCGGCTTGATCTATCATGCAGATGAGTACATGACCTGGTGTTTTGCAGGGTATGTGCATCTGTACCTTCTCCCCAAAATGGGCTGTACCCGCACAGGATCACATAGGTAATGACGCCAATCGACCACATATCGACCGGTTTGCCATATCCTTTCCGAGTCAAGACTTCAGGTGCCACGTATCCCGGTGTACCACAAGCCGTGGTGAGGACGTCATCTTGATGCGACAACATTTTGGAGAGCCCAAAGTCTGTAATCATGAGATTTGCATCCGGTTGAGGTGTCTGAAAAAGCAAATTCTCTGGCTTCAAATCCCGATGCACAATCTGATTATCCTAAGTTATCAATCTGCTCTAAAAAGATGTGCTCTTGTCACTTACGTCCAGCGAATGCAAGTAAGCGACACCATTCAACATCTGCTCTACTAGCTTAGATGCATCCTTTTCCGTGTAATTGCCCTTGGCGACAAGCTGAGTGAATAATTCCCCTCCAGACGCTAGATCAGTGACGATATAGAGCGCCTCTGTGGTTTCAAAGATCTCGTGCATCGATACAATGTTGGGATGATGGACCCACTTCAAGACATTCAATTCGGTCGTAAGCATATGTTCTTTCCCTGTCACTTTGTGAGCAAACGTCCAATGGACCTGCACCCTACCATTGACCGCCTTCTTCATGATGACCTTGAGTGCAAAGGGAGTGTTGGTACTCTTCTCGACACATTCTTTCACGACCGCAAACGACCCAACACCTAACACCTTGCGCGTCACCCTGTACCTTTTGGCTGAACCTGTCAGCACTATAGGCTCGTGTCCGCATTCACTTACTCAAGCCAGGCGGAAACGTGCGCTTCTCACTGTGCGCCTTGTTGAAGAGCCGCGTGACCTTCTGCACGATGCCTTGTCGTGTGTCTTCCATCCGTGACTGTGGACCTGCACGGGATGCTTCAGTGAGATGCAAGCAGAGAGCTCATCAGAGCACAAGGACACAACAACAGGCGTTGCGACAGAGCCCATGGACGATATTGCCCTTCGCGTATCCCCCTCCTCATCCACTACCATCAACACCACGAATCCCACCATCCACGACCAAGCGAGCGAGACGCCGAACGACAAACGCAACGATACGCTAGACACTATATCATCGTCTGGTACGAGTGTCATGTCTGTTCTCTCCGATATCACAGACTTTGCAGACCCCTATCCATACAGGACCATGTCTCGAGCTATCAATGGCAATATACCGCCCCTATACCCGTCACCTGGTTCAAAAGTAAACTCTACTGTGATTGCGGACGCTGAAGACGTCAAAGCACAGTATCAGGAAGCGGAAGGACGGATGAAACCTGTACCTGAGGTGGCAGCCGAGATGGAAAAGTGGTATTGGAACGTGGATCGGTGAGTGAGCGGGAATGATGAAAAGATGAATTGTCTGCTCATGGGACTTGTAGATATGGCTTCATGTTTGATGAGCAGACGTCGCTCAATGCGCCGAATCGCGCGTAAGCTATCGCTGAACAAAGGTGGCAAGACATGGTTGCTCAAGAATATGTTTATTAGGCACACTGAGAGGGAGATTTCGCGCGCCGAAAAATGGCAACGGATGGCGAAGCGTGTGCGTCGACAGAATATGGAAGTCTTTGACTTTGCCTGGACTGCCAAGGTATGAAAACCTGGGACGACAGGTACTAGGGCATGTCGGCACTTTTAACACTGTCAAGTTGGTTGCCAGGGTATACAAGGGCGTGCCAGACAGCTGGCGAAGAGAGGTTTGGTGCGTGAAGTCATGACAATGAATCATTGGCTAGGCTCTCATAGCCTACTAGGTACTACTTTGTGACGGGAGGTCTACGAGATTTCGATGAGGATGTTGAGCTCTTGGCCAAATACAAGGAATTGCTTGACCAGTCCTCTGAACACGATCGACAGATTGATCTCGACATCCCACGCACCATGCATGGACATGTCTTGTTTCGAACGCGGTATGGCTATGGGTAAGTGGTCAAAACCCTCATCAGCATCTCCTCAATAACCTTCGCACAGCCAACGAGCTCTATTCAATGTTTTGCGAGCGTTTGCAATCCTGGATCCAAAGGTCGGATATTGTCAAGGAATGACCAATGTTGCGGCCATGCTACTCTTGTACTTTGAAGAGGAGGTAGGGGTTTCAAGTCGTGCAGGATACGACGCCTGAACAAACTCACTTTTAGCGCTGCTTTACTGGGCTCATGCACATGTTTGAGCGTTATCGCCTGCGTAACCTATTTGTGCCAGGATTTCCTGCTCTCATGGAAGCCTTTTTCGTGCAAGAACGATTGATGGAGATGCTCATCCCCAAAGTCGCAAAGCACTTGGTATGTCTTTGTTTTGCAATTGCTGCCATGTAGCTCATGATTTCTCAGGACAACCTCATGATATCGAGCAGCTCTTATGCTACGCGGTGGTACATTACGTTGTATACAGGCGCGGTGATACCTTATCACCTATTGTTGAGAATATGGGATCTCATGTTTCTCTGTGGATTTGATATACTAATTTATACTGCCATTGCACTACTGAAATGGCATCAAGGTGAGCCAATGCTTTTAGGCAAGCAAACTCTCATTTCGAATGGCAGAGTTTATAATATCAGCAGAATTTGAAACCATCATGGAGCGGCTCAATGGCTTACTGACCGTTCATGATGATGACAAATTTGTGCATCTCATCCGCAAGTTGTATGAAAAGGGCCAATCGAGGTGCTTGACTGACAGACTTCGCGGAGACTACACAAAGTCCACTTCCTAATGCTCGTAATGTAATCCTTAGAAATGTTTCAGACGCTGAAACGTGGTAACAAGCAGCTGTTTTGCTTCTCTCCCTTGCTCACTTGTCTATCATGAAGTTGACGCTTGCCACGCTAAGTATACTTGCCTTGAGTGCTGCTATCGGTAGGACAGAACACGCCAATGCATTTCAGAAAAAGTAAGTGTTCCAAGATTCACTGTCTGGCAACCTTATGTCACCATAGACACATGGCAGAAGATCATGACCTAGACAACTTCGATGAAGTCGTTTTCTTCAAGCTCCACGATCTCAACCATGACGGTCATCTAGACGAAAAGGAGCTCATGGCCATGTACGGCTTGGAACGCGACATTGATCTAGAGTCGCGTCACATTAAAGCCATCATCAACCGCGCATTCCAAGATATGGACACCAATGGGGACAGGATGATCTCTCTGCAAGAGTATCTTGCTGTCCAGATGCCCGATTGGAGCCCCCAGGAAGCTAGGGAAGATGCCAGATTGGAAGCAGAAGCCAAGGAACGCGAACGCGAACGGTTAGAGAGGATAGCCAAAGAACATGCTCCACATCGTGGATTGTATCAACAAGCTGGGGATCACGTCGCCAAGGGTCGTATTCCTAGCAAGTATTCATTGTAGATAGTTGTATATACATGCTATGTGTCTGAAGGATCCTGCACCACAATCATGAGATAGTCTCGGTCTAGGCAAACGTTTTAGTGGGTTGGCTAGAGCAGCAACAGCTTACCTGGTCCAATCATGACTTCATGCACCCTTGTACGTACACGTAGGAAGGTGAGCTCATCCTAAGCTCTTGTCAGCAAGGCCATACACTACCCTTCATTACATCTCACCTCTGGGTCCATGGACTTAACGGTTGAGCGCGCCATTTGAACTAGGGTCGTGAGCAAAGAAGCATACCGCCTTGACAGCTCTTCATCAAGTGTAGACCGTATCGTGAGCCTTCACTGTTTGTAATCAGCACACCTTTCACACCTTTCCTTGACGATAAACGCTTCAAGGTCTCTTCCACGTCCATTATTCACCATGGGAGGAGGCGATCTCAATCTTAAAAAGAGTTGGCATCCGGCCACTTTCCACAATCAGGAGAAGGTATGGAAGGAGGAGCGCAAGAAGGAGGAGGAGGAGAAGAAGATTGCTCAGATCCGCAAAGAGTTGGAGGAAGAACGACAGATTCAAGAGCTTCAACGCCTCCAAGAAGAATCTGGGGGAAGGTAAGTCTTGCGCGCGACTTGATTCGAGACGGGTCCTGATGGAAGGGGTGTAGGAAACGGCAGGAGCGCCTGGATTGGATGTATCAAGAGCCCAACAAGGGACCACAGCGAACAAGCGAAATGGAAGACTATCTGCTTGGCAAGAGAAGGGTGGATGATATTCTCAGAAAGAAGGCCAAAGAGGAAGAAGAAGCCGCTTCAAGCGACCGCTTCGTCAGTGCCATGAATCAGAACGTCAATAACGAGCGAGATATGGCAGCCAAGATTCGAGAAGATCCATTATTGGCAATCAAGAAGCGGGAGCAAGACGCTCTCAAGGCCATCATGGAAAATCCTCTCAGACTCAAAGCACTTCAAGAACAACACGGGAAGAAGAAGAAAGACAAGAAAGACAGGAAGGAAAAGAAGAAGCGGAGAGATTCTGATGATAGGGAGGAGTCGCGGCATCATAGGAAACGATCACGACGAGAAGATGCCTCGCCACATAGCTATTCTCGTTCGCCTTCCCCAAGACGACATGAGATGTCACATGCAAGGCGACGAGAGGATGATTCTCCTAGGTATGTATGGCAGCACCTGCGAGTCTTTGGAAATTCCTAAGCACTTTTTGTAGGCGTGACAGACATTTGAGTAGTGAATATCGCTCACGGTCACCATCTCCTCGATATCGATCAGAACGCTCCAGATATTCATCAGACCGACATCCCTCTCATTCCGGCACACCTCCTCGATATCGTTCAGACAGTCATCGTCGCGACGAAAGATCACCAACCAGATCCAATCGCAACGGGCATGCCAATAGTCACTCGAACGGTCACCATGAGAGTCGTGAGGATAGAAAGGAGAGGGAGAAACGTGAAGAGGAGGAAAGGCAGCGTAAACTGGCGGCGATGATGACTAATGCACACGACATGGAAGAACAACGCAAACGGCGGTTGGCTGAGATGGAACGACGGGATCGGGAAGAGCAAGAGAAGGATATGAATGAACGCATGAAACGATTGCATGGAAATAAGTCCGACTTTTTTGCGTAAGTAGACGCATTTGCACGCAGCTGATGGTTGTTATTGACGACTTGTCACAGGGAAGCCCATCGTTCTGCTTTCACAGGCGGTGGAGATTTGGGAGATCGCGTGAGACGGAACAGGAATTTCATGGAAAGAGGTGGAAGAGATTGAAAGAGTCTATGTTGTATCTATGACATTGTACAAATTGCCAATCATGCCGTCTATCAAAGATGCTGGGTAAACGAATTATCCTCCTTGTGCGTCGCTTGAGTCTCGATGCGATTTACCAACGATTTTAGAGGATCCTCCTGACATAGTTCGGGATGCACGTAAAACATGTGTTTGGGCTTCATGGCCTTACCAGACTTTGCCAACATGCCTTTGGCTCGACTGGGATCCGACACCATCCACGATGTGAAAATTCTCGTTGAAGGTTGCAAGGCTGATACCGGCACTGTCGTTACGAGTTCACGAGCCGTCATGCTGTAGGTATGTAGATTGATGGTCTCGGGTTTTGAAGCGTCATCGGCTGTCATCTTGGAGACATAGGGAGACATGACCCAATGTATCCTAGCGCAAGTGGTCAATCCACCATTATTTGCCCGTATCTTGCACTTACAATCCCGTCGATGCCATGCTAGTGAACAAGGCTATACCATAGATCAGTAAGCGCATAACTCAAGGTCAATCCACTTACCTGCTCCCACCAAAACGGTCCGGGCAACCATCGGTATCGGGACATCGATCACATAGATCAAAGGTGACATTCCAGCCGAAAGTCCAAGTGACGAGATGGAAAATAGCTTCAAGCGGCGTGCAACTGTCGCCAGTGGTCCTTGATAGATGACTTGGGGCCCCTTAGACGTGGAAGCGTGGCGTACGAGTGTCGAGAAAGCCATGAATGAAAGCCACTGTCAAATTTGGCAATTATTCCACTTTCATGAAGTCGGCGCATAATGGCTGGCAGTATGAGATGCGGCGAGACATGCAAGAGATTGTGGTAGGTATAGCCTATCTTTGACGAGCAGAGTTGACACTCTCTGTAGGATGGAGTCTTTCTAGGACCTTATTCTATTTCGCGTAACGCGGTTCTCTTGCAGTCCGTCGGCATCACCCACGTGCTAGGTATCCTCGACGAAGCCGAATCGAATCTCCTACGCATTCACCATCCCGACAAGTTCATCTACCTCAACCTCACTGTATCCGACTCTCCCTATCAAAATCTTATTCAGTTCTTCCCGCAGGCAAAGCACTTCATTGATGATGCTCTAGGCAAGGGAGGCAAGGTGCTCGTCTATTGCAATGGCGGTATATCGCGTAGTCCTGCGTTTATGGTAGCCTATATCATGGAAAGCATGGGATTGGACTATGAGCAAGCTTATGATTACGTGCAAAAGCGGAGATTTTGTATGAATCCCAATGATGCCTTCAAGAGTCAGCTTAAGGCAAGTGTTGTGGCGTGTGGAGCGCGTAAGTGCATGAGAACTGATACATGCTAGGAATGGGAGCCGATATTTGCGGCGAGACATGCTGCTCAAATGAATCCCTTGACTGCTCAAGATTATCAACGGAAACAAGCGCGTCGACGTTCGGCGCCTTCCGATGATGAGGATGAAATGCACGAGCATCGTCGAGTGAATCGAACCATGGCAAATGTTTTGCTAGAATAGGATAAAGAGAGAAGAGTTGTATCATATGGTGTTTATAGTTGAGCGGTAGTGTAGAATACATGTTCCTGAACAGAAAGTACAAATTGGATCTATACGTGGCTATGTTGGTGTTGGCTGAGGCTGGGGAGCATTCTGAGCTGATGATGGCGGTGGGGAGCTCGTCTTTGCGCCTGAAGGCTTCGGCGGTTGGTTCTCTCTGGTACTTTGGCTGGGCTTCGCGTCATAGGGTTTTGCAGTCTCTGGGAAAGGAGGAGTGAATTCCGTTTGGTCTTCGGAAGGCTTGACCTTCTCAAAGATCGCACCAATGACTTTTAGGCCCATGGCCCGCTTTCGACAAACTTCCTTGCTGACCGTGCTATCGCCAAGTACCTTGTCACATACGTCACGAAGGACTCCCTCAACCTCCAATTTGGAGCCACGCCAGATAGCTTTCAGACCCTTTTGAGCGGCCGCCTCCTCCAACTTGGCACGTTGCTCCGGGGTAAGCGTTCCATTTTCTTCTGCCTTTTGGAGTTCATTGAAAGAATTCTGCAAGTCCATCGCACTACGCAACGTGCCGACGGTCTCACTGAAAATGTAACTCTTCTCCCGCACACTGTGGAACATGCCACCAAGACCAAATATCTCTGATTTACCGAGATATTGTTTTGCTTTGAGTGAATAGGTGAACCCAATGGCATGCAGCAACTCCACACCGTAGGATTCAATCTTGAGATCTTCGGCCTCAGTCTGAATCATAAAGGTAAAAGCTTCCGGATCGAGCATATACTTGTCCAACTTATCCTTGAGCTTCTTTGTGAGAGTTTCGACGCGCTCATCTCTGATCTCTTGACGCTTCTCTTCCGCAGCTGCTTTTGCCGCTTCCCGCTGCTGCTTTTGTTCAGGAGTCAGATCGGCATCCCCCTCCTCATTGGCGTCCAACGCGTCTTTCATGTCTTTTCCAATCGAAATCTCGCCAATGTATTCCTGGAAGCGATCACCTCCAAAGGATTGACGGAAAAATTCTTCGGGATCCACTGTGAATGCGCTACCTTAGTCCCTACTCTAGGCATCCCTTTTGAAAGCTCATACTTACCGAAACCTCCATCAGGCTTCAAGCCATTCTCCATACCATATTCATTGTAGTGCTTTCGCAAAGTAGGGTCCGCCAATACTTGATAAGCTTCAGATATTCTCTTAAACTGAAGAGGAAACGCGTGGACATGAGGACCCTATCGGGATGCGCGCGCTCATGCATGCACCTACCTGATTCTCCGCGTCAGGGTTATGAATGTTCTTATCTGGATGATACTTGACAGCGAGCTTACGATACGCCTTTTTAATCTCGTCTGCTGTAGCGGTAGGGGCAACACCGAGTATCTCGTAATACTCTGTTGATGCTGGATTCTCGTCTACATGCCCAGGTCATTAGCACCTGTAAAGCAAGACCTCGTATGTGCATACCTGTTCCTTTCTTCCCACCGTAGCCTGTTTTCTTATCCGAGTTAGCCTTGGCAAACTTGCCGGTGCCATCCAACTTGACATCCGAAATCTTTTTGCAAGACCAACATTTGACTTTATGAGTCGAATAAGGCGTTAGAGAGGGAGGCTTGAACTCTATACGCTTCGAGCATTCCTTGCAAGTGGTCTGAATGTGCTCAGGATCTCTCGCCTCTATTATGTCGTCCATGCTTGGAGCGAAAAGGGCGGTTGCCTTTTATGTGACATTCACGTGGTTCCTCAGAACAATGAAAGACAACAGCAGTGATAAGCGACAATACAAACAATGCCTCAGAACTTCCCGTGTATCACGTCACATCCCCAAGACAGTTATGGTACAGGGTTTTCAAGGGGCCTCCTGACAGGGATGAACAGTGTGAGTTTGCGTAAATTCCAATTCCGAGTGATTTCAGGGACACCAAGCATACCACTGGAATCTGGACCCGACACAGAACGATCATAAAGGAGTGTGTATGTGTATGTGCGTGTGTGCGATAGTGACCCTTTTTGTTTGCCCCACAAGGGTTACCACTGGTACGGGTTCTTTCTCTTACATTTTGCCGTCTCTAGTCTCTTTATGCAATTCTCCGTTAGAAACGAGGCTGAGCGATGATTTTGGCGCTTATTCAGGAGATCTAAAGCATTCTATTTCGATCGACTCAAGTGTTGACAAGGAACATTAACATTACAACCACGACCAATTTTTGCTTATTGCGATGGAGAGTGTCCATGAAATCCGGTGACAGTTCAGTCTCTTTCATTATATCTCATCGCTAAAGTGGCATCGACGGCTACTCTTTTGCTGGAGCAACGGTATATCTGCCCGCAGTGGGCTCGGACAAGTAGGCGATGACGGTCATTGAGGACGATATCAACCAGTCCGCATCAGGTCAGTTGTGGATCGATACAAAAGGCAGCAAACAATCTTCTTTGGGGCATCATGATGCCATGTCTGATCAAGAGGTCTTGAGTGATGGGTTAAAGCCTGATATCACTGATGACGATAACACATCGCATGACTGGTCCCAACATACTCTCCAAGCAATGTTTGAATCATTTGATGTGGAAGATGAGAATGATGAGCCAGAAGAAACTTATGCTCTTCCATCGCCAGTATGTATGGTAGCGGTTCCGCCACCAGACTCTATGATCGATTCTACCGAACCTCCCTCAACGCACCACAACGGCACGTCTGTGAGAAAGAGTAGCAGATCCAGCGACGAAGAATACAACGGCATGACGTCTTCCGGAGCTTCAACGTCTACACATACACCTGTTGAAGGCGCGCTGTCTGAGGTCACGACTCAAGTTTCGGCTCAACAGAGCTTATTGTCTTTGACGCCCACAATAACCGATACTTGGAACAGCGAATCGCTTACGACCATGCAGGATATGTCTTATCATCAATTGTCGCAAGCTTCATTTACTGCATCCCCTCTAGAACACAAACGATCCCTCAAGAGGCTTTATGCCTTGCAGGAACTCTTGAGCACGGAAAAGGATTACCTTCTTGATCTACAAAATCTGGTGGAAGTAAGTGCCAAGACCCGAAGCAGATGGCCAAGGCTCAATCGTGATTTCGTGCGCTTGCAGCATTATCTTCGCCCTATCAATTACATGAATTGGATTTCGGATGAACACAAACTCCTGATTATCCGTAATACACCGGAACTAAAGCGGTTTCAGGAGGACTTTTACATTGATCTGCATGCTGCGTTCATGGTTGGGGATGCACACGTTCGGCGATTATCGCTTAATGCGAAGGAAAGCGTCCGAGCGGTGGCGAACGTGTTTGTGAGCCGAGTAAGGGACTTTGCCGGCGGTGACGATTGGATGCTGATTGTTTCTAGGGCAAGGATTTTCGCGTCTACAGAGATTACTGTGCGTTTCACAACGAGGCTCTTGAGCTTGTGTATGAATACAGGACCCGTCCAGAGTGGACTACGTTGATGAAGGTATGTCTAACCAGCTAACAAAGCAATTAAACCCACCTTGCCCAGGAGTGCTGTGCAAACATTCCCGAGACTTCCAATGGCGGACGCTTACAATTGACTGATTACATGATAAAGGTACGAAATCCTCAAGTAGACCCCCACTAAACCCTTCGTACACCGTAGCCCGTTCAACGTATCTGCCGTTATCATTTGCTTCTACGGGAAATCTTGAAATCAACATCGGAAGATTCAGCAGAATACGAAGCTATGAATTCAGCGGTTAACGTGATGGCGAATATCGCGGAGCAAGTCAATGTGGCAACAAAGAAGCGTGACCATATCATTCGAACTCTCCGTTTCCACGAGCGACTGGAGGAAGAATGGGTACGTCGGCATGGTATGGGAGGCGACTGCTGCTGACCACATGGATAGCGTTTGACAAAGAATTTTGTGAAACAATTGGGAGACGTGATATTGGTGGGAGCCTTGGAAATGATCTATTATCCTTCCTGTCTCATGAAACCGAAATATTACGGCTGCTTCGTTTTTGATTCGTACATGATCATCGTACGAGTAAAGAAATCCACGCAATACGAACCCAAGCATTGGTTTCCTTTGAGGCTCTTTCGCATTGCGGAACCTGTCGCAGGTCAAGGTAAGTGTATTCCTGATGAACATTGGCCGTTTCCTCTGACGGTTGCCGTTAGCCTATCTTACGGATAGCTTCTTGCTCGTATATAGAGATCACGTCTTCGAATTCGGAGCTACTTGTCGACAAGAGCGGGATCTCTGGATGTCGTCAATCTCAAAAGCTATCCATTATTCGAATGAAGAGTTCAAATTCCGCCATCCAAGTAAGTAGTCCCATTGTTCGGGCTATATAGGTGATTGAGTAGGTTTACTACAGGTGGAGACGATAATGGAGAAACAGAAGAAGACTTGCTGTTGTCTTCTTTACCATATGAAGTCAATCCAGTGGACTCGTCGGTTGTATCCTCGCCTGTTCGGGCGTCAAGATCATACACGAACTTGTTTGACCTCAACATTCGCTCAGCATCCAGTACGCATATGATGAAGAGTCATTCCGCAAATACGTCCACAGCATGTCATACCACACCATACGAGAATCTCGCCCATCCATTGAGCGAAGCCAATTCACCGATACAGAGTGAGCCATTAACAGAGTACTTCGATGCAAAATCACCTCGACATGATCAGGACTTTTCATCTCGATCCAACTCAGCACTCAACAAGTTGCGATCTCCATATCACAAGAGATCCAATTCCCTAGATTTGAAGGAGTTGTTCTTGACCACCAACGTCGCAGCACCGGTTATCAATAAGGCTCCGACCAAAACTGCAACGTCCCTGTCTGTACGTATATCTGTCGACAACAAACTTCAAGATGTGTGTACTTTGGACTATATAGCGGCAAGGGCAACCATTATGCCACAATCTAACGACATGAAGAGACGCGCTTCTGCTTACAACAAGTTGTCGCCATCCAATATACCACTGAGACCTCTCTTGAGTGTGGATGGCTTGAACGACGCCAGAAGTGCAGATGATGGCAGTCCCTCAGACCTGACACCATCCATGCTATCACCAATCTCATCCCCCAGTGCTTTAAGTGATGACTTCAAAGCACCATTATCGAGCGCAAGCTCCTTTAAGGCGACGGCTAGGCGCAAACTCTCCAACATGACATTGGAGATCAACACCGCTACCGCAAATACCATGTATAAAACAACCACATCTCCTCTCAACCACCAGCCAACCACCCCAACGTTCTCTCGTCCAGTAGCGCACGACATGACAAAGTCAAAGCGCAAGTCGATGGTGAACCTCACTCGAACCCTTTCCCAATCCCTCAATTTCAACTCATCACCAACAATAGATCCCCAGTCCCCAACGCTTCGTCAATCTCCTGCCTCTCGAAGCTTGCCGCCTCAGAATCCAAACGCCGCTCGACGTTCTCCTACTCAAGGGCCATCTTCTCCTATTCGCCGCTATTTCGCGACGCCGCCTCGTCTCACAAAGTCGTATCCAATATCAGAAGACAATCTTGTAGAAGTCAAAGAGCAGTCATCACCTTTACCACCTGCACCCAGTGACAATTCAGATAGGCCAGAGGTGAGCGAGCTGCATGCATTTGCGTAGACGTTAATCGCGTTCCGTCAGGCGGAAGCCTTGCGAAGGTCCAACTCTACATCCCGTCCATCCCCTCTTCGCTCTTTTCTCTCGCATCATTCATCTCCATCTCCATCATTTCCTTTCGACAAAACATCTCATGGAGACTTACCAGCTCTTCCTCCGTATGCAGTCACACCAAAGACAAAAAGAGCTTCTTCGGATTTCGGCATACTATCCTTCTTCTCACCTCAAACTCGTAGAGGCAGTTTTGCCTTTCGAACCAATAGGAAGACATCAATGACGGACATTCCAGCTGGTGAGGGATCAATTGTAAATCCTCCGGCAAGGCCATCACCAGAGACGGTTCGCAGACACTCGGAACCATTATTGATGCCGGAACAACCCCCAGCCAACATTGACCAAGAAGACAGCAATTCGAGACCCATGTCCACAACTCAAAAGTTGACCCATATCCTATCACCTTTATCGCCATCGCATATCCTCCCAAATCTACCGTTTGGCAAAAGGACAAAGTCTCAAAGCCATAGATCTGAAAGGTCCAATGCAGCTGCACACAAAAGGCACTCTGTGATTGTGACAAGTAGCAATTACAGCAACCTATCAGAACCAAGTCTACAAGACCCGTCTGAACGACCAAGACGTCGACCTGTATCTCTCAATGAGCTTAAAGCGGATGAAATTGCTTACAATCCCGTCATTCGAGCCATGAATTCCAGCGATCTGCAAGCTGTAGCCAGAATGCTAGAAACAAAACGACCACAGTGAACGAGAAATCTACGTATTTGTCATCTCACATTTATGCCATCTTCCCTACTGTACGGTAGTGAAAGCTCTAAAAGCTCACAAGGAGTGTCATAAATTCCATAGACTAGGCGGTATGAGGCGTTCATGAACAAGAGCTGATATTGCATAAAGCCCCCACTTTGACACTAAAGACAATGGAAAGCCTTTTTTGGACATTCTGTCACTTGAGATATTGAGCGATGGACACGACGCTCTCTGGCAACAAGCGCACGTATTCAGCTGCTGAAGCAGAGTACAACCAGAGAGAAGACTACGAAAGCAAAGTAAAAACGGTCGAATCCGGGGAAGCAGTCCGTGATGCTCAACGCGAACCATCTCCATCAAAGCGCGTTCGCATGAGTTCGTCTGGTGACGAGAGCGCCGATGATCTCAGGGAAATCGTCAAGACTACCGTCGTGGACTGCAGTGAGAACGATGCCATAGCACAACACGTCACAAGTGATACAACGATAGAAGCAACTACGGTGTCGCCGAACGCGACTTCATTCAATAAAACATCCTACGAGGCCGAGTCGCCTATACAACCTGGTTCTCCACACACTGCACACGGTACGTGGTTAATATATCTGATGAAAGAATCATTCTGAACAATGGCATATCAGACTCTGATCACGAAATATCTGAAGAAGAACCGCAACTACCGACACCAAATACTGCTGAAGGAAGCGCCTTGTACAGTGACGATTTGTCAGACTCAGACGACCTTGAGTTTCTGGAATCATCAAACAGCGACTTTAATCGGGAATACAGCCAAGGTATGGGCGGCTGCTTGGTTGTTGCTCTAGCTTATCCTTTCACCGTGCTAGACTTTGATCAATTCACAGACGAGGAGAAAGCCATTATACAAGAAGATGTGCGAAAGCGAGGTATATTTGATTTCTAGACCAGCTTTCAATTGACCTCTAAGAACGTTGCGTTAGGCCTGGGAAACTTTATATACGAGTACATTGTAAACCGACAAATACCTGTGGCGAAATTGTTTGATGTCTTTGCGCCTTTGGTAAGTAATTGAGTGAGCTTGGACTTTGCAGTTCCATGAAGGTTCCTTTGTCCTCATTCGCTCCTCTAGCCTCCAAAGAGCGATGTCATACAATGGGAAAGTCATCTCTTATATCTTCTAACGCAAGTTCTCCGAATACATCTCAAGCGGCGCAAACTCGAACATATCAACACGCTGGAAGACGTACGAGATCTCATACAAAAGAGTCGTAAGATCATGGTCTTGACAGGTGCTGGTGTTTCCGTTTCATGTGGGATACCCGATTTTCGATCCGAGAAGGGAATATACAGTCGACTAGATGAATATCAGCTCGATGATCCTCAACAAATGTTTGATATCTCCTTCTTCAGAGAGCGACCTGAGATCTTTTACTCTTTCGCAAAGGTACTCATAACGCATCGCGCAATGACATAAACCTAACAATCGACTCTCAGGAAATCTATCCTTCCAATTTCGAACCCTCCCCATCACATTACTTTATTAAACTGCTCGAAGAGAAAGATAAGCTCTTGCGCAACTACACCCAAAACATAGACACTTTGGAGCACAAAGCAGGGATTCAGAAGGTGCTAAATTGTCATGGCAGTTTTGCAACCGCAACTTGCATAACGTGCGGCTACAAGTGCATGGGCTCTGACATTGAGAAGGATATCTTCGCACAGGTAAGTTGTGGCTTCATACGAATTGACGCAGTGGATTAACGCAACTTTGCTGTAGACGGTCCCACAGTGTCCACAATGCACCCCTAAACCACGAAAAGCAGGCAATGACTCGGATGACGAGACTGATTACTTTCGGCCCCGAGAAAGCATCCTGAAACCCGATATCACATTCTTTGGCGAGAAACTAGCATCAGCTTTCGAAGAAAACTTGATGCGCGATCGCGAAGAGGTGGATTTACTCATCGTTATGGGCTCCTCTCTCAAGGTTGCGCCTGTTTCCGAGATAATGGGGGTGATTCCACCAGATATACCTCAAATCCTCATCAACCGCACCCCTATCTTGCACATGCAGTTCGATGTGCAATTGCTCGGTGATGCAGACGCCATTGTTCCCGAAATATGTCGCCTCTTGAACTGGGATCTCCGCCATCCAAAATTACCAGGTGGAAGCAGCCTGAGCGATGAACGCCAGGCTCTCAGTAGGCCAAACCAAAGTGTGGATCCCGAAAGCAGCGCCTCCTCAACGTCTCAACAATCACCTCTCTGGGAGTATGTTGGTCAAGGTGTCTATCTCTTTGAGGGCGCTGTTGTCGACCCCGAATATTTTCAGGATTATCGTTGCGACCAATTGGGTGATCGAGGTAGCTCCGATCCAAGTCCGAGTGCAGAAATGGACGAGGCGTCTCAGGCACAACTCAAAATATTACCATAAATGGTATCACCTTATTGCACATGCACTCAAAACAACAAACCAATTCTATTCACTCACCCCTTTTCCAGAGTCAGTCCATTCCCGCGATAATTTGTCACTAGGGCTACGCTCTACTGACTCTTTGAAATTCACTAGACGAGGTCGCATCAACCGCTATTATAGCGGTCGGCCAACGTCGACCTTTCCGTTACCCCACACATTTTCTTTGATGTCACGTCGGTATCAAAGTCAGTCCGCTCCCCAACCTACAGGAACCCACTCCCAACCGACGACGCCTGGTGCTCAGGCAGCACAACTTCCCACAGAAAGTCAAGGACGCCGCGACATGTATCCTGCGTACGATCAAAGGTCAGGATCCTTTGGCAGTTTTGGTCGCCGAGTACGTTCCGCAGCTGGTCTTTATAACGAGGAACCTATACCCGAGTCGAACCGGTATGCTGCTCGCGAACTTCCTCGACGTCACAGTATTGGCCATGGTTTGAATGCATCACCAAGAGAAGCCGTGAATGGTGGTCTAGCTGCCAGTACTCAGTATGTTTCCCCGCCAGGCGGTCAACAACGCCTTGTCCAACAACAGCCTTTCGCTACAAATGCGCAATACGTCGCCGGGGGTGCCATGCAATATCCCTACACCGCTAGCGCTGGTGGGTTGACGGCCGTTGTGCCTGGTGGATACAATGGATACGGCGGCTACTATGGCGCTCAGCGGTATGGCTACGGAGGATATGGAGGATATGGAGGCTACGGTGGATACGGAGGATACGTCTACCCAGGTTACACTGGATATACGAATTACGGCTATAACACTTATCCCTATGCTGGCTACGGCGGATATGCTGGCTACGGCGGATATGGTGGTTATGGTGCGTACCCTGGTTACGGTGCGAATCCCTTTTTGCTCGAAGAACTTCACCACCATCACCATCACCATCCTCTGTATCCGGAAGGCCATCAGTACGAAATGTTGGAAAGAACCGGAGCTCGCGTATATGATCGTCGAGGTCGCAAAGTGTTTGGACAAAAGAATCAAGTCAGCTCGGTGAAAGACCTTTGGCAGAGTGCACCTTTGTAAGATAGTATGTCTAATATACACATTGTGCGTATCATCACCTATTATGTGACAATAACAAAGCGGTCAAAGTTAAAATTACCCACAATACTATTGGAGGAGTACACCGTCTGCCATCACTTGTTGTTTGAGTCTGGGAACTCGGTTGTTGTGCGGTGATCAATGTCACTCCGTTGTATGCCAACAAATTTGGACTTCGCGTGCTTCCTAGACCAAGGACGACATTGCTCGTGGCGAGCGACGTGATATTTGACAAGATGTCAGCCGGACTCATGTTCACTTGCGACTCGCCCAGTAAAAGTGCGACGATACCGGCCGTGTACGGACAGGAGAAACTGGTGCCGCTTTCCGTGTTGGTGGCCGTTGTGCTACCGATGTAAGTTGAGGTGACACCAACGCCAGGTGCGAATAAATTGACACATTGCCCATAGTTTGAGAATGGAGCCAGTCGGTCGTATTGATCGGTGGCCCCAACGGTAATGGCATTCTGTGAAGAAGCTGGGCTGTAATTGCATGCGTTCTATATGCATCCTTAGAACTCGTTTGTAATTTTCTTTAGAAGCCTACCTGTCCAATGCCTTGGTCGTTACCGTTACCAGCAGCTGCCTGTTAGATGTTCAGCTCCGAAGCGCAATTATTATGTGGATAAGATACCCACCACCATGGCTATGCCAGCCCGAGCCATGGCTTCAATGGCCTGATTTAATGCTGTACTTTTCTTGGTTCCCAGCGACAAACTAGGAGCGCCTGTCAATCCAGCCGCAATTTCAGCACGTACATGCTTACTTGGCAAGCATCTTCCGACTTGGATTCTTCTGCTTTTGCTGAATCACATATTGTAGGCCATAAAGCATGTCTGAAACTGTTCCGGAGCCATCCTTGTCGAGAGCCTAACCGCACAATCACATCAATTTGCGACCATAGTGATGGCTACAATAATAAATACCTTGACAGCCACCAGACTGGTATTTTTCGCCACGCCGTAGACTGTACCACCAATGATACCTACAACATGCATGTTAATGGCAATGTACACAGTGGACAAGGATATCAACCTGCAACCAAAGTTCCATGCCCATTGTCATCCGTTCGGACATTTCCCGCTGTTGTTGTAGTGCCCCACGTCGCTCTTCCTCCGAAATCTCGATGCGCCGTGTTGATACCACTGTCTAAGCAATTAGAGATATGTTCAATGCCCGTTCGCACGTTAAAGGCATGCTTACGTGTCCACAACATATACGTAGACGCCTATATGACATAAGAATCGGAAGGCTAGCCAATCACTGTTTCCTTACCAGCTCCCGCTGACGATACATAGGTGTACTGCTTTTGTATAGGCAAATTGCGTTGAGCGATCCTCGGCAAGCCCTAGAGAAAATGTCAGCCCGAACTCCGAGCCAAAGCCACATACCCATCCAGCCGTATTGGTTTGCGTCACGATGGTTGAGTTGGTAGCTGCGGTTTTGACCGGCTCTATGACGTCTAATTCACGATACGCATTGCGAATGCCAATTGCAGCCGTCTTTGTATTGAATGGCTGTATTCGAACGATTTGATCAGATTCAAGATGCGCAACGTCCGGATGATTACGCATTCGATCAAGCTGTGCATCGTCTCCATCCCAAATCAATATGTGCGTTTGATCATCAAAAGTAAGGATATCTGGCAGATGCAACGACTTCGCTCGCACTGTTCCATCGGAGTTCAAAACCCTGTCAAGAAAGTCTAATGATGGTTTTGCATGAAAGACAGCTAAATTCTTTGCTGCCCACACACAACTGATAAATGTCGCAGCAACTAACATCATGCAAAAGTTGCCCACGAGCATCACAGAGTCACGTCAAGAAGGTTATCCATGAGATCGCGTTTCAAGCCTTTGAGTCTGAAACATCGTTAATGCAAGTGACCATTTCGGTGCATGGGAAGCTTGGCTGTGTGTTGTGCCTCCATCATGGGCATGGAATCCATTCGTATTTGCCAACCCCTAGGATCATTGAGTCATCCAAGCGGCATCGAGCTTTAAGCTTCCTCAGCCTGTGCAACCATTGTCTCCAGCCATTGCCATAAATGGTGACCACTGCGCCTCTTTGAAGCTTCTGCCATGAGCGCTGGGACAGAGAGACCAAAGTATGACGTTCCCAGGCTCAGACCCCTGAATGAGTCTTCTCATTGCTTTGTTTGTGGGAGCAAGTTTGGCATCTTTAAGCAAAAGTATTCTTGCCGAAACTGTGGTAAGCTATGAGACATCGAGCAGCAAAGTATTGCTAAACGTGTATGCCCAGGCCAAGTGCTATGCTCTAATTGCTCGGAAAGAAGGCGTCCCATCTCAAAGTATGGGTATACAAAGTAAGTCGTTGAGCCTTGCAAACGTCCACGGAAACGTCGTTATGACCCTTGGCCTCCTAGTCCCGTACGTTGCTGCGATAATTGCAATGACTTGGTGCGGATACAAAACATGAATCCATCCGAGTTATCCAGTCTTTCTGTCAAACAACTAAGGGCATTCCTCGTTGCCTACAATATTGCGACTCCAACGGCGGTAGAGAAGAGTGATCTTGTGAAATGTGTATCACTATCCATTCCTGTGAGCAACGAACGCGAAAAGTTTTATCGCTCGCATCTCAAACCGCATCCGCCCAAGGGAACTCAACGAGAGAGCGCGAGAATAAGCTCTGCCTCCCGAGCAAGGAGAGAGTCACCAGCACCAGCACCTTCCCGGCCACAACAGCACAGGCCTCCGCAAATTGCGCGACCATCCAGCGCAACACCGCCCTCGACTCAGCACGAAGGCGGTGGTCTGTTTGAGGACCTCTTTACTGAGATTGGCAATGGCATTGATAATCTCTTTCGAGGCGAAGATGATACCCCGTCCCATCAACGTCCACCTCAGCAAAGTCAGCAACAACACCAGCAACAAGGCGACTTCTTTCCTTTTGCGTTTAATCCGTTTGGAGCAGCTGCTGGCTACCCGGCACCGAATCCTTCGCAGTACAATCAATACCCACCCTCACCTTTTCCTCCACATCCCCAGCAATATCCGCCTCCACCTACGCCATCGCAACAATCCCGGGGATACCCTGCTCATCACCAAGGCTATAGACCATATACCCCAACGAACCAGCAGCCACCAGGTCCAGCGCCATATCCACCAAGCCCGCCAAGTAACGCGGAGGCCCCTTCTTTATTCACGCTGCTTCAGGCGAAAATCGATCCAAGTACGCTGTCGATCAAAACGCTCAAGACTATCCTCAAAGACAATCATGTCGAACACGGCAACATTCTAGAAAAGTCAGAGTTGGTGAGCAAAGTGCAAACGCTCATCGCTAACAAAAAGGTCGAGCTGGAGGAAGGAGAGAGCGAAACCAAGGAAGATAACCTGTGTCGCATCTGTTTTGATGCCCAGCAGAATTGCGTTTTCCTCGATTGTGGGCATTTAGCATGCTGCATGGAGTGCGCCAAGGCGGTAAGTGAGATGACTCTGTATCTGTATATGTGCTTATGGCCTTTTTAGGTGGTTGCTAAGAATAATGAGTGTCCAATCTGCAAAGAGTCGATTAGAAAGCTTGTCCATGTATTTAGAACCTGAGGAGTGATAACAAGGGCTAATATAGGAGCGAGTAGGTGATGTTCCAGGTCTATTCGTGCGCCTCAATTGCCTATGCTTTAAGCTGCCTATCAATCCTGGTGCTCGTTATTCTTCCCAAGCTTAATGTGGAATGACTTCAAGCCCAAATCAGGAAGCCGCGTAAGCCGTCTTTCAGTCAAGGCAAAGTCTCCTCACGATATTGTATGTCCGTTCTCATCCTTGGCGGTACAGGTAGGTCGTTGAGTTAACCTAGACAACCATGGTTGATGAAGGCAATATAGGTGCGGTGGGTAAAACGGTGGTTCGACAATGTCTTGAACGGAATCAAGACGTCACAGTGGTCGGAAGACGTCCTGTGGAGCTTGCCGACGAGAATCTGAGCAAGAACTTGGTAGATCTTGCAGTACGACTAGCTTTCGCTTGGGCTGATCAAGGTCATAGATTCAAAAAACCATTAACTTTGAAGACTTGGAGAACCATCGGGCAGACTTTAAGGGTTACGAGTGCGTAAGCAATGATAGGCTTCCAGCTTTGACTCTAATCCATTCATAGCGTTGTCTTTTGCTGTTTGGGAACCACGAGAGCGGATGCTGGAGGTGCAGAACAATTCAAAAAGATTGATCATGATTATGTGGTCAATACGGCAAAGATCATTGCTGAGGAGAATCCCGCAGAAGGCGAAGGCAAGCTCTCTCCAGTTCACTACCTATATTGCTCCTCTATGGTATGTTGTGAGCGTGGATGAATTGATTGTTTCTGACTGTTCATGTTATAGGGCGCTAACGCTAATTCCATGCTGTTGTATCCTCAAACAAAAGGTCGCACCGAGAACGATCTGGCTGATATCGGTTTTACCCGTGTCAGCATTTTCCGACCAGGCTTGTTAAAGATTGAGGAACCTCGCCGTACATCTAGATTCGGAGAGGGTGTGGCGCTCAAGCTATCTGGGTGGTTGGAGAAAGTTGGCATGCCCGCCGCTGCTGTTTCAGCCGTTGGAAAAGCCATGATTGAAGCTGCGCTTGGTCGTTCGGCAGGGGTCAAGCCTGAGAAAGATACACGATCAAATGGCACCGAACGAGAAATCTTCTCCAACCCAGATATTCTCAAGCTAGCTGCCATCATATAGACCGATGAACATTTGGATGTTACCGAAATTGTTTCCCTTTTGAGTTGGGTGTTGTGGGCGATTAAATGTATAGTATATACTTCTTGAGCTACAATCACATAGTCTAGTCACTGCAGATCAAGCAGACATTTTCCAAACTTGTGTTTCTAGAAATGTAATGCACGATTCTTGCGTTGGCAAATCCACACTGTCGCAAATACAACATGCGGCCGTGATCGAGTATACGTTTTGCAATGTGACCCAGGTGAAATCGAAGAGGTGAAGGGAGCAGGGTTGTGACCCTTTGCCGGTCATTGCGTGAGTGCGATTTCATCGATACTTTGCTCATCACTTACCGAACTGCGTTCTCTTCAGTGTTGTCATCGTTTTCTGTTTCCTCATCTTCGCTTTTAGCATGTTGCTCATCGCGCGCACCGGATACAGCCCAACTACTCATTTTGGCGAGTCTTGCAAAGAACGCTTCATCGATATCATGCTTTCGCAGAAAATCTTGGTTTGGATACATGTGAAAACGACAGATATGATGACAGCATAAAGCAATTACGATCGCTTTAACAGGTGTCCTATAGAAACAGGTTCGCCAGGTTGCCTATATACCATGCAGTCGTCACTTACTTGATACCGTTAGCTTCCTGATCCTGCTTGTAATTTGCGAGGCATTTCAGCGTCAAGTCGGTCGCGCTACCGCATAGATGCTTGGAAATGGCACTCAAAGAAAGTGATTTGCTGTTCCTTTCAGACTCCGACAGCAAATCAAATCCACTCAGCTTCAAATCCTTGATATCGAGGAGTAATCGATGCGCTTGAGCTTTTGGAGGCCGATGAATCTGCGAATCGAACTTGTTACGCATATTCTTTCGGTCGACGAAAATGTAATAGTGAGATGCATCCGAGGAATCGGCTTTTTCCATTGCTTTGGACACACAATACGATAATTCCGCCTTGCCTGCCCCAAATTCAACAAAACATTGTGAACCGATCGTATCCGTCGACTTGGGCAAAGCACCTTGATTTTGAAGATGACCAAGTAGCGACGCCTGCTGATCTACATGTTTCGTATTCGATACAGTACTCCTAAAGATGTGTAAGCGCACGTACTGCACAAGCTCTTGAAGTTCAACTACCTCTTCTCGCTCATGACCGAGTGATCCTCCCATTCTTCAGGGATGTCCTCGACCTTCATTTCCTCGGCCAAAGCTTGCACTCGACGACAAAAGGAGACTAGCTCGTCGAAGGGTAGAGCATCCAGTTTAACCTTGGCCATCCATGGCATCGATTTATGCATAAATTTGAGCCGATGTTGTTCAAGCTCGGCAGCAAACGATTTCTGATCCTCGGGCAAAGCTACGGATATATTGACGTCCTTCTCGTAATAAGATGGCTGCTTGTCTGGTGGCCGAGAATTGCACTTGAGCAAATGAGTCTCGAAAGTCGATAAATAGGTTGAATGCGCCGGATCGTAAGGACATGGCACGCGTTCTCCCTTTTTGTTTTCGTGCGTCGTTGCTGTATTGCCATTCTCTTTTGCGGAATGGTTACCAGCGTCACCACCTTCTTCATACTGTAGGTGCTCCCCGCAGTATTTTTTGGTCGCCTTTGTCGGTAACCGACAATACCGCTTCTTCTTCGAGACGTAAAAGTGACCTGGTGAAATGAATAATAAACTCGACATTGAGCACCTACTCACATTGACATGGTCGATCGGGAGGCGGTGGTATAGTGGCTGCACTGTCTGTACCCTCTGTTGTCACCTTCTGCTTCTTTCTCGCTCGCTGATCCATACAAGAGAACAAGTTTGCCTTTTAAGGTCGTTTCGCGCCATTGAAAGGGCATGAGTGATTGGTAGAAGAAGCGCTCATGGCAGATGTGGAGGAAGGAGGAGCATATTTGCAAGCAGGCAGTAGCTTCTTGGACGTTCCACTGTCTCCAAGCACCACAGGACAGACCCGCACCTCCAGGTTGAAGTTTGGTGATGGTTTCCACAAGTCGCCTGAACCACCTGGTCTGGAGGCCAAGTTGGTGGAATACAGAAAGGCATTAGGTTTGCTGATATTGAGACTCAACAAGCGTCGCAAGCCTCTGGCGCAAGTCCTGCAAGTGACAACGACGGCCGTCAATTTCGATGATTATGGTACCGATGAAGTCACGGAACTGGCACTGAACCTTCGCGATTTGTTACATATTAGCGCTCTCCAAGGGTGGAATGCGGGGTTAAGGTCTGACAGGTAAGCAGGTGAATCCATATAAACCTGTTCATCCTAACGTTGTCAAGATTTGCCAAAAGTCTCGAATCACCGAGTCGAAATTATCCATCTTCGCCTGCATCAAGATCTCCTGGATCGGTATCACCAATCTCACCTTCTTTTGGACCCATGTACGCGAGCAATCTGAATGCAGAGGAAAGCGCTTTCAAAAGAGACCTTACGAAAATCCTCAACATTGTGGGAGATCTCATCCAAAATGACTGTCGCTATGCCATGAAGCATTCGCGGCCGTCTCGACCACCTAATTCGCTTCAATCCATTGTTCTGGACATCGTCATTCTGCTTGTGCAGCAAGATATAGAGGATGCCGCTTGGTTGTACGAAGTAGGAACGGCCTTACTACCTGCATTCACAGTGTTTGCGGATGGTCCAATGTTCGAGCGAGTTGTTAGCGTTTACGTGGATTGGATACTGCCACCACTTTGCAGTAAGCTACGCAGTGAAACACTAGACTCCGACATTTCCAGCTTTCAAAGCGAACATCCCATCGCCATGGTCCCAGCCGAGACTACTCTGAACGTACCCAATCACCCTCAAGGTAAGGTTGATACGAAAAACAATACCACAAAGGTTTGTCTGCTCAATTGTGTTTCAGATGACCGTTTTGCGTCAGTGAATGCGCCTCGGATCCGAGTGGAGGGCCCAGAAGAGACCCAACAGCGACCTCGGCCAGCGATGCTAAAAATCAATGTGAATGCGCCCGAAAAACCTTTACCGAAACTGTCAAGACGAGTTTCCACGGTATCACACTCGCATAGTGGCAACCTGGCTATGGAGGATTACTACGCATACTCCTTGTTCACTCCATTATTCCTACTATTGCTTGGACGTGGCGATACAACATCAAAAGCAAGCCAAAACGACAACCACTGGCCTACTCATGGCGATTTGATGAAGTCAAGAAACTCACAAGCTTCCCTGAGGGCTATCGAGTATTTGATGCAGCAAAAGACTGATGCTTACTTGAACTTGCTAGACGTCATTGCCAATACGCCATCCGAGTCACGTCAGCACGCCATTGAAATCCTCTTCCGTTATTATGGAAACTGTGTTGGACACCTCAGCATCTCTGCTCCTCTACACCTCAAGCATGATTCATCACAAGGTGCTCTCGAACACGTGTGGTTTGCACACATCTTTGAACCAGACACTGGCCAGGGAATAGGTACGGCGAAATGCGTCAACTGCCTGCAACGGATAGAAAGTTACGGTTTGCGATGTTACGGATGTAGAAGTTCGGTTCATCTTCGATGTTACTATCGGCCAAACGCCGAAGCGAAACTCCTCTTCTTGACTACCTCTCAAGGCACGCGCAAACTTCTGTTTCCTCAATTTTGCGAAGGAGCCATCTCCACAAACAGTCGAATTCTGGTAGCAGGACATGACTTTCGGCTAACGAATCTGTTCACGTTGCAGCTATGCATGTGCTGCAAGGAGCCACTGTGGGGAGTTTGTTACCAAGGTTACTGTTGTTCTCAATGCACTCGTTTCGTGCATCAATCATGCCTCACAGATCATGCCAAAGACTTGCATTTATGCTACGCTGACGAATACCACGAGCATGAGATCTTGATAGAGGCCACATCACTTGAGGCTTCGTTTGAGCGATTCTGGACGCCACTTTATCCCAGACAAGGCGCAAATTTCTGTTACGAAGAAATCTCCACGTTACAGACGCTGTTGGAGCTTCAGCGTCATTTATATAAAGAAGGAGTAACAGCCTCATGTATTCAGGTTGGTTCGACCAACGACGAGGAGGATTCAGGGCATCGCATCTACACCATCAAAGCACTTGAGGATGGACTTACGCAGTGTATCGGAGCGCTTGAATCCATCAAACCACCATCAAGTCAATATCTTTCGGAGTTTCGACCCCATGCCGCATCTTTCAAGTATATATACACCGATGACGCTTACTTATCTCATATTTTGGCGATGCTCAAGTCTCTGCGCACATCGATGGATGATCCGTTTCGGGATGCTTACACCTCTCAGAATCAGCTGACGGTCTCGAACTCGTCGTTCTTGGATTCGCCTGGCGGTCTGGACTCACCAACATACTTTGAACCACAAGAGCAACTTACCGCTTCCGAAATGAAAGCATGGCTGCAGAAGGAGCTGGGCTTCATGAATGACAAATTATGTCAGATTCTTCTGCAGCAATTCCTGAACGTCGGTCTTATGCAGATTGCCGATGAAATCGGTTCCAATGTATTATCCAGCTCAACAAGGATAGATGAAGCAAAAGCTTTCATGTTTGCGATCCCTACCGCCTTGGACTTC
The DNA here is from genome assembly GCA_002261195.1 of Bifiguratus adelaidae. NCBI lineage: Eukaryota > Fungi > Mucoromycota > Endogonomycetes > Endogonales > Bifiguratus > Bifiguratus adelaidae. The sequence continues at coordinate 348,621 of MVBO01000005.1, forward strand.
TCGCCCTCTGTTGACTCGCTCATTGATGCGATCGAAGCCTGTCTTGCCGACATCAATCTTTCAGTCAACGAGACCGGTTTCTTGCTTTTGACTAGGCGCTGCTGGCCGGATGCTTTCATATCACAGTACACGTGTGAAAGGCTCCTTTACGGCGTCCTACAATGGATCATCAATGAGGACGAGAAGCTGCTGAAAATACATACGCGATATACCATGCAAAATCTAACACCTCCAGGTGTGCGAATCGCACGTTTGCAATCAGTCAACGTCGGCTTGAAGGCGCGAAGGAACCGTGCATCTGCCTTACTAGAGAGCAATTCAGGTGGTGGTGTATACGTGGAAACTAGGCGATCATTGAAAGACCAATATCTGCACGGTTGGCTTTATGGGCTCCATCACCTGGAAAGCCAATGCTATGCCGACATGATTTTTGAGGTCATCACTCGCATTGTCGATGACAAATCGGAGGACGGAGCTGTTGGATGGTCAGGACGATCGTCAAACCTGGTAAGTGGGTCAAGGGTTTGATCGGGTGCCATAGTATTCCTAAGCATCAATTTCGCAACTCACATCATGTAGGATGTTCCAATACTGAAATACGATGAGGTCCTCGGCTGCCTCTTGCAAATACATTCTCAAGGGCTCTTGTTTGATTCTTTTCCGTTCTTGCTGACGCGCTGGATGGACGAAGTCAGCGCTAATATTGAACAGCTAACGGCGCGGAAGGTAGTTATCGAACGGAGTTGCCGTGAATATGCTTATGTGGTCTGCTTAGAACTCGCTGACTCAACTGAAGAACCTTCAAAAGCTCTTTGTCATGGATAATCGTCTTGCAAAAAGAGTGAGTGCAGCATCTCTCGCCTTACTCGATGGAGCCATGGACAGCACTCCAAGCCTTCCATTCTCCGGTTTCAAAATGTTGCTGGATGCTTTTACCGCTTCTGACGAATTCAGTCGTGGGATTTCATGGCTGGATTTGCTGTGTCAAGCGAAGTCAGTAGCTGTAAAGTCTCGCCAGCCATCATGCTTACCTTCTCCTTGTAGTGTTGTCATTCCAGCAAATACGCTCGAGCAATTGGCCACACGCCTGTCCAGTGCAATGGTTCCGCTGCAGTCTTGCGCTAAGTTTCTGCTTATAATATGGCATTTCATCGCTCGTGGCTATTCCACGTCTGCTCTTCGAAGTGCTTTACTAGAGGTTGTACAACACATTGTTGCGAACAAAGGCGTTGAGAGCGCGCTTGCGGATTCGGCATCCAGTACCGTTGATATGGAAAGGTGAGAGCAGATCTTTCTGGTCGTTCAAAACTGAGGTTGCGTTCTAGCCTATCATCGTTCGTGTCAAGCGTAGCAGCGATCGTGTGCTTCTGCTTCGGGTGTACAGTCGGTGGCATTCTTGAACTGCAAGTAGGATCGCCGCCCATTGGTGAGAGGATGACAAATAGGTAGGGCCTGAAAGTGATGAGGGCATAGAGCACCTTGTCTGATCGCAAATCCCCACAGGACATCGTCATTTGCTGGCCAGAAGGAGCTTTTCAATGTTGAAGCGGACTCTGTGATATTGAAATTCCTCTTCCGTTGTCAGAGCATTGATAATGTGGAGATCAGAACGACAGTGTTCCTTACCTTCTGGATGTTGACACAGCAAGCTACCGGGATAACCAATCGCTCTGAAGTACGCGCCTACATTGCCCCGGATTGCTTGCCTAGGTAAGTTGAATACGGCGATTGGAAATCATCTTAACTGATTTCCAACGGTACCAGTCTATGGCAGTCAATGAATCCAGAATTCAGCCGTACAATCGATATTCGGCTTGATCTAATGATGTTGCTCCTGCGTGCGGATGTGAGCTCGCTTCATAACTCCATTATCGACTTGTTTTATCATCCCGAATGGCAACAGAGGTAAGTGAGTGCTCCAGAATTGGTATCCCTTATCTGATAAACGCCAGGTTTATCGCACTTGACTATGTCTATACGATATTTACCAATATTGATAACTCGTTTCAGAACAAGTGGTTGGATAGACTGTCGTATCTCGGTTTAATGTGGGACTTCTTCGTGGCAAGCTTAACCGATTCTGAGGTAAATGTGGACAAAACACGGTAATAATGAGCTGAAATGATTGTAAATGCAGGAGTATGTCCGGACAAAGGTGGACGCGCTACTCCACGCCATGCAGTCGTCTCACATTTCAGCTGGACTACGATGCTGGGAAGCATATTTTTTGGTTTGTTCCGCCAAACAACGAGAGGTAACAGCCAAAAACATGCTTCAACTACAGGCAAAGTTCCCTTCTTGGCCTATCCTGGATTGGAACACATTAATGGACACACTTGAGCTGGAGGAGGACGATGAACGAGAGCGGAAGATAGTGCTGGATGTGGTCGATGAACGACCGGCTGATTCAAGCACGCAGATCGGCAGCATGCACACAGGCAGTACCATCAAACGGCAGCATAAGCTCTCAAACCTCAAGGTCTTGCTGCTGACATTGGCGCTTGAAATGATCGCTGCGAACGTGGAGTTATCCCGATCAAAAAAAGGTCGATTTGGGCGATGTTTTCTTCGTTTGATGGGTTTCTCCGATGCGATCTATGGAGACGATGGTCTTATTGGGGAAAGAGAATTACGAATCGGTACGCTTCAATATAATCCCGAAGGCAGTACACAGACAAGTACCTTCTTGGCCGCCGGTCGGTGCTTGAAGAAGATCTTCGATGCATTTTATTTCCCCACGACAACTGCTTCTGACGTAGGAACAAAGCAGCATGCTACGTGTCCAGGCGCTACACCATTTTGGTACGCCGTTGTATTCAAGTTCTGGGCTGCCGATTTCGACCACGCTGGAACAGGGCATGTGGTCGTGAAAGCCTGGTTGGAAGTGGTACATATTATTGTATACAAGGTAAAGAGTGAAGCGAATGAGAGCCACTTATGCACGTCTCTCACGCTCTTGTAGCACAACATTGAAGATCGATCACAACATAATATCATCGCTGCAGGACTCCAGCGGATCAGGGATTTACTGCTTCGGAATATCAGTGAGGAGAACAAAAGACTAATCATCGAAATTTTTACAACACTTTTGGAACGGTCATACGATTTGGCGGCTCGGTTGCTCGAACAGCAGATCATTGTCGTATCTCGGCTGATGACGTCCCTGAAAGGCCAGACTAATAACAAACTTTTTGTTGCTTGTGCCCATTTTCTGAACGCTGCTCTAATCAAGTTTGCCTCCGCCGGGTTGTTCGTTTTATTGTTCAAGGTGAGTAAATCGCAAGTTTTCGATGATCTGCTAATCTCGCAACCAGAAATACACATTGGGAGACGACAACCAATATCTGGATCTTTGTCATGTTTTGCAGACAACAACCTTGACGGTTCCCGAATTACCCTCAACTAGCAATGCTCCAGCGGTTTCTTTGCAAGAGCAACCGATACTCGATGTCATGGACAAGCTGCTGATTCAGCAGATGAGCCGCCTACAGTTCTCCACTGTTCTGCAGAACATGAATCTTTATATGACCAAAGTCTACTCCCATCCGTACTCATCTAGAGTGTTAACGGGTAAGTTGATGAACACAGGTCAAAAGTCAGCTGACGGAAGTGCACAATTCAGAATTTTCTGCATTTATTCCCAAACTCCAGCGACATACGACGGAATGGCCACGCGGTGAATGGGATGTTAATACTATTTTGGATATAGCCGCTTGCTTCTTGTTTCATCACCCTCAGGAGGAGAAGGTAAGAAGATCTAGCTAATCGCTGGTATATTTCCGTTCGTTTGACACCTTCGAAGATGCTTGTTCCCCCTACGCGTACATTCCTACGGTATGCAATCGCAACTGGAAATGTGAAGCCACAGACTTTAGCCCGACTTTTGCTGGCGCGTGCTACTCTCCTTACAACAGGCGATTCTTCCACCGATGAGGCCTTCACGGACATCATTCTTGAGGAGATAAAGATTGCGCTTAGAGGACGCAGCCGGGTCACTCAAGGAACCTTTTTATCACTGCTCCAGGTACCGTAATCCTGTTCTATTGTTGGTCCAGAATCATAGACAAATGTTCTTTTAGGTTGTCCTTTGGGATAGAAATCCGACATACCTAGACATTGATGCTGCACTAAAGCATGAGTTAGCCCTCCTCAATCTGCCTCAAGGGAGCGTCCGACCTTCCCTATTCAATGAAACTTTAACGACGCTATTCGGTGATCTCATTTGGTTCATGCAGACTCCCTCCATTACCCGAATATACAATGGCCAAGATTTTCAATTACATCTCACAATTGTCCAGGTTGCAACGTCACTCACAAGACAGTATAGGGACTTCTTTTATAGCATCATATCAGAGCAACAGGTGCGGTGAAGAGGATCTCCCGGTCAAGCGGCTTACTCACGTGTTCCTTAGCGAGTGGATCCGCAATCTACACTGCGGCTGTGGACATGGTTCATATCTGGGTTGGCTCTGTTTGAGACCACTCCATTGACTGCGAAGATTTTTGAATATGAAAGCACGCTCGGCACCTTTGTGTCATCCGTTATCAACGACGTTGTCATCGACGCGGTCCAAACGTCCATCGCAGGCGACCCGTTTACAACCCTACCGATTGCTTCCGAGAAAACGCTGCAAAATGCATTCACTCTTCTCAGTGCAATTTCTATTGTGTTCGTTTCTGTGAGCGAAATGACCGCTTCGCCTTCCTTAAACATATCATCGAAACCTATCCTTCGACAACCTAATCGAAAGTTTGGCCTCACTCTGGTTGATGCTGAGCGGAATATCTGGCAAGCTGTATGGCCTGCGCTACGAAAGGGGCTACTTTCAGGTGTGGGAGCACCATCCGAGGGTATTGTAAGTCATCCTTTCTCATTCATATTCCGGCATCGCTTTAATATCTGTGAGTAGCTCGCACAGCTCTCTCAATGCATCACACGTGGATTACTCCGCCAAGTTCAAATGCTCCGGGCCATTGAGTCAGAGATTGTTCATCATTACGTCTACGAATGGCAAACCACACTTCAAGCTGCTGGTGCAACTTCTGAGGTATGCATGGCAGAATGTCTCTCACATCACTCTGAATAATTTGTGCTTCTTACAGCAAGTTGCATCCGTCTATCCATCATCCGATTCATTTATACCACAGCAAACATGGACCGTAGAGCATATGAGGGATTGGCTTAGAGAGCAATTGAAGTTGTAGGAATGGGTGAACACGGCGTGCATTGTATCACCTATTCAAGGTTGCATCACCCCATAAATGGCAATCAGCACTATACTCGTTTTCGACCTTCTTGATTCCTACCTTTTGGCTCTCGGTAAATCAGGAGGTTCTGTCTCCATCCGCTTGGTGAGTACAGTAGATAGGAGCTAATAGCCTGGTTTCCTCGGTTTGGACTTGAAAGCGCTAGTTCCTCGCACTTGTATCCTCGGTACCTGATGCTGATCGCGTATTTTTTTTTTACCTTAATCGTGCAGTTCAACTGGTTGAGACTTCATCTGTCTCTTAGTGCGGTGCATCGGTATAAAACCGGCGTATCTAGCTCTTATATACCCTATTAGATGAAGAGGTGCAAGATATTGCACTGGAACCGATTCGCGTTTTGACTGAGACGAAACGAAACACATCATGTCCTCCACTCCGACTTCAAATCATGACAATAGTCCAAAGATTAGTCTCAGTCAAGTTACGACGAACAACTCCATTAGTCTGCCTGATGACACCCTTTTGATCTCGAATTTAGTAAACCGGATCAGCACACGGGTGAGCTCTTTGTGGCCAGGGACGATCTAACAGTAAATGCTGATAATTTCATCTCTTAGCTGCCTTGCAATGTCAACAACAGACCGTCAAAGTCATTCCAAGATTCTCGAGACACGCGAGTAACAGCAAATTTATCTTCAGTTTCATTCGAGAATGACCTAGTAGTGAAGCAAACGGCGGGTGCTCTGGTTGATCTGGCGGAACATCGCATAACACCCATCACACGCTCTCTCCTTAATGTATTGGATGGAATATCGACGGTATGGTCCTTTCTTTTCTAAGCTGTGGCTTTTATTACAAATTCTGATTTTCGTCACTCAGAACCTCCATGCTGGCCTCGACGACCGAGATCTGGATGAATTGCACCAATCGCAATGGTTTATTTTACGACTACTATACGATTGCATGCAACGTCGTTGGCAAAAATACCTCGACCATTCGAGACATTCATCAAACACTCCCACCAATGGCTCGGATGAAGGAGCAAATGTGAATGCACGAAGCGAAAAGCCATCACCAGCCGATCGACAAGGCAGTCCGCAATCACCGATTCCTACTCGTTCAACAACGTCATCCCGAACGGAAGCCGAAGGATCGATCACTTGGCAGGGTTGCAGAGATCCGCCTCCGTTGGAAAATCAGCTTGCGGCTCACATGTTTAGCACAGTATCTCGATTCATTTCCTCTGCGTTGTTGAGAGATGACTTGCTCATGAATACCGGCTGCTGGCGACCACTGTCAAAAACGGCGATGAAGGCGACGACAAATCTATCCACAAAGAATGAGGAAAAGCCGACTTCAAATGGCAAAGATACACTTTCACCTGAGACTAAGAATACACGAGACCACATGCCCTACCTTTGGTCTGTCCAACAGGAGATCCATCTTGCAGCATGTGGGCTCTTGAATATATTGAGCGCGAGCAACTGGCCTGTCTTGTTCCAACATTTCAAAAGTCGACTGAGCGTTCTTTCAGGGACACCTACAGGCGGTAAATCAGCTTCATCCGATGGGTCAGGGACAGGTGGTTCCACCAGCAATATTGCCATCGTCAAGCCCAAATACCCTGGTGGCCCATCTGGGCCTGACTATGATTTGAAAGGCGCCACTGGAAATGACGCGGAGACATCGATTGACCTCGGCATGGAAGTGAAGTTTTTGGAGGTAGCTGCTCTTGATGGGAAACGCCTTAGTGCTGTGTTGTTCGGTAGGCATTATCTCAGAGTAATTGTAATTGACTGACCCGTATCTACAGAGCTCTCAATATCCTTTCTTCATCTCAAGAGGCCGGCCCAGAGTCAGCTTGCTGCAACCCTTCGAAAGACCATTTGGCAGTGGATTGAAACGTATCCCAGCGAGTTTGCCAAACTCTCACAATCTGGGAAACGATTGGAGGGAAATCCGGAAGTACTTTTTGATCAATGTACAACGTTAGCCGACACTCCGAAGCGTCGCGCAATCCTTTGGCCCTTACAAAGTCTTTTGCTTTGCTTGTGTCCTGATATCCTCATGGGCATTGTATTCAGGGACGGCCGTGCAACGCAGAATAAGAAGGTTAGTGCTCAACGTAACTAAAGTATGCTAACTTAAGAAGGCTTCTTTCCTTGACGCATTGAAACTATCACTGAAAGCATCTCGATCTGCGGACATAGCCACGGCTTGTTACGTGGAGATTTGCCGTGCGGCCACTTATGATGCTCCAACGGAGAAATCTGCTTTGCGTCATATCATTCCCGACATATGCGACGAGTTGAGGGATAGATTATTCGATATCAAGTTGATCGGGGGGAAGCAAGATACCGCATATGCAGAGTTGGTGGATCAGACAATGCTAACGCACTGCTTCACCAGCCTGTATCGTTTATACCCCGCCAAGACCGGCAAGACATTAATCTCCATGTGTGCAGATCCAAAGGCGCCTATCATATTCAAGGAAGCACTAGTACGGAGTTGTTTGCAACTGGCCATTGAGGGCGACTTGGGGCTTCCCTGGATTCCGTCCGTGACAGCCTTCTATCAAAGCGCTGCTAGACCCATAAGAGCAATGTTGGTCAACTGCATGGCCAGGGAGAGGGTCAATGCAGACATAACCTCGTTGCCTTCAAACAGCAGTAGCATGTCAACTGGTGCCGCCCAGTTGGCTTTGAGTGCGGTTGCTAAGACTACAAAAATGGCGATCGGCGCCGACAAACGCGGTACAAAATTAGATATCGGCACGAGATATGTGGAACTGCAACTCAGCTTACTCATGCTTTTTTGCATGGACCCTTCACTTGTCATTATCGGTGAGCAAACTTCAACACATGTCGATGAAGTTGCGCAGTGCATCGCCAATATCACCCAGTGTTTGAAGTCTTCTTCGCCATCCATACGTCGCCCGGCTGCTGAATGTCTACGAAGACTGCATCAAGACACGTATATCGTCCAGTGGGGGGAACCACACACAATGATGGAAACATTCTGGAAGACATCAAGTCAGGTTCTGTTGACAATAGCGCGTCAGATTCTGGATACGAAGAAACGTGACGATACTATCAAGACTTTATTGGAGCTTTTGCGAAGTCTGCTCGTACAACGGAATCAATTTTTATCATGGCACTTGGTAGTGTATTAGTAACTACAATGAGACATATGCTTATCAAAGGCACCTTAGGATCAAGTAGAATTAGGCACGAATGTACGCGAGCGACTGGCAGCATCCGTTGCTATGGAAATCGCTTTGCTAGTCGTGCTTTGTTCATCAGATCCCGAAATCTGTTCCCTGTCGTTGGCTTGCTTCGCACAACTTTGTCGTGAAGCCGAAATCACAGACGAAGTTAACGCGCCGGAGAGTAGTCAGCTGAGCATTATACAGAACATTCACGTTTATCGCGAGCTGGTATCTAGCGGTCCTACGCTTGCAACTGGTCAGAAGGCGTTGCAGAAGCGGATCCGAAAATTGCGAATGAGTATAAACAAGGAGACTCCTGGCAATTTGGCAGCATGGGAAGAAGTTTGGAAACGCTGGAAAGCCTTGACATTCTCAATGATAAAGTCAGAAGAGGTCAACAAGGAGGAAGGCGATCGTCGAAACACTACCCAAGAGCGTCTTCGATCAAGCAACGGGCCGCAACGGTCAAATGCCCAGGTTAGCACTCGTCAATTCATGGACGGTGATCTCTTTCTCGACTGGCAGAACTACACTGGCTTCTTGGCATCTTTAGGCGGCAGCTATCTACCTCCAGCACACGGATCCCATTCCGAACATCGATCGCGAAACAGTGTTTATGGGGCAACGCCTGATTCACATGCCGAGCCAACTGCAACACCTCATGAGCAAATGGTCGAAAAGTTCGTCCAAGAAATGGCTGAGATGCTCGTTCACGATGAGCTGCTGCTTCGAGAGGTGACCAAGGACATTCTCGGCTCCGACTTATCACCGAATCTATTTGGCGTCCTATTCCGACATCTCGAAAGCATTGTCAACACATTCTCACCTAGGGAAGGGGAAGTAGTTTGCTCACCCATGAATACTACGTTCGTAGATCAAATCACATCAGTCCTGAAGCTCATATTAGATCGGTTGACGGACCAAGATGGCATGCTTATCAACGTGGATATTGGAAGTCTCATCTTTTCGCTTGTACGATATCTCGATCATTTGGGTGTAACACCGCCTGCATTGCGTATCAAGATCAAGACTTGCCAGTTATGCGAGAATCTGATGGCAAAGAAGGATATCATCATGATGGGACAGGAGATAAGGCTAAGAAACCAGCTACTGGAAACGATCACTGAATGGACGAGCGATTTCTCATTGGTGAGTGCTGAAGAATAGGCGGATTCATAAGCTGACACTATTTTCACCTATAGCGACCTGAGTCTCAAAACGCATATGTAGCTGGAGACAATTTGAATGAAAAGTACCATCGTGACTTGGACCAGGCGTGCCTCCGCTCATTGATCAGCATTCTCGACCATCTGCCTCTACAACCAGCCAAGGACGTCCGCGAAGCTGATGTATTAAGCGCGCGGAGTCAGTTATTTTACAAGTACTTTACTTTCTTTCTCAAGTTGCTTAGCCGCTGTAAAGTCTATGAGGTAACACATCCTGGCTGCATACTCGGCGCATGTCTTTAATACCTCCCAGGCTATCGAGAGAGGTCCGCAAGCTAAAAAGCCCAATCAAGATCTTCAGTTGCTTTTGCATAAGGTAATGTCAGCTGCTCGCACTGTCCACCAACTTGAAGCTAAAGCATTCTACAGTCGAAAGAGAGCGTGAAAGACTTGGGACCACTCAAGGAATACACGATTTTGGCTTTGTCAAACTTGCTTAGTGCTAATATCGATGCTGGATTGAAATACTCGCTCTCTATGGGTTATCACGAAGATTCAAAGACGCGAACGGCTTTCATGCAAGTCTTGACGAACATACTGAATCAGGGGACGGAATTCGAAAATCTCTCTGAGAACGCAGTATCTGAACGCCATGATAAATTGATGGATGTAAGTGACAAATGATCTAACTTTCTACAGAATTGCTAAATTGCATATAGCTCATTGTAAATGGTGACGTGCGCATCGCAATATCACTATGTGACCACTGCTCCCTACATGATCAAGAAAATGTCATCAAACTGGTATTGAGTTGCTTCGAAGCGCGACATCAAACGTTACGCTTGCTTAAAGCTTTGATAGAGCGCGAGGTTGCGGACACAGGTAATTCAATTCCTAAGCATTGAAAGAGCCTCACAATATTTGCAGACAACAAGGCTGAGTTATTCAGACAAACAACCGTTACCACACGAATGCTTTCGATAGTGGCGAAGATGTACGGGACGCCGTATCTTCAAGAGACTCTGCAACCAGTCATGCTTGCGAGTCTGAACAAAGAACCCAGCGGAAGGGCTTACGAGATGGATCCAACGAAGCTCGACAATAAGGATGATTTGGTCCGCAACACGCAAAACGTGCAAAATACCGCTAAATCTTACTTGGAAGCTATTTTTGCGTCTGTGCCACAATTGCCGAGGTAAGTACCACTATCAAAGACTTGTGGAAGAGTTATGCAGGCTGACACACGTAAAGAACCCTTCGAGAGATTTGCAAGCACATCGCTGACACCGTAGTCAAAAAGTTCCCCGATGCGAGATACACCGCCGTTGAGCTTTTGTGTTCTTGCGCTTCCTGGGCCCGGCGATTGTTGCACCCGAATCAGCCGAGCTTCTTCAGCACGCTCAAATCAACAAGGAATTTCGCCGGGGACAACTTCTGATCACAAAGGTCATTGGCAATCTGTTCAACAACGTTTTGTTCGGATCCAAAGAGTCCTTTATGGAGGTTCTCAACGACTTCCTCACGGAGAACATTTATCTCTTGACACAGTTTCTTCACGAGATCTCTGAAGTACCTCCAGGAACGGAGACTGTTGCGATCGACTTGCTGGTTGAGCCAGATCCTGTTGCTCTGCACCGATTCCTGTACGCATGCCAAGACAAAATAGCAAGAGATATCGCCACTGGCCGCTTTTCTTATGGCAACGATCTTGACGACCTGCAAATTCTGAAGCAATCGCACGACAAGTTAGCACGATTAATGGCACATCTGGGGAAACCTACGGGGGAAATACGACCGGAGCCAGTGTTGCCTAAATTGTCAGCTGGCAGCACCACGCAAGTGTATAATGAGTTTATGCGACGCAATCAGCATCGTTCCGTTGAAAGTATCAAATCGAAGGGCATCGTATACGTGAGGGGCACCAGCAAAGCAGGTAGACCTGTGTTCTACTTCATCGCCAGGAGGGTGACCCAGGATGTCGACTACGACTTGCTGATATATTACATGCTGATTCTGTTGGACAAACATCAATCCAAGTCCGTCGATTTGATCCTTGATTATACTCTTTTCGATGCCTCTCACCAAATGCCGCGACAATGGCTCGGTCTTTTATATCGATTGTTTCCTCGACCTTTGTCCATCGGAAACTGTATCATCTTCAACCCGAATAGCGAGTTTCGGCGTTATGCGCGAAAATCCTACCGAATAGCAGTGTGGCGTGTTGCTAAGAGATGTATTTTCACATCTACGTTGGCCGAACTTCATGATTACATTCCACCGGCTGACACCTTCTTACCAGCATCTACTCAAGCACTCGAAACGGCCCCAAGCTCAGTCTTTTTCCCAGTGACACGATATTCGCAGCTCAAGACGCATTATCAGGTTACAATTAAAGTCAGCAATGATTATGTACAACTCATAAGTGTACGAAGGCAAGAGCTGATGATGGGTATGAACGCGATCATAAACGACATTTTCCATGTCTCGCAAATCGATGAGGCATCGCTGTCAACTGCGTCACGCTCTGAGGACGGAAAGGAGTTCTCGATAAAAATCAACAATGGAGGCTCAATACTCTGCGCAAGCCAAAATGCTGAAGCGGTTATAATGGTATAGTTTTTCGTCAATTTGCAAGAGGATCGGAGGTGCTGATCTTTTTCAGGCCATCAAGCAGAGTCTTTCACGACGCCAAACTGCAAAACCTACGGATGTTGCCGCGGACGCTATCAGCCCTGGCGACGTACCTGGCAGATTGCTAAACATGGCTCTGTTGAACCTCGGAAGCGATGATGTGGGATTGCGTTTGGCATCCTATAATCTGCTTTGTGCCCTCAGTTGTTCGTTTCATTTTGAAGTGGGCAACCAACTGCTCAATGCTAAAGGTAGGAAATTTGGGATGCTCAATTCCCCTGTTAACAACTTCACTCAGATCTCTGTATCCCTGCAAACAACACATCATTTGTGATTTCGATGAGCGAAAAACTGGCTCAAACAGAAAGCCATCTCACCTTGGAGTTACTCAACGAATGTTTGTCTGGTTTCGCGAAGTCAAGCACACCTCAGAAACACTTATGTTTGGATTATATGGCTCCATGGTTGGCGAACCTCGGAAGATTTGCACGCGATATATCAGACAATGGTAAGGATGCGGCAAGAGCCTTTGATGTAGTGCGACAATTGATCAATTTAACCGTCGAGTACAATGCGGTGAGACGCGAGTCCTTTACGGCTGCTGTGTATGACTGATTGATGGTTATAGCTATATGGTGTTGTGCAAAGCAAAGTGTGGCACAAGCTTAGCTATGTTGATGATGCCGCGGCCATGCTCCTAGAGACCTTTGTGGCATATATGGTGGAGAAAGGTGTCGGATCTACGGAGGCAGAGATTGTCGCTGATACAGCTGCCACGTTATCGTCAAATGCGATTAGGGGAAAATTGATCGCGCAATTGCGAAAGGTATGTGCTCGCCGATTTCGAACGCATTATGGATTATGATACTTTACAGCTTATATTCTTTACGAGAATGAACCCGACAAGGACCCTGACCGAGCATGCAGCTTGGCCGGAGATTGCAGCCTTGACACGTTTGAATCTGATGCTTTCCTTTGATTCCTTGAGCAACCGTAACGTCCATGTCGCACCCTCGACACTTTTCATTCCTGAACTCGTACACATCATTTCCGTTCTGATGCATACTGGCCCGACGATGATCCGGGCGTCCGTACACGGCCTTCTGGTTAATCTTGTTCAATCGTTATGTACAGCATCGCCTCTTCCTGAACAGAATGTTCAGAAATTACACACGATTCTTCGCCATCTGTCTGATGAAACAACTCGCTTATCATTCGGTCTCACCAGACGAAACACGAACGCCTTTACAATCTCCGCCGAGACCTTGGCCGACCTGGATGACTCCATTTCCTTGTCTACTTTGGAGTCAACTGTACATACAGTATTGGATATCTTGGAGTATGCATCAGTTTCAGCCGGTAAGGATGAAAGCATAGTTTGGAGCAAGGTCGAGACGCTAAAACTATCAACAGATGTAGCAAACAGATGGCGAGCCCGATGGATGAGCCTCGTCGCGAGTACTGCTTTTCAATTTAATCCGGCGATTCAACCTCGCGCTTTTGTTGTTCTCGGATGCTTGGCACAAGAAGAGGTCGATGATGATATATTATACCAGATCTTGGTTGCTCTTCGAGGTGCCCTGGCCATCTTCAACGAATCAGATGCTGGTCTTATCATCAGCATACTCATGTGCCTTCGCAACATCGTTCCAAACGTCCCTGAGGACTCGCGCTACATTCGACAATTGTTTTGGCTGTCCATTGCCTTGCTTCAAATGGGGCAATTAGTGATATTCCCTGCGGCTGTTGAATTGTTGCAGGCAGTTTTGAGAGCAATGGACAATGCTGATGCGTTTGCAGATGAGAGCCTTGCAACTGTCTTGCTCGAGGCTCGGGAACCTTTGACTTCGGTCTCACGTCGTCTCGACGAAAATTGTGGTGTGAATTTTGAGTCCCACTTCTCTTTTGCGGTCGCCGCCACGCTTCTGAAGGGCTTGAAGCAATCGAACACTAAAGTTGCAACATCCGCAGCCTTTGAAACCTTCTTGGAAATTGAGTGCAAGCACCCCTTGGAGCATCAGCTTCGCTTCCATTCAGGTGGAGCTTCAATCTCGGCTCGAACACTCGGCTATCTGGTGTCCATCTTACCATTGGCCCTGAAGAATGGGACGGCAAAGCAAGTGCTTCGTTTGGCTGGAGTTTATGATGTGGACATTGAAGCCAACGATACTACAAGCTTCGTTGCCATAATGGACAGATTTGATATTCCGGATGAGAACACAGCGTTGGTCCTCATTTCATTGATGTTGACGATGCTGAATTCCGCTGATGACGAGCAAGAAAGGCTGTTTTTGTACGGACTTCTCGCCGAGGCTGCAATGGCCCTTCCGGAGAGTTTCTCCTTAGCGTAAGTTATGCTTCGGTTTTTGAACGCAACTGACATCAAGGTACAGATATGACACCTTGCTTCCCAAGTTAAACCAAGTCTTGGCGAACAGTGACAATCTTTCTATGATCGAATCTGTCAACTCAATCATATATTCCATCTGCACCAAGCCGATCAAAGAAACAACAAATCACGGTAGGAGCCAGCGGAGCGCCCTTTCAGAGATCAATTTCAGCGGATTATTGGATTGTGGAAGTTTTGCGAGCATCTCCAAAGGCGCCATGCTGGTCAATGCGCATTTGGCGAGCGAATTGGTGGAGAGAATCATCTCGTGAGATGACGAGCGTCATTATAGATTTGCCTGTTTAGGCTTTGACATAGAGGATACCCTGTCAGGTGTGCATTTGCCGCCTAAACAATTTATTTTGTACGTTGTCGTGGTCTTTCACGCATACATTTGCTTTTGTGTGCAATTTAATTTTCTTATCAAAGGCTATAGTTCGTGCTATTGAGCTACTATGGCATGACGAGCAACCTCTCCAATGTCCGAACGCATGTAACCTTGCCAGTCGTAGGAGACCCACCCGATTGCTTGTTGACATTAGAAAGGAGACATAGCCTTGCAATAGGTATATTGCTAACCAGCGAGAGAGCGCATGCTCAAATCCCAACACATTCTGGTGAGTCTAAATCAAGACTCCGGTCCTGAACCTATAATATTCTATCTACACATCTATTCAACTTCCTTGACATCCAAGTACCGACGCCTCTTCAATTCTGAAGGAAGGTATTCTTGTTCCACTGGCTCTTCAAATGCCGGATTGTACTTGTAATCTTTTCCATAGCCCAAATCCTAATATGAAATGGTCAGCTAGCCCTTAGATCGTGCCAAATGGTTACCTTCATGAGCTTTGTGGGTGCGTTGCGAATGTGTAATGGTACTGGATATGCGGGTTCTTCACGGATCGTCTTCTTGACCTGATCACTTGATCAAAATACGACCTTTGCGGCATGTATGGCTAGCTTACCAACTCGTACGCCATATAAGCGCGAACACTCTTCTTTGCTTCAGAAAGATAAACTACCAAGTGGGCAAGAATGGCATCGCATTCGGGCATACCAATTAATTGGCAAGCTTGATACGTGGCCACCGCCTTATGTAAACGATAAGTATCCCATTGTATCACATGTGGCTTTTGCATATACCAGTGGTAAGGCCTGATTATCGGCCAGGCCAATGTCCTCACTCGCACACCGAACCAATCTAATGCGCTGTAAGCCAAAAAGATCCCACGACCGTATGCAACGCTTACCTGCGAGCTACATAGAGCGGATCTTCGCCGCCAACGAGCATCCGTCCTAACCAATAGAGTGCAGCATTCGCGTCACTATGCAATGTCCAGTCTTAGGTACTCTACAACGAAGATAGCCAACACAGTCTACGAACCTGCCCCGAATAGCCTTGTGCAAGGCGCTAATCGCATTGTAATGTTCGTCACCAGCCCGATCGTATAGTATATGCGATTTCTGGAAGGCCTTCTTGATATCTTCGTAGACCAATCTTCGATGAGACCCTTCCAATGCTGACAAGGCCAGATCAAGAATATTTAATGCATTTCGAGCTGAGGAGCCAATATAAGGATCGTCCAAATGGCCGGAGGATGCTCCTTACCATCTCCATCGCTAATGAGTGCAAGTTGTTTCAATACCTTGATTTCGTCTTCTTGAGCTTTCTCATTATCGTGACCATTGGTATGGGAGGTGGACATACCGTGTCCGTGTCGCTCACGCCACATCAAAAGTGCGCGATCGAGAATTTGATATAATTCATCCTCACTCAGCCTCTGCAGTACAAATACTCGACATCGACTCAGTAATGCGCCGTTCACCTTGAAACTCGGATTTTCCGTGGTGGCTCCAATCAACGTCACCGTGCCACGCTCCACGAATGGCAAAAACAAGTCTTGCTGAGCCTTGTTAAAGCGGTGTATCTCATCAAGAAAAAGGATGGTTTTCTGACCGGTGAGTTGCAGGATCTGCCTCGCCTCCTCCATCGCTTTCCGAACATCTGCCACACCGTGTGTCACCCCACCCATCTCTAGGAAACGTGTTTTGTGAGCCTAGCGATAATGCGCGCTGAAGTTGTTTTGCCACTGCCAGGCGGCCCCCTAACGGTGGATGAGCTCACAC
Source organism: Bifiguratus adelaidae (assembly GCA_002261195.1). Lineage (NCBI taxonomy): Eukaryota > Fungi > Mucoromycota > Endogonomycetes > Endogonales > Bifiguratus > Bifiguratus adelaidae. The sequence continues at coordinate 365,350 of MVBO01000005.1, forward strand.
TATGACAGCGTTATCCCCTGCACTCACCATAAAATCATGGAAGGTACCTTGTCTTGTAAGATTAGGTTTCGTAGGATTCCGTCTTCACCCATAAGGTCAGCTTGACCCACAAATGTGGACAATTCCTCCGGTCGGACTATCGCCAAGTCAGCCCAATGGCCAGGAAATTCGCATAATAAGGCGGGCAACCTTACCTTGTTCTGCCAGAGGCATGGCCGCCATCACGGACGAGGTTATGGGCTTGGCCGCTGCCTTTCTGTTGGATATGGGTGCAGGAGCGGAGGGGGTATACGTGTGAGTGGCGGAAGGTTGCGACGGACTTGGTCGCGGGGCGCTTTCCATGCCCGTATGAGAAAGCCGCGTCCTCTTGGCAGGTTGTGTCCTCTGTTCGAACGCATCCTCAGCCTATCCACAATCCATGTGAGTCCATGGCGTCGCCAAGCAACCTCGTCAGGCTGCCACTAGACCGACGAGTGCGCTTACCGAGGCAGGTTCGCCGCTTCCCGCACAATCCTTGTCTAAATGCTGGTTAATGTACCATTCTGGCGTAGACTTGCCACAAATGGGACAATTCACTAGGCGAGCATCAGTATCCTTGCATTGTTCTTACCCTTCAACAGCCTCAGCAACCTACCGAGCGTTGACTTGTGTTCGGCCGACATCGACCATAAAAGGCAGTCGTGCTTCCTCTTTTCACATTTCATACTTTCACTTTGGCACACGTCAACTTCGCCCCTGAAGCTATCTATGCTTGGACTGGCACGACTCTCGAGGTGTTTGCGCTTGCAGCCGCAGGCACGCGTGACCACCGCTGCACCTCGTCTTCTTTCGCGGCTGGCGGTGGGAGGAGTATCCGCGCTCTTGGGAGCCGGTCTCGTGTACGGTCTCCTGGACACCCCCCCTAACGCCTCCCTCGCCGACGATACCCTTGACATCTCCATCAAGCTCGATCAGTTACCCATTACCCGTGCCTTACGTTCACGTAAGGATACATTTGAAGTCAAGCCCGATTCATGGACGACCGCAGAACAATTGGAGCATTCCTTGACAGGCAAGACATTACGCGGCAAGGGTCTCATCACCGTACGACCCTTGATGTTTTACAAAACGGATCACAAGGAATGTTGGATGATCTTTCACTTAGGTGAGCGCGTGTGTGGACATGCTGGTATTGTGCATGGTGGTTTGTTGGCTACCTTGTTGGATGAAGGCTCTGGGATGTTGGTAGGTATTGCTCATTTCCCGACAGACATAGGCCATATTCAATGTGTCATTCTTAGGCTATCCCCAATTTGCCTCAGAATACCGGCTTCACGGCCAATCTCACCGTCAATTACCTCGCACCTACCCCGGTCGAATCGTTTCTGGTGCTCCACGCCAAATTGGAAAAAACAGAAGGGCGAAAGGCTATTGTACGAGCGTGGATTGAAAGAGCGTACGAGACACTGGAGGAATATGGACCCGTAGTCCCCGGGGGCGAGGTGGATTTGGAAGCGGGTAGAGCTGGACGGTTGGTAGAGGCTACCGGGTTGTTTGTGAGTCCGAAATACAAAATGCCGGCTGTGATCCAATTGGATCGTGCCAAGTCGTAGCCATGCGTTTGTGATCGTGGTATACAGAATTGCAAATTTCGTTGCGTTGCACCCGTCAGACTATAGAAACACGCATTTTTGAGGGTACACTGATGGCACACGGAGACAAAGCCATTATTCTACGACAGTAAAGGAAACCTTGAGGAGCATACAATGTCTATGGTCGATGTAACATCTTGCGAAGCCTCTAGTCAGTAGCTTCGCCCTTCTTTTCACCCATGGCTCTAGCCTTGTCGAGATCAAGCTTGGTTTGTTCCTCCAACTTTCGAATGTCATCCATGGTCATACCATACCACCGATCAGTCCAGCAAAACAGTTGGCGATGGAATTTTTGCAGCATGTTTCGTACTGTCCTGGCAATGAAGCTCTCCACCTTGCTTTGAAGTCCAAACCATTTGAACTCGATAAAGGTCACCTTGTAACATGTCATGACGGGTTCGCAAGTCTTTTTCCAGTCAGGTGTGTTCAGAGGTCCACGTCCAGACTTTTCGGAATGATAGGTCGTGGGATCCTCCTCTGGAATGTAATCCTTTGGAGAGTCCAGCTTGTCATTGGCAATATCCATCATGACCACCTCACGCTTGGCCAATTGGTCGGCAGGGAGATTGAGAGCGTTCTCTAGTTCTCCCCGTGATTGATCAACGTGCAGCGTTTCGTAAACAAGCGAAAAGTTCTCCTTCATCCATCCATTCTATGCACAAGCGTGAGCCAACGTCTCAAAATGGCAATCAGGTGGTGTCACAGGATCAGTGTACTACTTACCGTCAGCACTACGGTCGCCAACGCAGACACAAGACAAACAACGCTGGTTAGCATGCGCTCACAACAAACAATCGTTCCTAGCATTGCCCCAACCCTCTTCGATCTGACCCCTGTACGCCGATGACGCCGATGACGCCGTTACAGGCCAAACATGATCGGTCACCACCCGCCAAAATCGCAACATCTTCACCACATCCAGACGAAACCTACCTGTTTTACAGTATGGATAAGCGTTCCACGCCTCCTCGTACAAGTCCAAGGAACCAGTAGGAGCAATCGCCTTCACAAAGCTGGGCATCCGACTGGCCAAGTGATACACCTTGTATGTATACTGTCCCTTTTCTCCATTCTCCTTCTCATAGGGTTCATTCTTCAACACCTCCACACCTTCACCTCCACCCGTTTCTTGTTGCGACGCCATGGCAACCGCATACAATTGAGCTACCTGATACTCGCTCTCCGTGCAGTTGTTGATGATGCGGTATTCTTTAATGAGCATAATGACGAGATGCTGCGCACACAGAGGTTGGCTGACTAAGAAAAGAAACAAGAAAAGAGAAGCAAGACTGAGGCAAGGAGAGCAAGACCACACCAAGTGTTCAGGGCAAAAAGTCAAAGTACTCCACAATTCATTACGTCATCGATTCCTTGTCTATGGATTAGCTTATATATACAGTGTTTGGATATGCGTGCAATTATTAGACATTAACGGCGAGGTATAAAGAATAAAACATCATCCTTGCATTGCGTGGCATAGTAGGCCATTCCACCCAAGATAACGCCTGTGAAGGTGATTCGTTTCATCCATTCGGACGTGGACAGGGGCATCACTGTTCGCTTGACAAGAACACGCATCGTGGAAAGGCGTAGATCTTTATGAAGATCGAGTATCGAGTACCGCGAGAGATAGAGAGGGAGAGAGAGAACGAGTAAGAGCAAAGCGACCATTTCAATGACTCAAGCGTATATAAATACAATTTGACAAGAGGCCGATTTCAATCGCCGGTTTCGTTTAATTTCCCCTTTCGGTAATGCACATCTCTCCGCTTCAAGGCCCGCTCACTTTCGATTGGAGCGTCAGGGCCGTCGGTGGTTGGGAGTTGGCGGTCCAGGCAAGCTGAACAGTAAAGGACATATGCATAGGTGGAGGTATCAAGTTGAGGGTGGTGTTGTTGCCTTGCTGGGTGAAATTGCCTAGGGAAGTAGATTGCATCTTACCCTGTAATTGAAATTGGAGAGAGATGGGATAAGATAAGGGCGTACTGAGCGTACGGATATGTATAGCTCCGTAATGGATAGATGAGGTGATATTGGAATCAATCGAAACATACTGAATAAAGGGTGGTGATGGTGTGGCGGTGACGAGGGAGGGATAGGTACCGTTGTGGGTACAGATGGGTGTTTTACCGCTCGCCCAGTCGCAGTACGCGTTGTCACCGAGCGATTGACAGATAAATGAACCATCCGCGGAGCAGGGAAACATGGTCCAATGGTCTTGGCTGCAGACGGCGACATTGGCTCCAGCGCATCGATATTCGCCTTCGGTTGTACAGGGCTGATGAATGATGGGGCATTCCACCGGTCCAAATGCAGCTGCTGATGGGGCTGTGTTTTGGGGCAAAGCGTTGGTTAAGGTCGCTTGGTAAGAGGCGGTCGTGCTGTTGCAGTGAGGATTTTGTTTGATGAAATCCGATACGGTTTTTGCGTAATTGACGTCGCCTCCATCCTTGTTGGCCGTGGCTTCTGAAGCGTCCCACATCATGACACCGCCAAAACTGGTGTAATTGTTCTGCGTCCCTCCAAGCACCGGCCGTAGCTGGTCCCATGGTGTATACCCTGTATCGGCTGCCGTCTTGGATCCGGCTAATCCAAGGAAAACTTTGACATCCTTATTGATCGCCACTGTTTTAGCCCACGTGTCCCATTCAGCAAAATTGTAATCTTTGCCTGATCCGGGATAGCAGTAATTGTTGCAGAATTGAACAAACAACCATGTCGAACCAGGCCTTGCTGAGAATAGGTTGCATAACGACATCGGGAAACGGGCACCTTGTGGGCGGTCAGACATCACGCAAGAAACGGAATAGGTACTTACTGTGGAGCACCGGTGATATAGTAAGGTTTGCTCGTGTCGGCAAGGTAATAGGTACGCAATTGCTCAATCATGGCCACATATCCCGTCGACGATCCACCTTCAATATCCAGATCAAACCCATCCACCACCGCCGACTCAAAGGGTCTGGTATCACTTTGGCCATTGCCGAATACATTCCAAAGGGTATCGGCAAACGTTCGGCCTTCCATGTCGTTCTTGAAGCCATACGATCCGATTGCTCCACCCAAACTCAACAAGACTTTTTGCCCTGTTGTTGACAATAGCCAATATCCTGGCCAACCGATGAACAATTTAAAAGACGTGTGCCGGCAAAATTGGCATTGCAATGGTCTGACAAGTCGAGCTGTGGCAATGACCCGAGATTGAAATTATCGAGAAATGCCAAGATGAGGACATCGAACGTATCATCCTGCCCAGACATCAGCGGAGCTCTCCTTGAGAATTGACCACCACTTACCTGACAATAGCCACGAAGAGGTTTCTCATAGTTTGCTTTATCACTTGGGTGCGTATTACCATACGAATCTTGTCCCCAATACACCGCGAGATTACTGTTGAATGTCAAATCAAAGGCAAATCCCTTGGCAATCCACGCCACCAAGATCAAAACAAGGTGTATGTGGAGGGTATCGAAAGCACGGAGGTTTGAGAACATGAGGCAAGAAGGAAAACGGAGATTAAGATATCTTCTTGTTCACATCATGTTTTATACTGACCCTCTTCCGTAAATTCTGATTGGGACCCTGCAGGCAATGGTAGCGAGAGGGCTAGCAATCTTTACGGATTGGACCGCCTCCTTGCAAATAGTCCGTTTGATGGAGTTTGAGTCCCCAGATCTGGCCACCTGGCCAGATTTGATCAACAGTGAGGTCATGGATGACCAGCCATGGGCGCAATGGATGCGCAATGACGCCTTGAAGGCATCGTCAATGGATGCATCGACATACGGTGAATAGTCTGTGCTCTCGCACCCACAATGCATACAATGGACAATGCACGATCACTCCTCAACAACAAACATCGGCCCAAAAAGGCAATCATCAGTTGACGACCGGAAGGGAAAGGGGCCGCATCTCCTGCGGGTAACGCCACAGGGCGCAATGGATCTCCAATGCAAACGCTCTATCACCAGCTGTATAAACGCTTGCAGATGCCGTAAGATACACATATGTTTACAATTACAAGCGGTCAATTACTCTTTGCAATTCCTCCTCTGTATAGACCACAAATCCCTTCTCTGGCGTCACGGCGGCCAGTTCCACGTTTTTGTTGTTCAGCTTTTCTTCCATGACTTGCTTGAGCACCTTGAGAGACAGCGTTTCGGCTTCTTCCAATGTGAGAGACTAGACGGAGAATCATGAGCTCCAGCACACGACAGACATAAGACTTGAAGTCTCTCACCTTGTGGTATTCTTCTTGTAATTCGGTCTGTGCTCCTTCCGAACCTGATCCGATCGCCTTGGCTTCATATCGCATGAACGTACCCGATGGATCGGAGTGATACCTAGCATAGAAGGATCAGTCATTGCCCTACGTCATCCAAAACCAACGAACAAATACACACAATTGTGGGCCTTTTTCGTCTATGCCTGCAATCAGCAATGCAACACCAAATGGGCGAGACTAAATGTTTGGTCAGCCAAGCAATTGACAATGGTGTATTCATTTCTACCATGACTGACTCTTCTCCGTCCGCTCCCTCGCCAAATCGTAGAGCCAAATCACACACTGCCTGCGTCACGCTCTCTACCTTGATGGGCTCATTATAGGCGAATTGATGGTTCTATATACCAATTGAGTCACCACCGTTGTCGACAACGAATGATACACCAACCTGCGCTTCTACGCGCGCGTGATCGATAATGGTCCGAGAGTCTGCCACCATGCCAGACATGGCTAACCCAAGATACCGATCAATTTCCACAACCTTTTCCATAGAGCTCGCTTCCATCAATGTGGACGTCACACGTTTCTCTACAGCAAGAACAACGCCCTCCGATGTCTGGATACCAATCGCCGTTGTTCCCAACTAGAACTAGGTCAGTCAACGCATTGGTCATGAAGGACTGTTACCTTTATCGATTCAATGGCATATTCTACTTGAAACAATCGACCTTCAGGTGAGAAGGTATTTACACCACGGTCGTATTCAGAGCGAGTCAGAAACATGGCAGCAAAGAGGAAAAGAGAGAGAGCAATGGCAGACTATTGCACGAGTCCAACCAAGGAACGCGTGGACAGTGACGTAGGCAATTTATGAAATTCGTACATTCGTACCGCACAGTAGTAGATGATTGCAAAACACGGCCACAAGTCCACCTTGAGTCGTACGATGACTCCACTATACATCATGATGACCTGCCATGCCATATCCCTCTTCAATGCATGCTCAATCTCCATCATTCGCCCATACTAAGGTGATATGCGCTTTTGCTTTCTTAAGGGTCAAATTTTTTTCTTTTTTATACAAGCTTGCACTTGATGGCCGAGCCCAAGAGGAAAGGGAAGCATGCCCACAAGAAACAGGAGAATGGGCAAGTGAATGAGGCTGATTCACACGTTACTCGGGAAGAAGTCAACTTTCCTCGAGGTGGAGGTAGTTCTTTGACGCCGCTGGAGTATCGAGACACCGTCAAGGAAGCCGAGCGAGAACTTTTTTCTGTAGGTAGTGGGTGTTGTTGCAGATCGCACGTGGACTCACTAGGACGTTTAGACACAGGGTGCTGGTACAGAGCCCGCTAAGAAGAAGCGGAAGAAGGACAAACAAGATAAGGGTGAGAAGAAGCACAAGAAGAGCAAGGTCGAAGAGGATGATTCGGGCGATCCAAAACATAAGTCAGTCAAGGTGGAGCCTTTGAGTTTCAAGGTGAGTGCACGAGATAGACAAGAGTCGATCTATAATTCTAACTCGCGATACCCAGCGATTGACGGTCGGGACGACAATCCTCGGATGTATTTCGTCCATTCATGATCTGGACATGGCTGTGTCCCTACCGAATCATCTTACCGGTTACGTTGCTATTACTGAAATTTCAGACAAGATATCCAAGCTTGTTGAAAAAGCTGCAGCTGCCGATGAAGATGAAGACATGGAGGACGAAGATCAGGACATGGACTCTGAGACAGCGTTGCCTGACCTGAAGGCACTCTTCCATGTTGGACAATGGGTGCGTTGCATTATTCTCGAATTGGATGATGGCAAGAAGGGAGGCGGCGCGATGGACAAGGAGCAGAAATCCAAAAAGCGAATCGAGCTGTCACTGAAGCCCAATCTTGTCAACAACGGGGTAGCTGCCAAAGATTTGATTCCGGGTATGACGCTATCAGCCACAGTGGTCAGTGTAGAAGATCACGGGTACCTCTTGTCCACTGGCATAGACAAGTTGAGCGGATTTCTGAACCACAAGGACGCAAAGTCGTACATTGATGAGTTCAATCACGGAAAACCGTTGATGGAAGGCGCTTTGTTGGACATTTCCATTAAATCTGTCGCCGAGAACGAACGTACCTTCAGCTGTGTGGCCAATCCACAACTTGTCCGGAAAGCAATGACGGAAACTCCGGTGTCGAACATCAACTCCTTGATTCCCGGTAACCTAGTGCAAGGCATTGTCACAGCGACGAGCGCTAAGGGTCTTTCTGTTCAATTCATGGGCTTCTTCGACGCCGTCATCGACAGAGATCACTGTGGCTTGGATGTGATGCTTGGTATTCAGTCACCGGAAGATGCGTACGCCATTGGATCCAAAGTGAAGGCAAGGATCATCTATTGCGCCCTCAACACATCACCGAAACGCATTGGGCTCGCCCTATCATCACACATTGTTGACATGATCGCACCCGGAGGCAAGAAATGGCAAAAGAAAAACATTACAGCTGCGTTTCCCATTGGCACCATACTCGATAGCTGTGTCAT